>CAJHNH020006691.1:377500-421634 GCA_905116865.2 Candidula unifasciata | reverse complement strand
CAGATGTAAAAAATAACAAACACGGGAGATTGTTAGTCTTTAAGCTCATGCTGACACCTAAAGAAAGATTGGATAATTTGTGTTCCAGTTAGGATTTTATTTAACAAACGAAGGAGTAACACAAGATAATCTTTCACCACCATTAAAACGACGTTATAAGAACACAAATTATTCCTCCTTCCCGCTCCGCCCCCCCCCCCCCTCCCCCCCCAACTCTCCCCCCAACCCGTTTTTTTTTTTTTTTTTAAAGTAGAAATTCGAGACGCCAGATTAAAAATTTTTAAGAACTGTTTACAAACAGGGTTTCAAAAAATTGACGTCTGTAGAATCAAGTTGGTAATGTCTGTACGTGAATCTACCTCTCATGTTTTTATTACAGCACTGTTTACTTTGATCTGGGCTCCTGGGTCGATCCAGTCTAAAAGAGGGTTGTGGAAATATCATCAGACGTCGTGATGGTGACCACATCACCAGTCGAGCGCTAAGGGATTTATGCAAATATTAGCAAAGCATCATACACACATGCTCCAACGGTGTAAAGACGTACCCTTCACTTAACAAGACTATATAAGAAGAAGAAGACAATGGTACCAAATATATTTTGGAAAAATAAAGCTTACTTTGTGATTTTAACAATAGCACTGACCGAGAAATCGTTGATCAAGAAATCATATAACTAGCCGGTACTCATGACTAAGTGTCTAAACTGGTACCGGTACTCACCACAAAGCACTGAAAAAACAAATGATGCCTAAAAATGTACCAACTCTGTCTACCACTGGGTAAACCTGGACCAGACTTCTTCATCTTCTTCTGCTGCTGCCTTTCTAACCCCCAGCTGAGCATATGCTCCCAACCAACTGACGCTAAGTTGTTCTATTCTTCGCTATAGCATGCAGCTCCACCCATGTCCTCGTCATCTTTTTAACTTCGCCCCCTAGCTACCTTCTCCGTGTGTTTTTTGGTCTTCCTTTATTTCTATGTTCCTGAGGGTTCCACTGCAAAGACGTTGTAGTTATATTGTTCTCGTGTTCTCTCAAGGTATGTTCTATCCTTGACCAAACATCATCCTCAATACAACAACAACAACAACAAGCAATGCCTTCACAAAAATCTCGTAGCCAGTTTTTGTTGTTGAACTGTTGAATGGCTGTTGTCATTCTCCCACCTAAAGCGCCAAAAACTCAACACGTAAAACGGAAATTGCGCCATTTAATCCACTGTTTTCCTTGTCAGTTTTGCTTACATTCAAACCTTGAAACACATTGCCATAACATTTTATTTTTTCACTGCTTATCTAACTTTACCATTCCTACCTTTCAAAATACTCAGCTTATTAACAAAATCCGACACTTGCACATTTCTCTAGCTTTTTCCTCACCTCCTGAGATAAGACCTTCTCACCTCTCCCTTCCCACGCCATTTATATGAAGCGGCATTCAGTAATGAAGACACGCAAACGTTATTTTCCTCATTCTAACACCTCGCACAGTCGCTTAGACTCTGAGCCGATGGTGGTGAATATGTCTTGCACATTCAACTCATCACCAGATCCTTCAGAAATTAAATGCCACAGTTCAGGTCGTGTAAAGCTGAAACCGTGTCCCTGAAATCTGCGGCCCAACTGTTGCTCCACAAAAGTCAACATGCTACATGCAGAGGCGCCGAAGACTGGGAGCTTAGGGACATTGATACCTCCCCCCCCCCCCCCCCACACACACACTTTTTTAGGATAATCATAAGAAACAATTTTACGGAGATTTAAGCCCTCCCACCCCCCCCCCCCCCCATATTTCCCGACCTAGATAATTTCGCGGGGGAGGGGGTGGGGTGTGGGATGGGTGGCGAGTTGGTACCATGAATAATTTATAGATAGATTTTCTGTTTCCCAAGCCGGGATTATAACTGACTCACCGAGCTTGTTGAGAAAGGTGAAAACAGGCATGCTTTGTGCAGAGTGGTAAACACACTTCAGAGGTCCCGGCTAGTTAGCATCCTTTGAATATTTTCTTCAGGTGATGCCGGTGTGTTGGGAAATGAGCAGGCATAGAGACTGGCTAGCTCTCCACCACTTAGAGATGAAAATGTGTATGACAAGTTAGATATTGTGAGGGCCCTTTGGGAGCGATTCAACAGTGCAAAGGTGCAGATAGATCATTATAGTCTAGGGAGAGTAGCGCTGCGATAAGTTTTTATTTTTATTGGGGGAGGGGTGGTGGGGGGTGGGGGATCTGCGATGTCGATTTTCATTTCAACATTCACTATTTTTAAACATTTATTCACACATAAAAAAAAGGTATTGTTTAAGCAACGAATCACTGTTATTTTGTTTTTTATAATTTAGTACTTAAACACAGTATAAGCTCTGTGAGATCCCGATTGTTAGAAAATTATAAATAGCTGAGCTACCTTTGCCCGTTTTTATTTGAGCTGGCTCTCCTGGCTCCATTCAGGCCCTGTTCCAGAGCTGAAAACGATACAGTTGCTATAGCCAAGAAGTATTCTTGTGACGGCATTTCTTTGTTGAAATTTGTTCCACTTGATAGCTGGTTGTAAATGAAGACCGGTATGCAAGTGCATGTAGGAGGAGGTATCATGCATATAAAAAAAAAAAAAGAGGGATTTACAAGCAAAAATTTCATGTATATATTCCAGATCTAAGGATAGAATGATACAAAGAGGCTATCTATCTATCTATCTATCTATCTATCTATCTATCTATCTATCTCTATCTATCTATCTATCTATATCTATCTATCTATCTATGTGTATGTGTATGGCTGCATGTGCATCTGGGTCTGTCTGTGGCTGTGTGTGGCTTTGTGTGTATCTGTGTGAGTCTCTATCGGTGTGTCTATTATATAATGTCTGCGTGTCTCTGCTTGTGTCGGGTTATGCGTCTGCGTGTATGTCTGTGTGCGTATGTGTGACTGTAGTGTCTGTGTGTGTATATCTGTGTGTGTGTGGGTGTTGCGTATGTCTATGTGTGTGTCTGTTTCTGTGCTTTTGTGTGTGTATGTGTTTGCGTGTGCCCGCGACTGCATGTGTGTGTCTGTATGTGTCTGGGTTGTACGCGTGTGTGTTTTAGAGCGTGTGTATGTGTGTGTATGTATGCATGTATGTATTTACATACATACATACATACATACATACATACATACATACATACATACATACATACATACATACATACATACATACATACATACATACATACATACATACATACATACATACACATACATACATACATACAGACATACCTACATACATACACACACACACACCACACACACACAACACACACACACACACACACACACCACACACACACACATACATACATACATACATACATACATACATACATACATACATACATACATACATACATACATACATACATACATACATACATACATACATACATACATACATACATACATACATACATACATACATACATACATACATACATACATACATACATACATACATACATACATACATACATACATACATACATACATACATACATACATACATACATACATACATACATACATACATACATACATACATACATACATACATACATACATACATACATACATACAGACAGACATACAGACACACAGACACACAGACACACAGACAGACAGACACACAGACAGACATACATACATACAGACAGACAGACAGACATACAGACAGACAGACATACAGACACACAGACATACAGACACACAGACACACAGACAGACAGACAGACAGACAGACAGACAGACAGACAGACAGACAGACAGACAGACAGACAGACAGACACACAGACACGCAGACACACAGACACACAGACTGACAGACAGACAGACAGACAGACAGACAGACAGACAGACAGACAGACAGACAGACAGACAGACAGACAGACAGACAGACAGACAGACAGACAGACAGACAGACAGACACACAGACAGACACACAGACAGACAGACACACAGACAGACAGACAGACAGACAGACAGACAGACAGACAGACAGACAGACAGACAGACAGACACACAGACAGACAGACACACAGACAGACAGACAGACAGACAGACAGACAGACAGACAGACAGACAGACAGACAGACAGACAGACAGACAGACAGACAGACAGACAGACAGACAGACAGACATGTCTTCACATTTGTGATAGTCATTCTCCATTTCGGTTTCCATTTCTCGATTTGTGTTGCCCATCTCCCCCCCCCCTCTTTCCTCCACACACACACACACACACATACACACCGCTCCTTTTCCTTCCCATCACTCCAGTCGTAAAACACGACTGACTAATAATGGTTTTCCTTTCCAAGTCGCATGGCATCGAGCTAACCGGCGAAGAACCAACATTCTGAACATAAGCAAGCCCAAGGTCACTAAAAGGCAAGCATCCAGCTACTTAGCATCAATGACTCCCTTGTGTGAGTGTTTGTATAATCACCGCATTCACAGTGTAGATTTCGAGATCCCAATTTGAGAGACAATGAACAGACCAACTGTTGGTGCTATTACTCCGTTACAAGTGATGATAAAGAGTACCTAACACAGTGGAAAAAAGTCAATGATCAGTGACTATGAGTTTGAAGATGGCTGATTAGTCTAATATGAACCCGGAAAGTTTCTTGAGCCAACAGATAAAAGAGTAGGGTGAATGGCATAAATCAAAGTGCTTGCAGAGAATATCTTATCTAAAGTTATATGTACTAAAAAATATTACATATTGGTCCGAAGGAGGTAATTTGAATAGCGTGGCGTGCTGGAGTAACTTCATTGTTGTTACTTGGAGGCAGATCGATACTATCATTGTCTTGGTGTCAGCTCTTCGTGTGAATGTCAAGACTCTTCAACTATGGAAAATGCACGTATCGAAATATTTGTTTCTAACCTATTACTGACAGAATTAGTGTATTATTGTTCATTGTTTTAATTTAAGTACAATCATCTTCACATGCTCACCATTGAAGACTTCGTCGTCGTCGTCCTCATCAACTTCATCATCGTCATCTTCTTCTCTTCATCCTTCTGCTCTCCTTTTCCACCTCCTTCTTCTTCTTCTCTTCCTGTTTCTCTTCTTTTGCCCCATTTTCCGTTTTATCTATATATAAAGATTATGTCATCATACAGATCATGTCATATACCGTACAATGCGATTTTGTGCAGTAATAAGTACTTCTTTTTATAACATAATCATCTTCATCTTCTCTATGTTGTTCTGCTTTGTCCTCTTACTTTTTTAAAATGTCTTCACTTAAATATTCAGTCATATTCGTTAACTAAAAAATGGCTTTCTATCCTAATTTATTGTGACATGAATCTCTCTCTCTCTCTCTCTCTCTCTCTCTCTCTCTCTCTCTCTCTCTCTCTCTCTCTCTCTCTCACACAAACACACACATAGACACACATACAAGTCGGAGAGAGAGAGAGAGAGAGAGAGAGAGAGAGAGAGAGAGAGAGAGAGAGAGAGAGACTTTCTGTCACATGGTGCTGCCTATTAGATCATATTGGTCTGCTTTTTTTTACCATGACAGTCTTTTGCCACTGTAAATGGAGCGATCACCTATAATCGACCTAAACTAATATTATGTATTGTGATTCAGTTGCACGACAATGCTCATCTGCGTCTAGTGAAAATTTGACTGTTTCAAGAAAGTCCTCTTAATTACCACCCAAACTCGCAGTCTCTGTCTCCCATCCCCCCCCCCCCCTCTCTCTCTCTCTCTCTCGCTCTGTATGTCTTTTTTACATTCTCGTACTCCATTTCTTCTCACTCTTTCTCCACCTCCCCCTTCTTCTTTCCTATTCTCTTACTATCTGTCTGGAATGTCAAATGACTAACAGTATGATACGCTTGTTTGTCATGTTTGTTACAAATTTGAAAACAAAATTCTTTTTTTTTTTAATTAGTCGCATTTCGCCCTCTTCACAATCACGTTTTTTTTTTTTTTGTGGTCTGTATGTCTGTCTCTTGCACTGTCCCCCAACATCTCCTTTCTCCCGCTTCTCTTTCTCACCACTCGTCTGTCACGAAAATTTATGTAATGAAAACTGTTAATCGATCTAATTCTGATCCTAATGACAAATGCACTGAACACCATCAAGAACGAAATGTATTTATATTATTCAACGCGATTATTTTCGCCTGGGTCGGTTGAGAGATCACCAGTGTTTCAGCAGCGGTCTCAAATAGTCGCTAAAATCTGTTAACTGTATCATGATACGGGTTACCATCTCATAGGTCGTAAACACAAATGGGGCCACAATGAGATTCTTTGGGGTCATCGGGCAGTGATGAGCTCTGACCTACACAAAAAAAAAAAACGTTATATTATCACGTCAAAATGTCCTGTACGACTATGCTATCAATGCCAAACGTGGACAATTACATCCTCCAATGAACGTAAAATTGTGGAAGCATAGATGAAATGCCTTAGAAGAGCTGCAGGAGTTTCAAGGAAAGACAGAATACGAAATCATGAAATCAGACAAATGCTAGGAATAAAGCCTGTCTTAGAGGTCATCAAAGAACAACAAATGAAGTAGTTTGGACACCTAACAAGAATGCCCTGATACTATCTGCCACAGCGAGCCACACTAAAACGTTAAAAAGGGTACAGAGCTAGTGGAAGACCTCGAATAAAATTGAGTGATTGCATTAAAAAGAGCCTTACAGAAATGAACATCAGTCTTAATAGTGCTCTTGACAGAGCTCATCAACGAACATTACATCTCCACCCGACACTTCAATGAGGTACAAGGTGGAAGAGAAGAAGAAGAGTGTCCTGTACGAAGATTTGTTTGAGAATGTGAGGTCTGTCTGGCTTGAGATTTGTCGAATGTTAAGATACATGCCCACTTTTGACTACCAATATTTCTTGCAGGCGTCAACGGTGTTGTTTTATTCGATATCGTCGACTTCTAAATATAAGTAAGTAAAGGACCCTTTTCGGCGCTTTTAGATGTATTGGGCGTATAGGGCTAGACCTATACGCTATAGACAAATCGGCACTTTCAGAATCTTTACTCGCCACCGCCCCCCCCCACCCCCACCCCACCCCCAGTTCAATAAGTCTTTCAATATATGGATTCTATGTCTGTTCTATTGCACTGTCCATATCTTTCACAGCGTCCACTTTACCAAAAATAGCTCACCGCTCAGAGGGGCGGCTGCAGCCAATGATCAGCATCTCGTTACCTCGCACAGGATGCTGTTTATTAGCCAATCTTCCTTGATGTTCAGATCTTTCAAGATGTCAGTATTTCTCCTCTTCTTTGTTCAAAATATTCTGAGAATCTTTCTTAGCATTTCAGCTTAAAAGCTCATATTCTTTTTCTTAAGAACTGAGAGACAGTCAACGTATCAGATCCATATGTAGCGACAGGGAAGATGCATGCTCTCAAAATTCTAATTTTGATCTCCTTGCTGGTGCTTAACCATAGACCTTTAAGGCTGTTTAATCTGTGCATTGCTATGGCCATCCTCCTTTTAATTTATATCTCCAGCTTTAAGCTTAACAAGAAATTTCTGTCAGCGCGCTTGATAAGTACACTTTGCCGGCATCGATCCTATCTGCTGGTAATGTGGCAGCAGACTGCCTTAGACTGATTTTAAAAATTGTATGAAAAGTCTACCGTTAAGTGAGCAAGGTCAAACTACTGAATGTAAAATTGCCTAATGTAAGCACAAACAAGAGGCAGGGGAAGACCAAGAAGAAGATGGATTGAAGGAGTCACGGACAACTTGAGACTTCATAACATCACGGCATATGAAGCGACTGAGCGCGCCCTGATAGACTGCGACGCCTAGCGGCACAAGCAGATTTTGACAAAAGAAGAAGAAGCACAAACAGTCAAAAACTGCTAATTTTGGTTCAGCAACGTCATGCAAAGGACACGCAACTAACTTGTAACTATTTCTCTAACACACTATACATACATAAACTATCAACCTAGCATGTCTCCCTTCACATGGCTACTCCCCTTTGCAAATTATTATTATAAGGCGGGATTGAAAACGTGATCATCGCGGAAGTCACTTCTCCTCTAATTTGGCACGGCTGCTTCCGTTGCCCAACGCACACTTCCTGGCTTGTCAAACTAAAGCTCATCTCGTCTTAGACGTCCTCCTCCTACTGCTGCCACGGTCATCCTCTTTCTTGTTTTCTCCAAAATCAAATAATCCTCTTAGAATAAAATTTGTAAATTGGTAATGCCTTCTCCTAAAGAAAACACCGTTGACGGGCAGGCAGGGAAAATTCCTTTATTTTAGCTTGCTTTTACCTTCATTAAAATTGGATCTGCTAGGATGTTTTCTTTACAGATCACATTTTTGACATAACACCGGCAGCATATCAGCGCAACCCCGACAAGCAGAACCAGAAATTATATCAGGCAAGCAGTGATTAATGTACGTGACATAATTAACGTGTACTAAGGAAATAACATCGCGTGGAAATGAGATTTTTTTTTTTAATGTCAGTGGCGTGTATTTTAAGTTGCGGTTATTGAAAAGTTGTGTATAAAGATGCCAATGATGGAGAATGGGTAAAAAAATTGCACAGAATCTAGAGTCGGCAAATGGGAGATTTTTACGACTCATCATCATTATCATTTTATTGTACAGATATAAGTAAAATTGGGATCACATTTTATTATTTCACTCCGTCAAATTTTGCGTAATCTTTTCTTAGTCTTCTCTGCATTCAGTGGCTGTGAATTACGGCGGAAAGTTACTTTTGTTCGTCCAGCTAGATTTTTGGCTTTGAATCATGACCTGAGTTTTGCATGTACATCCGTTTTACTTGCTTATATTGTGCAGTTTTGGTTCCCTGCCTCTCGGATAGATCTACTCCGACTTCGAAGGAATAGGTAGATCCTCTCTCTGGGATCACTGTTTCTATTGTTTGGTGGTGCTGATGTTGCCTCATTTGTGTAGTGTTCTCTTTGTCCCTTTATCTTCAGGTGTTGCCTCTGGAAAACCCATAGGGCAACCACATGTAGCCTGGACGACCGTCGATCCATCCATTCATCCATTTATTTATGACAAAATAATCAACCACGTTCAGCCTACAGTGATCAGTATCGGCTATAACTGCGGTCTGGTTTCTTAAGGCCAAAAATGTTGGCTAGAAGTGTTAATTACATCACAAAGAGAGCCTTGGACCGGTACTCTAGTTCATAGTACGATTTGTTTAATAGAAAAGTTACTTCTTTTTATTGTCCTATCGTAAGCAATTGATGTACATGCCATTATTTACACCTATATTTAAATTTCCGCCTGACCATACACACGGGTTGAAATCATCGCATCCCTGTATACTGCTCATTAGATGTAAGTAAATTACAGCGAAATAGGTTCTTCTTGGTAGCAGCTTCCTAAACAAAGCATGTATTCACATTCAGGCATGTATATATATATTTATATATATATATATATATATATATATATATACTGGCATAATTTCACATTGCTCGGCCAAGGTCACGCTCACATTTAGAGATATATAAAATCAACAGACACGCAAACAGACAACAAAAGTAGAAACGACTGAGCAAAACTACACATGTAATTAACGTGTAATACCTGCGACCCCTTCCTAACTGAAAAAGATAGCAAAAACAAAACATTCAAGTAAAACTCAAAGTAAAACCATCATCATGTAGCAGGTCCATTTAAGAAAACGTCGCCCTTATCGATGCTCTCAAAATTCTAATTTTGATCTTCTTTCTGGTGCTTAACCGTAGACCTTTAAGGCTGTTCAATCTTTGCATTACTATGGTCATCCTCCTTTTAATTTCTGTCAAGTCTCCATTGCTATTTATTATAGAGCCTAAATATTCATAGTTTGTGACATTTTCAATCCCTGTAAAAGTAAAACCAGCGTATGAAATAAACTCGTGATTAGTTCGACCTTTTCATTCCCCTGCTTGCTGCAATTAGGGTGTCAGTCTAAGACCGGACTGGTCTGAGAAGAATCTTAAAATCGCAATATGTAGTTGTCTAGAAAAGATTAGGGTGTAGAATTGTACACAGGGCCTAGACAATATATATATATATATATATATATATATATATATATATATATATATATATATATATATATATACCAGTAGATGTACAAGAGGCGTCCCAATGTAGACTATTCTAAAGAGATTGTGAGTTGGAGTATATTGCTGCAATATTGTCACTGTTATGACTGGCATCATCAAGAATGTATATCCAATATGTGGTTAATGTTTGTGTGTGTGTATGTGTGTGTTAATGTTTATATTAGATTAAGTTAGTTGCGTATCCTTTACAGGACGTTGCAGAACCAACACCAGAATGTTTTGACTGTTGTGGTTCTATTAGGCGTGTTTACGTCCAGTAGTTTGCCATTGTTTTCTGGGCGGTCGGCTTCTCAAAACCTCTGTCGAAAACAAACAAGGCGCAAGGCCCGCATTTTGGATCGAACCCGGCACCCCAGCCTTACGGAGCGCGTACGAGACGCCTAAGCCACAGACGCCGACATATTCACAGATACATCCCTGAATACTACAACGCGCATACTAAGCATGGTCACTTTACGCGAATTACAACAATCTGAAAACCCGATAGTTTCAGAAATGCAACCATAATTATGAAAACTATTGAAGAGAAATTCAAATCTGTCATGTATTACTGCTCAGTACTAAAGGTTTTGAGAACAGCTATCATTATCTTGTAACTAGATCAAGGTAAACTCTTCACTGGGCCGTCCGAGATACTCTCAATATCTGCATTCTTTTCCTATATTACTTTGAGTCTAATGCTTACTACTTACATCTGTTATTTTGGTAAATCCACCCTATAATATCTCTACTGTTGCCTATTGTTTCTAAGAATGCCAGTCATCGTAACTGAGACTTCACATTGCCCAGTCTGCCTCTCATATCTCTACTTCTTTACTCTGCTTGTAGAAATGTCAGTCAATAAGTACGAATGGATTTCACTTCTTAGTTCAGTGACCTCAAAGGTTGTGCTGTGATTGCTATTTTTGTTTATTATCAAGTGACCCAGTCGTCCAGCATGAATTTTGACAGAGGCTTCTGTAGGCGAACAACCTAGGTGCATTCGAAGCTGGAGGCTGGCCATCAAAATAACCAATGCAAGAAACATGAAATTATTATAAACAGGCTGGTTTTGTGTTTGTGTGTGTGTGTGTGTGTGTGTGTGTGTGTGTGTGTGTGTGTGTGTGTGTGTGTGTGTTAAAGGGATAGGAAGCAGGAATGTTCCACTTTATTTATTCAGGTTCGTGATTCATTCGTATTGATACCGCATATGCGATTAAGAGTTTTATGTGTTTCGCACCCACTCACAATTGTTTTTGTACCCTTCAAGGGGGCTATCTTACAGAATGGTTGGGTTTACTCGTTCCCTTTTAGAAATAACGGTGACTGGATAATGAGGGATCTCTGTTTCTTCTTCTTAACATTCACCGACTGTAACGTAAACTCCGGCAAAATGTTATGTTGTTCGTCCACTTCCGGACTTTGGTCTTTTTCTCTCTCCAAAACGTGAAGTTTGCATCCACATTTAATCTAGAAATCTCGCTTAGTTGTATTCAGACTGTTGGCTCCTAGAAAATCACACAGATGCACTTCGACTTTGAAAGAATTACCCCTGTTTTGTCGCGTCTTTCAGCAACCCTGTAAAGAGACTAGTAAGTCCATCAGACCCCCCCCCTCCCCACCCCCGGGCCAATACCGGGGATGGGGGGTGCGAGGGGAGGCGAAACCCAGACGGTAAATAGGAGAAACGAAAAAAAAAAAACCACTGTCATATCTGGGAGTTGCCGCAGCGACTCGTGAGTTTCAATCTTCGTCTGATGGAATGGTTATAAATGATTAAAGGCTTCCATGTTAATCCAGTCTGCAAGGTATGTCAGGAAATTTCCTGGGATGTAAGTACCAGCGTCGTGATAATGATGCTATGCATTAGGTGCCCGTTGGTGTATACAGTTTCAGGACTAGCACAATATACCTGATATCTCAGAGATATAAACAAGTTCAGAGGTGACCAGTGACCACATAATAAGGGAAATATATTTCTTCTTAGCGTTGACCGGCTGTAAACTCCGACAAACATCTATGTTGTTCGCCAACATCTAGACTTTTTTTCTCCAAAACGCGAGGTTTGAGTGGACATCTTTTTCACGTATCTAGCTTAAGTGTATGCAGACTAATGGTTCCTCGAATGCCAGGCAGATGCACTCAGACTTCGGGAAAACACACCTATTTAGTTGCTATATTCTACGTGCTTGTTAAGGGACATGGTGTCTATCCCCCCCCCCCACCCTCCTATGATTATATGGATTATAGCAATGATCTTTGGCAGAACGTGAAACTCGCAAAGGGCTTGCCATCAGGGCTTATGGCGTACCGACCTGTAACCGTTGCGAAGTCCAACCAAATCACGTGAAGTTGTTTCTTCTCTGAACACTCTCCTAAACCATGGGCGCAGGCTCACGGCAATTTGGAAAGCCCGCTTCCCTACCCCCCATTTTGTGTTGTTGTTGCTGATTTGTTAATATACTTGTTCTGCATCCAGCAATTTTTGAATCTGCGTGCCATAGCTTAGAAGAATATTCTTCTATTTGACCCTCAACTTTAGGCATCGAGATAGACCGAGTTGCCTAGAAAAAACTATAACAGCTGTAAAGAACACACAACCAACTTACCATGGTCTGGTATCGAAGGGCTTCATTCTAAGTAACTGAACCAACCGGGAGTACATTTCCATAGCTCAATGATATTAGTTTATATTAAACTGAATATAAATAAGTAGGCTTCTTTTCCATTGTTCCCCCTACTAAATAATCAATATATGTGAATTTATTTCACGCCTTGAGTGCCATTCGAAAAGCGCTATTCTGAGCCTTGGTTTTGTCGTGTCGTCTTGTCAATTGTTATTGATTTTTGTGCAGCTCTGTCCCTCCCTCTTTAACAGTAGACCAGCTTGATACAGTGGCGCATTCTCCATGACAGGTCATTAAAGACATCATTTTTGTAAAGCAGACGAAAAAAAGCTGTTTCTCATCTCCATTGAATCTGACATTTCATTATCGGAATTGATTTTCTCCCTGGTGTTCAAAACGTGTATTCTCTACTAGTTGGAATTTCAGTCGGTGCTCAAAACTTATCTCATAATCGAAACAGCAGTGGTCAGTATATGCAGTCATCCATTGCTGCCTATTTTAACACTCGATCGAAAATTTATGTTCCCGAATCTCTAGCTAAGTGCGGGGGTACATAAAGTCACTGCCAAAAAAGGAACATCTAGTTTTGTTATTGTTGCTCTTGCTGTTGAAATCACTTTTTAACTTTCCCACGTTAAATTTAGGATATCCCTGTATAGGTTCAAGGTCGTAATTTATGTGTGTATTTGTTCGTATATCTTTGTGCGTGTGGAAATTGAGGGGGGGGGGGGGGGGGGTTGGTTTGAGAGCTAGGGAGAAAACATAATAGGTCCGCTATCATAGAGCATATCATAATATAAGACTGTGTAGGGGTTTGTTGAAATCAGACCTGGTAGGCCGAAGGGCGCAGATACTGCAGCCCAAATGTAAACCAGAGCGCAATGTGCCATACACGATTTTAACATTGTTGCTACAAGTAGGCTCCGATATATGGCACTATCTATAGTAACCAGTTCTCGAAAAGCATAGTTAAATTCTATTGCCCCTTTGTACTCGTCTGCGGTGTTTTATATGTCAGGATTTGAATATGATATAAAAACATAGCCTTTCGGGAGCTTCGTTATGGCGCATATGACCTTTCTAAATCTATATTGGTGTCAATTGTTCCAATTAGCCTCAGTGATAGATACCATTGGTAATGCTATGAGTCACCGCGTAATTTTTTAAAGACACAGGCTGCTGTCTGGGCTAAACCAAAATATGAGAAAGTAGTCAGTGGGATTATCTCCACAGCACTACATACATAGCCACTGGTGTTCTTATCTCTTCCTCAAAAGCTAAACAAGCGTAACACTACTAATGACGCCTGTTCTATATTGATTAATCAAACCTCTTGTCCTCTTGTTGAAATAATAATTTCTTAGAGCATCCGGTTCCCACTCCACCATGTTCCTCAGCAATGGGCAGCGATACGGAGTCATTCATTTGCCGCATTCGTCTTTGCAGTAAATGCTGCCATGGCATTGATAACCTTCCGCGCCAGACAAGCCATACAAGAAGCAATTTCTGCAAGTCAATCTCGTTGCCTAAACACCGGGGTCAGGCGGAACAAAGGGTGGACAAGAATGGAACGACGTAGGATCAAAAAGAAATTCAACATTCAGGGTGCGAAGAAAAACATGTTGACCACTTAGCCACGGCGATATAATGAATTAATCAAGTAACAGAAAGTGTATTGATCGGTACTCATAGAAAGATGTAGAAAGATTTAGCATATGTGTCTAATATACAAAGAGCTTTTTTTGTTATGGAGTTCCCCTGGCGAAGCGGCTAGACGTTCTAGGCGGATCGGAAGGTCGTGGGTTCGCTCCCTAGCGAACCCGGACTTTATTTAGAAATGACCTTGGCTCCCACGTCAGCCCAGCCTTGAATGGCTAATGCGTGCAGTCCTGGGAAGTATAGGCGACGGGCGTGAGCTGACCACGTCATCCGTTTTGTGCCGATTGGTATATAAAAATATAGGTCTAGCCCTATTTGCCATATACGTGTAGGCGTGGAATGGGGTCCTTTACTTATGTTACTTTTTTACTTTGTGTGTTATTGTTGTTGTTTTAGATACGGAGAACGCCTTTGACATACTATATTGTGTAATTAGAAAGATGTCTTGTTATACAAAAACTAACAAAGAGATTAGTTATTAATATTAAATGTATCAGGCACCTGTTACGGCATGTCTAAAGAATGGATTAACTTGACGATGTTTTTACAAAAGGAAAGTTGGAAAAGACAAGAGACACGGGAACCACTATAAGAGCGGACTATTGAAACAAACAAACATGAGCAAAATTTTAAAACTCGCCTGAAGAAAGGATGCCTTCTAACATTTGATTGTGTTCGTTGTATCATGTTAATGTAGGGATACCCACTATTATAGTAAAAGGCCTTTTTCCATGCCCTTAGACGTATATGACATATATGGCTAGACCTATAATTTATAGACCAATTGACAGTTAGTTGGCGATGTAGTCAAAATTGGTGGGTGATTTGGTCAACATCACGCCGGCCGCCTTCACTTCCCAGGACTTTTCCTGGAATCCATTTAGGGCTGGGATCACCTGGGAGCCTGTGCCATTTTGAAATAAGCCTGGTTCCGTCACGACCTAAACCCACGACTTTCAAATGCGCAGCTTAACAACTAGCCGCTACAACATGGCGTCTCCCTATATTTTAGTGCTAATACTTACAAGCTGCGAAACAGAAACCAAAATCGCCCCATATTAACTCTTTCAGTAGCATGGCTCTTACAGTAAGTTAATTAAATATTTAAATTGTTTGTATTAACGCGCCTGACCACATACAGCGAAATATGCCTGGCGATAAATTGTTCAATATATTGCTTGTGTCTGCATTCTTTAAATTCACTTAGGAAACATATTTTTCGGGGCGACTTTTCTTTATTTATTTCAAAATTTCTTTGCTATTTCTGTCGCATTCTCCAGTTTAATTGCCCATTATGTCTCAGTTATTACTATAACTCTTTATATCGCGGCTCTGAATTTGTTAATTCTCTAAGGTTAACAACCTGTTTCTCTAGGATACACACACTTTAGGACAGACCCTGTTCAAGTAGGCAACAACTACCTGGGACAGACTTTCCGTTTTATATTCAGCAGAGGCGCAGAAGTTGTGTACTCAAGGCAACCCAAGTGATAGTGTGTACCTCTGACTGCGTGACTTCTGTATGTTTTATTAGCAGCAGGTGTATCTTTGTCTGTATTAGTTAGCTTCAGTTGTGTGCAAGGCTTTCCTGTAAGCGCTCCGCGTAGGCTCCAAGTTCAGAACAAACAATCGTACTATAAATGCCATTAGTAAGACATTCCTATTGTTTTAGATTATGGCATAAGGAGACAAAGCTTAAACGTTTTCTGTATATATGTCTTCACTATATATTAGTTGTATTATTGTCAGTGGATCACCACCAGATGCTCTGGTGAATTTCTTAGAGAGACACAAGATCAAATAATTTCGTTATCTAGTACGAATGTAGCCAGAACAACCACCAACGCAGGCGCTACTCATGAAAAAGTCTGAGGTTAAAGTAACAGAAGAAGAAGATGGATTGATGACATCAGGGGGCTTCTAAAGCAACATGGAATGACATTAGCCATTGCTGCCCAATAGGCAATGGATCGCAAACTGTTCCTTCCCACATCGCCTAACTACAGAAATTAAAACCGATGATGATGATTGTTATGCTATTACGTGTTTACGAGAGGACGTGTATATGTGAGTGTAGTTTTTATGTACGTGTGTGTGTTCGTTTGCAGTGTGTATGTGTGTGTGTGTTTAAGTGTGTGTGTCTGTGTGAACATCTCCCCTTCTCGTCGAATATCCTACTCTATGTATCACTAACTATTCTTAGAGTAAATTTTATAATAAGAACATCACTGCCGAAACAATCTCTTTCACTCAAAAAGAAAAACGTTGCATATTTAACAAGTGTATTTTTATGGCCTACTGTACGTAAAGTTCCATAGAAAAATTACAACTGTCAAAAAATGCTTAGGTTGGTTCTGCAACGTCCTGTAAATGATACACAACTAATTTTTATGTCTATATCTGTATGGTGTCCCCATTATTTCGCATTGTTCTGTGTGCCAAATCATGAACAAACACGTACTTGGTGTTAAAAATAAATTAAAATCCCCCGGAACTGAGACGCGCATTACTGAGTAAGCCAGCAGACTCTTTGTATACACAACGTAATTAAAGACACCGAAACAATTTCCAACCGAAAATGGAATCCTTAATCCTCAGATAGCTTTGCCTTCGGGGATAAGTGGCTTCCTATCCAACCGACAACTGAAGCAGCAGACGACGTAAACAATAAAACCGTGAGTTATCCTGTTTCACAAATCACTTTACGATCACCATGGAAACGAACCAGGGGCCACTCAATGGCCTTTGGTCAGTTATATGAGTCAGTGCCGCGAAGAGTTCCCGACTGTCCCTAGCACAAATAAAATCTTGGTTTATCATCGTCCGTTCCATACTCGCTGGTCATCCAGACGCCATATTCAATACTCCTGAACTGCTAAACGCCTTATTTTTTTCCACCATCAGTTACTTCTTATGCTTCGTATTGTTTTTGGAACACACACACACACAGATATATATATATATATATATATATATATATATATATATATATATATATATATATATATATATATATATATATATACATATATACATATATATATATATATGTGTGTGTGTGTGTGTGTGTATCTATAAATAATATTCAATTGGTCTGTATCATTTTCATGTGGTGCTGATTGAATCTTGGACTGCGTAGTCTCGAGGCTTGGCGTCCGCCTCGAGTGCTGGAAGACACGAGTTCAAGCCCCTGTAAAGGTTAAGATTTTTCAGTGGACTTCTAGTATTTTCCCCATTCTCTGGGTAGTAAGATCTGACGCCCGTGTGTATTGTTGCGCACGTTGAAAAAAAATCATTTGTCAGTTAAAAATCGAAAAAGAGTAGCCTAACGACGCTGCCCAGGAAAAATTTGAAGTTGAAAATCTACCCAAAGTATTTCAGGATCCTCGACGGTGCTACGGAGTACGTGCAGTGTGTTTTATTTTCTCTAGTGCATTCTGTTTCTATTCGCCTATAAAGTTTTCAATTCAACAAGTATTGCAATGTGTGGAATATTATTGCAAATATTTCTAAAGCAGCTAAGTTTATTTTTATCTCTTGTTATTTTTTTTTTAATGTACTGTTCTTTTGTTGGTGCTTAAGTTCACTTTTTAAAAAACATATTTACATTTAAATGAACTGAGAACCAACATACGTAGAACTACTTATGTAACTTCTGAATAAAACAGTGTACTGTATATGTATCTTCACATGTTACAAAAAGAAACTGACACAAGATTTCAGTAACAACTGGTAAGATTGAGGCGGAAAAGAGCAAGAGGAAGGCAAAAAGATAAGTAATTGAATTGCTGGGCCCTATGTGTGGAGAAAAAAAAAACACACTGCCATGATTCGCCATTCTTATGATTGTGTGGGATTGTCGACACCACACACAACGATGTAGACGATACGTACTTTCAGCCACCATGAATAGTTTATACCGTGTCACCTGGCAACTTTTTCATTTCTCAAGTTAGAGCAGTTAGAACAGTCATGGATTCTGATTATTGAAGGATGAAAAACATTTGTTTTGTACCTCATCAAAAGAGGTTGTAGAGACTTTACTAACAAGCAAAACTTTCCTTGTCTGACTGCCCCCCCCCCTCCCCTTCGCCACCGCCCCCCACTCCCTGACCTCAAATTTTTCGCCATCCACCCAAAGCATGTTATTACTTGTCTGCACTTACCACTTTTTCGGTTTAGACAGGAGTGTTTTGGAGCCCCGGGTTTATATTCACATGACTGTTTCTGCCGCCACAAACTGTGCAGTTAGGAATTAAACATTTTTTCGACAGAAAAACAAATGACCAACCTTATGAAGGATTCGAACCTGGGTCTCCATGTTGAGAGCCAATCGTTCTGAACCCTTTCCGGGTCATATACCGGCCTAAAAATAAGGTGAACACAGACAGTAGTAACTGTTTTCAACAGACGTGTAAGCAGGTGAAAAACCATTGTGCTTGATTCTGGGATTATTTGTGTATTACTGTCGGGCTATTTTTACTCGAAGCTCAACAACTGGAGCTGAAGCAATAATGCGAGCTGAAAGATTAACGTTTTCTCACTGGAGTGAGATAACCAGACATAGATTAAACAGCTTCTGTTACTTGTTACAAGATGCAAAGTACATTAAAGTTGTAGTATTTTTCTCTTCTGCTTTGGGTCAAGCAACACGCATGCAAATGTCTTTTTCTTATCCGTGTTTACATTCTAGTTGTTCGTTCATTTCTGGACTTTAGTCTTGTTCCCCAACTTGAGTTTTGCATACGCATATGTTTTACAGATCTGACCTAATTGTATGCAGACTGTTCATCAAATCGCAGACAGATGCACTCCGACTTCAGAGGAAACCACTGATTGGTCAACTCTTACGACACGCTTGTTGGGGAGGTAGTTGTTCTACAGATTGTTTCTTATGGGAACAGTCATTATGGGATATCTGGAATAGCTGTTATGATGTAGGAATGAACCTGTCTGGAACAGCCATGTTTGTTGTGATTGCATAACAACATTAATCTATAAACTTGATGTTAACACAAGTCATATAATAGTTTCTGGACCCACAACATCCCTATAAGGGTGCCAATGCCAATTTCCTTAGAAAAAGAATAGGCCCATTGCTCCCTAACAACTATGTTAAAAAAGGGAACTAATTAGGGGTCTTACTTTAAAGTCGGAGTTCATCTGCATGACAGACAATGATCCACAGTCTGCGCACTAATAAGCAATGTCTATAAACAGATATAAAAATAAATAAAACGATGTTCTGAAACAAGGTCCAATTCAAGAAGTGGACATACAACACTCAAAGCTTCGACAGGAGTTTACAACCTGTGAACACCAAAAACAAGAGAACAGACGACAGCTTTTGAGACCAGATACTAATTTTATGTTTCTCTGATTGTATTATTAAAGACCACTTTGTCACACCTGAGGCAACTGGTTTTCTACCACCGTAGGCGCTAATTCATCCATAGTCAGATACGAGTCAACATCCCTAGGGTTAGACTTCCACTATGTCAATACACATATTTCCTAAAAACACATCACGGATTTTACATCAGGCCCCTGGACTCCGACACCGCATTCCTAGACCCGCAAATATAGCACGGACAGCCTCTCAGTTGTGTATAGTCATATATTTAGCTCATTAGTCAACAAATTGCAGTAATCTGTTCGAGCCCACAGGTCACGTTATAGACAGTAGGGGTGGGGTGATTAAATGAAATGTTTTCTCATGTCTCTGGCTGGACCAGATAATATGTTTTCCCTCCAGATCGTGCATTTTGCAAGCTCTGTTACCTAGATCTAAGCATTCCTATGGCTAATAAAAAGAATCTGTCAGAAACATCCATTGATCAGATACGACTCGAACCTCTCTTATTTGACTAATTTTCCCCGACAGACAAGCCGAAAATAATCCCTATAGCATTCCGACTTGAATCACACAGCTGACATCTTTGGATTGTATCTCGACTACAATGGATCTCTGGATTTTGGATTTTTTGCCAGAATAAGAACCGTTTATTATTTTTCTTTGTGTACATTTGTTCATTTATCTTCCCTTTCAGATCGCTCTTCCATTCAAGTTTACAATTTGCATGACCTCTCGGCCTTGTTCATTGTTTAGCATAAGACTTTTTATGTCTATAGAATAGTAGATGAATTATTGTCTATATCTTTGTCTTTTTCCTTCTGGATAGCCTAGACTAGTCGAATCTTTCATCACCCCCAAGCGCCCCCCCCCCCCCCCACCTCCGTTTTGTTTGGGCCATATTTATTAAATTGTCCTGTGCGTGTACATTTTTTTTAAATTGAGTGCTTGTTTGGTCATTAATCACATCATTTTAAAATGTTCAAGTGATACGTTCCCACATCACTGGGTGACTCATTATTCACATTGTACATATCCCTGCATTTATTAGGAGTCGCCGTTGCGTAGCGGATAGACGCTGGCGTGCAGATCGGAAGGTCGCTGGTTCACTCCCTGCCGGTGCCGGGCTTTTATTCAAAAATGATCTTGATTCCCAGGTTGACCCAGTCTTGAGAAGTAAAGGCGACCGGCGTGATGCTGACCACATCACCCATCTTGTGCCGATTGGTCTATAAAATTATAGGTCTAGCCCTGTATGTCCTAGAGTTGTGAAAAAAGGACCTTAATTTTTCACTGCGTTTATTTCATTGACACCGAGCTAAAAGTCGTGACTGCCTCTGCTTTTGAATGTTGTGGTTTTCCTCTACCATTCTCTGCTACTGAGTGATTACCATCGATTAACATGTCCTTTATACAATGTAGTTTTTCGTCTCTGTAGGCTTTCTCTAGCCGCAATGTCGGTGTTTGTGGCTTAGGCGTTGCGAACTCTGCTTCGTAATGCCAGTGTACCAGGCTCGATCCCAGCTGTGTCTTGTTTTGATTTCGACAGTGGTACCGAGAGCTCACTGATCACAAAGCAATGGTAAACTAAGTAATGTGAAATTCACCTAGAAAAACACAACAGCCAAACAAATTATGGAGTTGGTTCTACAAAGTTTTGAAAAAGATATGCAGTTTACTTTATCTAATGCCTCAATGTTTTGTTTCCATTCTTGCAGAGGGCTGTCTCCGACTCGTTTTTCCAGAAACGGTACCCCCCATGAACCTTCTTCTAGGAGACTGTTAGTGTTAGCATTTCTGGCAGCTGTCCAATGTATTTACTTTGCATGTTCGAGCTTCGAGATTTTATTTCTGAGACTGGTACATTTTTCATTAGCTTTCAACTGAAACAATAAAGAACATTCTGTGTGATTTCCACTAAAGCATGAAGGGGTCAGTTATGGGACAACTTCTATGCAGTGAAGTTGAAGCCTTGACTAACGACAGGCGACCGTACTTTCCAGGTGGCCATGACCTTTAACATGGCCAAAATACTTCGGCTTTTAGGACAGGATGCTGTTTATGAACCAGTTTTCCTTCATGCGCATGTCATATCGGGTTCGGCGTTTTTTTTTTTTCTTCGTGGTTCATGACATTCTAAGAATTTTTGTGTGACATTTATAAGAGATCCCTTTAAAAAAAAAAAAAAAACACATCTGGTTTAGAGCAAGGTGTCCTCGCTTCTTTTCAATCTTGCCCTGGAGCAAATTAAGGAAATTTAAAGACGCGTGTACTGTAGGAGAAGCTACAAGAATACTTGATTATGCAGTTGACATTGATATCTTTGGAGGAAATTGAACTAGAGACTGTAAAACGCTGACTCTCTCAAAAGAAGCAGCTCACAAAATGGGGTTAGTTATCAGTCAAGATATGGCAAAATACATGATAGGACAGGAAAGGGATATAAACTCCGGCCACTTACAAGTCAATAATGTGAAAATCAAATATATAAGTATTTGGGTGCAAACTTCAGCTGCTCCAACTATCTGAGAGAAGAAATACAATCTAGAACACAAGCTGGAAATATTTGCCATTCAACATCTGATAAAGTCAAAGTCTCTATCTCGCAACACCAAGATAAAAATATACAAAACGTTGATAAGACCAGTCCATTTAAATGGCTCTGAAACGTAGAGTACAACTAAACAGAGATGACGCCTCATTACACATTTTTGAAAACAGTCTTGCGACGAATCTTTGGACCCATCAAAGATAAAAACACAGGTGAATTGAGAGTGACAAGCAAGAAGGAAATTATTAATCTGTTCAAATAACAGATGATCACTGGAATGGCTGGGGAAAATGAAAAAAAAAATGTCAGATGACAGAGCTGTAAAAACCGTATATATAAGAGAGCCGAATAGTCCTAAACCATGAAGCAGACCAAAAAGACAATGGCGAAATAATGTCCAGACAGACCTGCAAACACTTGGGGTCACCAATGGAAAGAGAAGGTCGACCAGAAAAAACAGTCGAGGCTGGTGATATCTTCAGCAATGAACCTGTGCGGCTCGGAGTAAAGAAGAAGAAGAAGAAAAAGAAAAAGAAGAAGAAGAAGAAGAAGAAGAAAAAGAAAAAGAAGAAGAAGAAGAAGAAGAAGAAGAAGAAGAAGAAGAAGAAGAAGAAGAAGAAGAAGAAAAATAAGAAAAAGAAGAATTCCTGAGATACCAGGAAAAGAAGAAACCTTCTTCGTTTAAAAACTTTCCATTCAGTTATATTTATATAGACACCCACCTTCAATTTGCGAAATATCTTGTTCCATGATCACAGTTGACAAAATCTGTGCAATAGTAGCTTCTCTGGCCTTTGGTGGGAAATGCTGTGTAGCCCAGGATTAGAATTCAACTATAAAAGAAATAAAAGTGTGGCTATCTAAAAAATAAACGAGTACCACTGTGAAACATCCAACTAAGTGGACCTTCATTAGAACCACTCTATAGGTTGGGCACCGAAAGGACTGTCAGTTTACCGATAAACTAAAAGGAGGTGGTATCAATACAGAATGAAGCCTATTGTGTCTTTACTACACACCTTGTAAAACGTATACTGGGGAATACAGAAACTATTACGCAACCACAAAATCAGATTAATTCATCAACGTCTATTTTATCACTGTCTAGTCGTTCTTTCTGAGAGAGGAGTCAGTCCTGGTCTGAGTCGAGGAGTCAATCCTGGTCTGAGTCCTATTTTTATGACAACACATTGCAAGTGGACTAAGGCTCAAAGCCCTACACCCTCCCCCAAACCAACCTCACCCAAAGCCACTTCGCCACCCCCTTCCCCCAAATGGAGGCAGGGATCCTAACCAAGTCCTCCCACTATGTTGTTTGCCCCTGGAGCCTCTGTAATACCAGAGCAGGGGAAACCGTGTTATTTTGTTGTAGTTTAGTAAATTACGCCAAATTCAGGGGATCAGGCAGAGATGTCGAGACTTTTAGCCTAAAGTCATTCTCCAATGCTGCTTATTTTCAACACTACTCCAGTGACTTAACCAACTTCAAACAGCGCCACCTTATGCCCCTTTCTTTCACATTTTATGGGAGCTTTAAACTCATCTCAACCCTTACGAGGGGGATAATTGGCCCCACCAAAAAAGTGTACGTAATTCTCTTTTAAGCATTTGTTTATACATTTTTGTTATATTCATCGGTATTGTTATTATTCACTGTCCCGTTCTGCAATTTGTCACAAAATCTGTCACATAGTCTTTTCCTCCATTCCGTTCTATTCCGGTATCATGAAATATCAATAAATAGTACCTAAAATATTATTAATAACAATTATATTATTTTGTCTCAGTCAAACAAAGCTTAATGCTCATTTTCCCTTACAACCCTAAATAATTATAGGGGATGGGGAGGTCGAGGAGAGGGAGCTCCTAATATCCCAAATCGTTTTCTACAACGACGCTCCTGTATTCTCAATGCGCTCAAGATCATGGCTGCAATAGACATGAGACAACGAATGCTGTTCACAATGTTCCAGCATATGATCCTGTCTGTGATATATTATGGACATGGAATGCTGTTCACAATGTTCCAGCATATGATCCTGTCTGTGATATATTATGGACATGGAATGCTGTTCACAATGTTCCAGCATATGATCCTGTCTGTGATATATTATGGACATGGAATGCTGTTCACAATGTTCCAGCATATGATCCTGTCTGTGATATATTATGGACATGGAATGCTGTTCACAATGTTCCAGCATATGATCCTGTCTGTAATATATTATGGACATGGAATGCTGTTCACAATGTTCCAGCATATGATCCTGTCTGTGATATATTATGGACATGGAATGCTGTTCACAATGTTCCAGCATATGATCCTGTCTGTAATATATTATGGACATGGAATGCTGTTCACAATGTTCCAGCATATGATCCTGTCTGTGATATATTATGGACATGGAATGCTGTTCACAATGTTCCAGCATGTGATCCTGTCTGTGATATATTATGGACATGGAATGCTGTTCACAATGTTCCAGCATGTGATCCTGTCTGTGATATATTATGGACATGGAATGCTGTTCACAATGTTCCAGCATATGATCCTGTCGGTGATAGATTATGGACATGGAATGCTGTTCACAATGTTCCAGCATATGATCCTGTCTGTGATATATTATGGACATGGAATGCTGTTCACAATGTTCCAGCATATGATCCTGTCTGTGATATATTATGGACATGGAATGCTGTTCACAATGTTCCAGCATATGATCCTGTCTGTGATATATTATGGACATGGAATGCTGTTCACAATGTTCCAGCATATGATCCTGTCTGTGATATATTATGGACATGGAATGCTGTTCACAATGTTCCAGCATATGATCCTGTCTGTAATATATTATGGACATGGAATGCTGTTCACAATGTTCCAGCATATGATCCTGTCTGTGATATATTATGGACATGGAATGCTGTTCACAATGTTCCAGCATATGATCCTCTCTGTGATATATTATGGACATGGAATGCTGTTCACAATGTTCCAGCATATGATCCTGTCTGTGATATATTATGGACATGGAATGCTGTTCACAATGTTCCAGCATATGATCCTGTCTGTGATATATTATGGACATGGAATGCTGTTCACACAATGTTCCAGCATATGATCCTGTCTGTGATATATTATGGACATGGAATGCTGTTCACAATGTTCCAGCATATGATCCTGTCTGTAATATATTATGGACATGGAATGCTGTTCACAATGTTCCAGCATATGATCCTGTCTGTGATATATTATGGACATGGAATGCTGTTCACAATGTTCCAGCATATGATCCTCTCTGTGATATATTATGGACATGGAATGCTGTTCACAATGTTCCAGCATATGATCCTGTCTGTGATATATTATGGACATGGAATGCTGTTCACAATGTTCCAGCATATGATCCTGTCTGTAATATATTATGGACATGGAATGCTGTTCACAATGTTCCAGCATATGATCCTGTCTGTGATATATTATGGACATGGAATGCTGTTCACAATGTTCCTGCATATGATCCTGTCTGTGATATATTATGGACATGGAATGCTGTTCACAATGTTCCAGCATATGATCCTGTCTGTGATATATTATGGACATGGAATGCTGTTCACAATGTTCCAGCATATGATCCTGTCTGTGATATATTATGGACATGGAATGCTGTTCACAATGTTCCAGCATATGATCCTGTCTGTGATATATTATGGACTTGGAATGCTGTTCACAATGTTCCAGCATATGATCCTGTCTGTGATATATTATGGACATGGAATGCTGTTCACAATGTTCCAGCATATGATCCTCTCTGTGATATATTATGGACATGGAATGCTGTTCACAATGTTCCAGCATATGATCCTGTCTGTGATATATTATGGACATGGAATGCTGTTCACAATGTTCCAGCATATGATCCTGTCTGTGATATATTATGGACTTGGAATGCTTACCATATCAAAGAGTCAGCTAATGAGACTTGAACTCATACATAATAAAGCCATGAGGGTAATTCTGGGATGTACAAGAGATACCCAAGTAATAATTATGCGATGTATGCTTGCACAATCTCCCATTGCGGATGGGTTAAACGTTCTGCTAGCAAAGTCATATTTCAGATTAGCTGCAGACGAAAAGCACTTTCTAAGTGAAGCCCTGTGAAGAGCTTATGGTCACATACTGAAAAGAGAAAAGTCTTGGATGGCGCAAGCTAAAGACACAATTGCACATGTTTGTATGCTTGATAAATTTAGGCGAGGAGAGGTTAACAGTTTCCGAGCAAGGTTCAGACTTGTGTAGGGTTCTATTCACTTCAAGTCATGAGTGCAGGTGCCGGCCAGCTGGTGCTGCAAAATCAGAAGTTCAACAAATAATTACTGACAATTTGCGCCCAAGTGATGTGATTATCTATACAGACGGCTCAGTGTAGAGGGGCAGACAATGTGTATAAAGGTCATAGCAAAACCGAATGAACGTCGCCTAGTGCGACAAAGCCTGACATATGAAATCACAACGTATAGTTTGAAAATGGAAGCAGATGCAGTCACTGTTGCCTTCCGCTGGCTTGAGAATGAGCTATACATACATGCAGTGAGTATAATTGAATCAAGGACCCTGTTGAGAAAGATGGAGACAGGCACGCTCCGTGCAGAGTGGCAAGCCTCACATTCGAGGTCCTGCATAGTTAGCATCCTTTGGATAATTTTCTAGGTGATTCCTGTGTGATGGGAAATGAGCAAGCAGATAAATTTTTCCTGCTCTTCACCACTTGGTGGTCAATTGATGTATGACAAGCTAGATATTGTGAGTGCCCTTTGGAAGCAAGTGAACAGTGCGGCGGCATAAATAGATCATTTTTGTCGAGGAGAATGGCGCTGCGAGATGTTACTAGGAGATCTGGCTGTCGCATAACACTCATGGGAAACGCGAGACGGATATACAATCAGACACTTACTAATGCCATCGGAATTGTAACTTGTCGCTTGCTGCAGAAGGTGGGGAGTGTCCAGAGTGCTGTGATGTCAATTCCTAATTCAACATTTCGTTTATCAAAAGAAATACACAATACTAATGTGCGTAGTAAACTAGGCAAAGTACACCACATGTCCGCTTCTCAAGTCCTGCTGGTCAGGTTATAGATGGTAAATTTCAGATGTGGTCAGCATTTAGAGCTAGTCTTCCACTGAGAATACATGGTCACCATCATAGAAGGATGGTGATGAACTTTGGAGGTTCGACTGTTTTCTCCGGCATGCCAGTTTGTAGAGCTGATTTGTAAGATAACTGAAACAGTCCCTACATCTGACTCTAGATCTTTTGGAGATTCAAACATGAATCGCTATTGAAAAAAAAAAATCTAAGAAATAAAACCCATAATAATAAAAACAATAAGGAAGGGACGACAATAATGAGTATTAAAGTGATAAAATGATACTCAGAACACATATTGTTTATATACGTATGAAATTTGCCTTGAATAACTGGATAGTATTGCAGTCAAGCTCACGTCTGGGGTGGTCAATTTTCTGCTAGCACGACAGTTAGCTACATTTCTGAATTATGGCAGTTGGCAACATTTTGATATCGTCAAAGTTTACAGAGGTTTGCTATAGAATAACGAAAAATGAATCCTGACATATTACTGTTGGAAATGCAGTCCATATTTCTCTACTTTGACTTTTTTTTCTTCAGATTTCTGACAACACTTTTTTTTAAACTGGCCATGCCCAAGGCCTCCTTATGGTCCACACGGTCCCGTCAAAAACAAACAGAAGGCGATAATTATTTTTCGACACTAAGTTTATTCTACATATTAGGTATCTTCTACAAACATAATAATTCAACACATAGAAGTATATTCTACAAACATAATAATTCCACACACATAAGTATATTCCACAAACATAATAAATCTACACACAGAAGTATATTCTACTAACATAATAATTCTACACGCAGAAGTATATTCTACAAACATAATAATTCTACACACAGAAGTATATTCTACAAACATAATAATTCTACACACAGAAGTATATTCTACAAACATAAGCATATTCTTCAGACATAAGCCTGCCATCTTTTTTACCCGTAAAGCTAACTATCGGATGTAATGACAACAATAATAGATCACGTCACGGTGTGTTTCGGTGATTCATTTTGGAACAAATGCTTTCTAATCATTATCAGTTGCAAATCTTTAACACATACCTGTCTGTTGCATTATGTCTAACTCGCTTATATGCGGTTATCATTTAGATATGCAATTCTCATTTGGAAGCTGTGCATTTATCTTAATCACAAAAACGTCCAGACAGACAGATACAATTCCCTAGTCCCTTACATAACGGTGAGCATGTTACAGTAATGAGCTATCAGTAATAAATTGATAATACCTGCACGACAAATCAAGATTATCGATTTCGTCAAAACAGCAGACATGTCTATTATCTTGTCAATCGCTAGATATCGAAGCTCCTCACACATGTCCACGTCTTTCAGTCTCAACATGGTCCTCAAGTCAAAAACCTTCGTGAGACGCAGTTTTGAATCGTTTGTTGTTTTGTGTTTAGAGTATTTATTTTTCATTTTATATTCTAACAATCCTGAATGCGTTTGTTTTTCGTTAGTTAAAGTATTGTCATCACTATCATTCCTAGAGGTTTACTGTTTATGTATTTATTTATTTATTCATTTCCCTGGGTACCCGCTGGGTCGGCGTCTGTGGCCTAGGCGTTGTGAGCGCGCTTAGGAAAACAAGGGTGCCGGTGTCGCTTCCAGTTAAGGCGATTTTTCCTTTTGCGTTGATTTCAAGAGTGGTATCGAGAGCAGACTATCATGAAAAGTAGTTTCAAACTAATAAACATAATATGTGCCTAGACTACAACTAAAATTGTAAGGAAAAAAAAATTGTGTAGTTCGTTCTGCACAGTCTTGTAAAGGCTACGCGCAAAACTTGTTGTGTTCACAACCCTTTCTCGTGGTGTATGGACTGTAGTACTACAGGACATCGGTGAAGAGATGGTGGTTTCACGTGCAATAATCTCAAATACAGCAGTGTGTGCAATAGACTTCATTGTAGAGACGTCTCTTAGTTCTGTTTTTTGTTTGTTTACGGAGTTTAGCTAGTCATATATGCCCAATATGCCTAAAGGCATGAAAAATGGTCCTTTATCTGCAGATTAGGTCCGACAGGGAAAGTCTCGGTAGATAAGGCAAGATCTATATTTTTTAGACAATCGGCACTTGGTGGGTGATGTGGTCAACATCACACTGACCGCCTTTACTTCTCAGATGTTTACCTGGTACCCATTTAAGGCGGGATTCACCTGCGAGCCACGGTCATTTTTAAAGGAAAAAAAAATGTCCGGACCTGAACCTAAGACCTTTCAATCCGCAGATGAGCGTCTAGCCGCTACACCACTGCGGCTGCCAATCTGCAGGTAGTCCTAAGCTAACAAATTACTATGAAATATCTTGAGATGTGAATATGGTCATTCTAACAATTACACACAGTTTTAACAATTCGCTATATCCATAGCTATTGGACAGTTTCTCGATGTAAGTTATGTTAATCATTTCTGCAAGATAATGAAAGTATGCTTTGGAAGAAAGAGATAAACTGTGTCTAATGTCAATGGTTGTAGTCTCTGAGGAGTTCGGGGCTGGCACATTTCGGTTACATATTCGTCCTAGGGCACACAGAGGAGAAAGGAAATGGGCAAGATGATACTCCCGGTGGTGAAGATACTGTGGGGTGAAGGCATGTCTTGGACTAGGCTGATATACTGACTGCTCTACGAGAATAAGACTTTTGCCAAAACCAGTCGATGACTGTAAATGTGCAGCCATGACCAGTTTAAAAAGGGTGTCGTCAGACAAGAGCATTGTACAGGAAGAACAAGAAACCAACACGGAACAGTTGTTGTCAGCCGCCAGACATTGCGGGTTCTGCTGAGAGGAGATCTGAGAACTTATGGATTGAATAGTTCGATGTGCAGTGAGCATAATCTATCGACAAACTAATTATTTATGTCTTCCAATCAAAATTCAAATCGGTCTAGGTCACGCGTGTGACTAATGACAGTAAACGCACTTCTATTTTGAGAAATCTTCTAGAACTGTACATCTAATGAAATTAATGAAGAACTCTAGGAAGCGTCGTCTGTCTACATAATGCCACGAAGCACGGCCCTGCAGTTTCTTAGTTTCTTAGTAATACATTTAGATAAAGTCTAAAAACAAATTCCAAACATTCTTTCACTAAGAAGGGTTTATGATTGTTATAGTGTATATGCCACTGAAGTCAGAATTAGAGAGCAAACATTTGTGGCAAAAGTCAGAAAGACGAAAAAGGAAAAGAAAAAAAAGAAACAAGAAAAGATGAGCAAGAAGAAGATAAAGAACAAGTAGAAGAAGAAGAAGAAGAAGAAGAAGAAGAAGAAGAAGAAGAAGAAGAAGAAGAAGAAGAAGAAGAAGAAGAAGAAGAAGAAAAAGAAGAAGAAGAAGAAACAGAAGAAGAAGACGAAGAAGAAGAAAAAGAAGAAGAAGAGAAAGAAGAAGAAGAAGAAAGCGGCAACACTTAAAAACGACAAGAACAGTAAGAACTAGAACAAGAAGCCTCCGGAGCAGGCTCTTTGAAGTGGCCTTTGATGATAAAAACCTCCTTTAGTTGTATGTCTGTCGTTGGAGAACATCTTATTAAAGTCTGTCAGTTGTAGACTGGGTTAGGAGGTGACCTGACTAAATTAACCTAATTCCGGAAGTGTCCACAGCAACCAGGGCGTTGTATATCATTGTATAGAATGATATACAAAACATAAACTGCATTACCAGAGAACATAAGTATAATGGATGTGTCCTATAGGTCTCACAGTGAGAATCTTAGAGTAGTGTGGCCAGAGCGCCGACGAAGATCTTGAGCAGTTATTACTGTGTTTTTGATTGATTGTTGTGAGTAACCTTATAAACTATTTATCGATTTCCAAGGTTACAAACGTTTTTTTATTGTTTGTTGTAAGTGACCACATAAACTGTCTTTACCGATTTCCATAGTTACTTTCTTTGTTTGTTTGTTTGTTATGAGTGAGAATATTCACTGTCTTTACCGATTACCGTAGTTATTAATTTTCTTCTACTGTTTCATGTAACTGACCATATCAAATGCCTTCATCGATTTCCATAGTTACTAATCTTCGTTTATTGTTTGTTATGAGTGACCATATACGCTGTCTTTACCGATTACGATAGTTACTAAAGCTCTTTTATGGTTTGTTGTGAGCGAGATGAGATGCCTAAGAAAAGCCGCCAACCTTAGAATTCCAGATCTAGTGGTCATCTCTTTAGAATGCAGCAAGATAAGGTACTATCACAAGCACTACGTCTAAAATAAATCAGCTACAAGTCAAGAAGACAGTCGAAAAAAAGAATTGATCTACAACAATTAGTGATACTTTACGCCTTTACGGCATGACAATAGACAGTGGCAGGCAACGTTCAGTGGATCGTAAATTATGTAACCACATGAAACTTATCGGCAGAAGTCTTTTATGATGATGATGATGACTATATACACTCTGTTTACCAGTTTCCAAAGTTACTAATTTTCTGTTGTGTTTTTTTGTGAGTGACCATATCAACTGTCTTTTCCGTAGTTACAAACTGTATGTCATAGTTTGTTGTGAGTGACCAATTAGGAGTGGGTCCGGAAAGGAAGAGCGTATGAGAGGAAGGGAACGAATTGTCAAGTGTTTGCAAATAGTATATATGCAATGTACTGACAAAGTTTTAAAAGAAATCATATATATTTTTCAATCACTAATTAAATATTCCTTCCATTAACAAATTTTCTTTTCTTGTGGGAGCAGCGTGTTCATATCTGTGGCGGGTAACTTCGCTTTACACTAGCGAATGCACTATGTGCACTTTACAGAGGGAACTACAAACAGTGAAACATCATAAGGTCTTATAGTAACCCCAGCCTTGCTGGTTAAATGAGAGGATTCGGGGTTTGCCCACATCTTATTCTCTACTGTAATTAATTGTATATTTAAATGTATTAAAGTTATACTAGCTTTTGTTCACTGACACACTTACAGTTAAAATGAAACTTCAGAAAACTGTAAGAACATTAAAACTACATTTATTAGGATTTTCAATTCAATATAAATTCAACTGATAACTAAATGGCTGTGGATAAAATTATGGATTGGGAAAGCAACAGATGTTCCCACTTAGCTGTAGCTTAGGTCAGCTTCTGGCTAAGTCTCGGTGACACATCAGGCAGGCCGAATCTTCCAGTCCAGTCCGGACAATCGGGTATCTGCAGCTAAGCTTAGGATCTACTTCTGGACTCCCACCTGTTAGTACCATCTGGAATACAATCTGGAACTAGAACAATAGAACAGTCCTTATACAAACAGTCAGGAAGGTTCTAACTGGAGACAACAATACCTCCAGTCTTTAAACTGTTACACTACACACATATATATAGAGTAGGATAGTAACAGGTGTTCACATTCTACTGGTATAGAATGGGAATGTATACAGAACATGGTTCATAATCCTGATGGGAAAATATTTAGGAAACCAGTTTCATGAAAGCTCTCAGGAACAAGAGTTTACATCACACAAAAAGAAAGGACATTCCTCAGTGTAAATTGTTCTGATGTCTGCACACTAGTACTCCTTTAAAGGGTTAACATGCTTACACACACAGACATACACAGTCATATTTCACAATATTCTCATTTTAACCACATGGGTTTACATCACAATGAATGAGAAGCAGGGAGTGAGTTTACCAAGACCAGGAACTCATAACAGGTGCTTTGAAAATAAATGGGATTGACATATCTCCATCAATATATTTGGTGCTGAGATAGATGTCAAAATACAATCATAGATGACAATGGGCTTTCCATCTGTCACAGTATTAACATAAAATATACAACACTCACTCCAGTTTAAATCTAAATCCACCTGTGTGATAACATCTTAGTCAGTAGAGTTTAGAAGTTGTAAAGGTTGAAATATAATTATTACAATTGTAAGGCCACCTGCTGTAGAACTGAAATGTATTCCTAGTAATAGGGAAATATATATACAACAATAATAATTACAAGCAGGGGCCATACATCTCTTTTCTGCTTCTTCTTCTCTGACAGTGTGAATATTAAATTCAGCCTCACTGTGTTATTCACTTTCCAAGCTCTTAAACTAGTCTCAGAATTATCTGGACTAAATCTAAATTAAAGAAAGACAGTGATTTATTAAGCTAATATCACCATGAGGTAAAATCAACTTAGAAGGGATTAGGTATAATGAATATACACTTCATTCCTATTTTTAATTGTCTAAGCTGGAAACAGGAACTGGCTGAGATTTCACATGAGGACATAATTATCACTTAATTAATATAAGTATAATTATTAAAAATACCAATGCACGTTTCTAGTAGCAAATAAACATTTATTTAATCATCAAATAGATAATATGTTTGCATACATGTACATACTAGATCATAAACGTGGTTAGTGAGGATAAAGAAATTTATCATAGTTTTTGAGCCATGTGGGCATTAAATTTCAGAATTTAACCTGTGGAATTAATTCAGAGGAATAAGCAGCAATACATCAAATTAAACTTATTCTTTTAACTCACCCCTGGCAGGGAATTCAAACTCAGGCAACAAGACAACAGAACTAACTGAACTGTGTCAATTGGGGAGAACAAAATCTTGACTCCCCCAATCGAGCCTGGAATGAAAAAATGGAAGTCCTACCAAGGGGGAAGTTACTCTTTGGTACCCCTTTCACTACCCAATCGCCATTCACTTTTTAACTTTTAACTATTTAATTATAATTTTGCTCCAATGAAGCATTAAGAAAGGGGTAAGAAATTTCTTAATTAGTGCAGTGTTATTATGCTAATTAAAAGCAATAGGACAATGTTTAGAACTTTGGTAATAATATTATCTAAACAAAGCACTTTTTAAAAGGACAGAAACAGCTGTCCAGACCAGCTCGTCACAATATCAATGTTAAGAATGCCATCACTGGGAGTAAAGATCGGCACAGCCACACAAGAGAAGCACACTGGAGGTAGAAGAAGTCTTTTCAACCAGTAAAGGACTAGCACTTTTAAACGCTGCCGCTGACACGTATGGAATCTGAGCACCTATGGACGCCTACCCCCCCCCCCCCCCTTACACACACACACAATCTTTCTTCCCCCTCCCTCTCTCTCTCTCTCTTTCCAAGTTCAGATAATATTTATCTCTGTTTACCTGTGCCAATCAACATAACACCTCTATTTTCACCCATGACCGTCGAGTGCTGCTGGTACTCACCAAGAAGTTTGCGTAATAAACCCACAAATATTTTCCCTCACACGACTGAATCGATTCACTGGTAATTTTCCGTCGTTCAGTTCTCTCAAATGTTTTTGTCTTCTCCATCAGAAAAAAACCGCTGCTTATCAACAACATAGTTCTGTGTTGGATCAACATAACTGTCTAGGCTGGTTGTTTTCCCCGACCGGCGGCTCTGGTTTATCCCCAGACTTTTACTATGGGTTCAGTATCGTTGTTTTCAACATGTCGAGATAGAAAGTTAGCCAGGGACAGAGCTGTCACACTAAGTCTATACGTCATGAGCTACAGTATATAGGAGTCCATTAGCTCACAGCCCTCTGGGAGTATATGCTGTGACATAAGCTATACCACTTGTGTTGTCTGGGCTGGAAACTAAGGTTCATCACTGTACTTGTGTTGCTGTCAGGACACTTAAATTGAACTAGCTTTTTGTCTGAGTCGTCATCTAACTTCAACATCATCCTCCTCCTTTCTTCTTCTTCTTCTTCTTCTTCTTCTCCTTCTTCTTCTTCTTCTTCTTCTTCTTCTTCTTCTTCTTCTTCTTCTTCTTCTTCTTCTTCTCCTTCTTCTTCTTCTTCTTCTTCTTCTTCTTCTTCTTCTTCTTCTTCTTCTTCTTCTTCTTCTTCTTCTTCTTCTTCTTCTTCTTCTTCTTCTTCTTCTTCTTCTTCTTCTTCTTCTTCTTCTTCTTCTTCTTCTTCTTCTTCTTCTTCTTCTTCTTCTTCTTCTTCTTCTTCCTCTTCTTCTTCTTCTGACTTTGATTAATATTATTTCCTTAGAAAGAATAGCTTCCAACCAACTTATTAGCTAATGTTAAGTTTAGTGTAACGCTTTTCTTATCTTGCTTGCTTTGACAAATAATGCTTCTTTTTAGCTGCGATTGGTATTATCACACAAAAAGTACTTAGTTATACCTCCCCAGATACAAATGACACAGCTTTAGGAGTGTTTTTATTCCGTTTTGGGTTGCGATCACACACGAGGTAGTCTTTAAAAAAAAGAGTGGTAGGGGGGACTATTTAAACTAAACAGAGATGCAACACTCACGTAGACACAACCCTCATGTAACAGTTTACATTTTGTCATAAAATAAACAGTTAGCCAACTCAGAAGCTAAAATACACATTCAGACATCACAAGTAACATATCTGAGAAGATAATAAAGGAAGCCGTAAATTTCACACTGGAAGCTAGTTAAAAAGAGCTTGAGAGAAAGTGCTGGGAGAAAAAAGCTAACGTGACTCATAAAACCTCGATAATTTAGTGATGAATGAATCACGTAATTGAGAGTGACACAAGCATAGCATTTCGAAACGAATTCGACATAGAATTGAGACAGAGAGGGGAAAAAGACATACCTGAATAAAGCCGAAAACTAGACGCATACAAGAGTGAGGAATCATCACTAACGTACAACGCCCAAGCTAAAGAACATTCAGTAGGGAGTCTCGCATTACCCGTGGACATAACTGTATTTTATCCAAAATTAACATTTCATAAATAAAAAAAAAAATTATATATATATATATATATATATATATATATATATATATATATATATATATATATATATATATATATATATATATATATAGGGGGTGACTGCAGTCGAGCTGATTGTAAGAAATGCTAAATATAACACAAAATGGGACTAGTAAGCGTCAAGGAGTGAACGAAAAAAGGCATACACAAAGACAGCCGAACGTTTCCGCCAAAGTCTGTATCAAGGGAGTACAAAATACAGCACAAACTGTGACTGGAAATCTCAACAGCCAAGGCAACAGAGCTAATAAAATACAAAGGTCAGCATGAAATCAAGAAGTACGTAATGAGGGAGTGTTGAATTGATAATCGGCATCATAGCGCTAGGGGAGCTCCCATATGTACCCCGTCTTCATCTTCAGCAGCAAGCAAAGAGTTCTAATTCCGATGCCACCAGTAACTGCCTGATTGTACAACCGTCTCGCCTTCCCCTTGAGTGATGAGCGTCGACCAAATCACCCAACAGCACCAGACAGTTATGATCTTTTTGTCCCTCTGCACTGTTCAGTCAGTATCAGATCTCGTTATGCCTAGTGGCACATGAGGCTTCAGAGAGGATTTCCCATGCTTTCCTGTCCTGTGCAATCTTCAGTGCAGTTTTCCATGTCAGAGATGCCGCATTCAGGTCACTTTCCATCGTTCGTCTCCATGCTGTTTTTGGGCGCCCCTGTTTTCTCTTTCCCTCTGGTGGCCATGTGAGAGCTATTTTGGCAGGTATATCAGGATTCATTCTCATATCGTGGCCAAGCCATTTCCATATTCTCTTGGTTATCATACTGTCTAAAGTTTCTTGGTTTGTGACTTGAAGTAGTTTAGTGTTTGAGATTGTATCTGGCCAGAAAATTTTCATAATTCTACGTAGACATGTCTGGTGGAAGCTTGTGTGCATCCTTTTTGGTCATTCTCCAGCATTTTGCTCCATAAAGAAGAACTGGCAAAATAGTGCTCTTGTAGAGTCGGAGTTTCGTTCCTCTGCAGTAACTGTTGGATTTCCAGATTTGCCTCATCCTTCCAAAAGAAGCTCTGGCTTTGTTCAGGCGTGATTGTATGTCTTCCTCTGTCCCTCCCAGTAGGGACACCGCACTGCCAAGATATGTGAAATGTTCTACATTTTCAAGTGATTGGTTACTTATGGTCACTGGTTGTTGGTTTGGACTGTTTGTCATGATCTTAGTTTACTTTGTATTTATTCTCAGTCCCACCATTTCTGCTGTGCTGTGTAGTCTGTTACTTTTCTCTTGTATATGTTCATTTGTATGCGACAGGAGTGCTATATCATCTGCAAAATCAAGGTCCTCAAGCATGGTGAATGGAGTCCACCGTATGCCTTTCAATGTCTTGTCCACTGTGTTCTCCAGTATCCAATCAATCACAAGGTTGAAGAGGAGAGATGACACGACACATCCCTGTCCCACACCTGTCTCCACTGGGAAAGATGCACTACAATTTTTCTATACCGAAATAAAAGTGTCCACGGAAGAGAGCAACTATGTTGACCATCCCCTCTGGAATTCAACAATGTCGCAAACTTTTTCAGAGGCTGTCTCTATGGACGCTGACAAAAGCCCTCTCAAAGTCAACAAAACCAATATACAGACCTCTCTGCCATTCATTGCACTCTCTAAAATGTTACGTAGGGTGAAGATGAGCTCAGCTGTTCCTCTCCCCCTCCCAACCCGCTCCACTCGCAGGCATTCACCCATTCCCCTCCCAAGCCGCACCATGATGATCCTACAAAATATTTTGCTTGGTACTGAGAGTAGACCAATTCCCCTCCAACTAATGCAGTCTGCTAAATCTCCTTTTTTGGGGATTTGGACTATTTTTCCTTCAGTCCAGTCATCAGGCAACCCTTTATTTTCCTAAATATCCCTGAACAATGGTTCTAGAATGTTAGCAGTTGTGTTGGGATCTACTTTGAGAAGTTCTACTGGCAGTTCGTCTTTGCCTGGTGCTTTGTTGTTCTTTAAAGTGTGGATAGCTTTAATGATTTGCTTATCCATTCTTTGTGATGTTTTTTCCTGGTTCCTAGTATGTTGTTGCTGGTTGTTTTGTATGTTTCTTTGATCTGGTTTCATCTGTCTTGAATGCTGATTGCAGTTTGACTCTGAGTAGAATCATTCCCCTCCAATTATTGCAGTCTTAACTGTTCACCCACTCCAAAAAGGCCCTCACAACATCTAGTTGTCATAAATCAATTCACCACCAAGTGGTGCAGAACCGACTATCTATCTGCCTGCTCAATTCCCAACTCAACAGCATCACCTGGAGAAAAAATCCAAACGACGCGAACTACCTGGCACTTCTGAAGCGATGCTTGCCACTCTGGACGAAGCATGCTTGTCTTCTTCTTTCTCAACATACTATGGGAGTCAGTTACAATTATGACTTGTGTGTACACTTGATTCTAAAAACAGCGGAAGGCAGCAATGACTGCCTCTACCACCATTCTCAAACTAGACGTAGTGATATATGCGAGGATTTGTTGCACTAAGCGACATCCATTAGCGTTTGCTAATGTGTCGTCTGCATCTCTACATAGAACCATTTGCATAGAAAACCACATCACTTGGGTAGGAATTGTCATGAATAATTTACTGAACTTCTGATTCTGCAGCATCAGCAGGCCACATAAAGACCTTTCTCTTGTCAGTGTGTGACCCTGGGCAGTTCCTGCACTCACGACCTGAAATGATAAGAATCTAAAACAAGTCTGAAACTTGCTCCGGCAATTTGGTCCACTCCTCTTCTCATCCCAAACGAATCAAGCCTGCATACGTGTCGAATTGTGTCTTCAGCTAGCGCCATCCAAGCCTTTTCTCTCCTCAGTCTGTGACTATTTGCTTTACCTAGGGCTTCATGCAGGAGGTGCATCTTGTCTGCAGCGCCTCCGAGATATGACTTTGCTTGCAGAACTTTGTGCCCATCTGCAACAGTCGGCAGTGCAAGTATATATAGCACACATGCTACCGGGATATCTCTTGTACATCCCCGCAACGAGGGAAATTTATGAATATAAAAGCTATTATACGAAACCAAATAAGTAAGTAGGCTATGTGAAAAGAAGGAAAGAAATGTCAATGGGTGGTATGGTCAGCATCATGTCTGCCGCCTTTACTTTCCAGGACTTTACCTGGTACCTATTTCAGGCTGGGTCGACCTGGGTGGCAAGGTCTGTAGAAGCATTTTAGTAGTGTCGGATATTTACTGACGTAGTTTAGCACTCTTCTGGCGCTTGTTTCTGCTGATTGATTAATAATTCTTTGACGTTTATTGATTCCCTTTGGTAACCTACTGCTGTTTATCGAGATCATTTAAACATTGGCCAAGTCGATAAATCATCAGCAACCAGCTGCCCACTGTTTATCAGTTAATTAATATATTGCAATTTATAGATACCTTTGCCACTATCGTGGCCCTATTTTACTAGGTATTTTTTTTTCTCTTTAAATTGATTTGATTTGATTTGATTCAAGAACTGACATCACAGCACTCGGGGCATTTCCATAAGCGCTCCGTCCCCATCTTCAGCAGCCAGCGAAGAGTTCTGATACTAATGGTGCCAGTAACATTATGATTAAACGTGCGTCTTGCCTTTCCTCTGAGCCTCGAGCATCTGCCAGAACCTCTCTTCACTCTCCTCTACATGTACCTCACCAGACTGTGGTGATCCATCTGCTGCTCCGAACTGTACACATTCTCCCTCAAGGCACAAGTCACGTCTGCCTTATCATGTATCAGTTTTTCCACCAAATTGTGCAGAGCCAGCCAGTCTGCCCGCCTTATCATTTTCCAACACACCGGCGGGCCACGGTAAAAAAATCAAAACAATACTCGTCACCCGTATCCTCCACAGCGAATCATGCCACTCTGCAGGACCCATACCTGTTCTGATCTTCCTCAACATGCTTTCTGAGTCACTTACAATCACGATATGTGTGTATCGTGTCCTCTAGCCAGCGGAAAGCTGCAATGACCGCCTCCACCTCTATTCTTAAGCTTGATGTTTTTTTCTCTTTTTATTTGTCATTATAACTGCATCGTTGTTAATGTTGCATTTAGTGAACTTCTAGGGTTTCTATAGTGAGGACTATTAGATGTTCTTTGCTGCTTCAAAAACGCTATGCTTTCTCCTCCTCTTCTTTCTTATCATAATCCGATAAGATCACAAGAGTTGCTTGCATGTATACAGTGTGATCTCGATCGCCGTTGCCTCTTATCCTCACCAGCTTTCTTGTTGAATTACATGATTTAAAAATCATCTAAAGTAAGGTCAGGACATGACCATATTCTCTTTCGTCCTTATTTCATCAGCCAGGCTGTGTTCTGATAGCACAAGAGTAATATAAGAAGAATTCTACACGCGAGAATGCACTGCAGGGGTCCACCTGTCATTAGTAGAGATCCTTCGTCGACAATTATTTCGGCTCATTGATGCTCTAAACAATTTCGGAAGGTTGACCGAACTGGTTCATGAACCCAGGCCCCGATCTTCCATTGCTGCAAATGAGATCTTAACAACAAAGCTTAGCCGCAGCGGGGCCATTCGCCAGATCTCACTTCAAGTGAGTATTCGTGGCAATGCGCTCTCGAGGCTGATCCACTCTTGTTGCAACTGCTGTGCAGCTTTTTAGACCCGAGTCTCGTTTTCGGCGTGCCTTATGTGCTGGATTACTATGTCTCTGCGCTCTTTGGCCGTGGCTTTGAGCCACAAACTGACTGTCCCCCGCGTCGGTCCGTTTGTGTGTAACCCATCACTTCTTTTAATTTTAGGGCTTCTTAAGCAGATTATGTCGCATCACGAACTTACTATTTCTCACCTGTCTTTAGAGTGGGCTAGACAGCTGCCACCGTTGAGTCTAAAGACTCGCGCAGCCTCGCGCAGCATCATCGCGAGTCTTATCTTGCCGACTTTAAACTCTTTGGTTATTGACTTAAACATAAGTACTAGCATAGCTTGTTTACAATGCAGAGCCACGTCGGTCAGAAAGGCGGTTCTCCAAGCCATTTCCTCCTGGCTTTGTTGATTGTTTTCTCCATCGATTCTAATGCAGTCATGCTCACCTGGTAGACGATCAGTGGTCAGAGGAGCTTTGGAATTACCATGAACGGAATACACCAGACCTTAAACTTTACGATCAACCTGCATCGCTCGATCGCGAGCCGGTCATCCGCTCTATCAGATAACTTCGAATCGTAGACGCGACCGAGGCTCTTCACCGGTTTATCAAGAATAGCAGGGAGCCGATTCTTTGCAACAGTGAAACTGACTGCCACCGCTTCACTTTTGAAGATGACAAACTTCTTGATTTCTGCGGTTTGAACTGCATTCCACCCCATTCGACAAAGATGTCCTATCTTTTTAGAATCGTGCGTACATCATCGTCACTGCCAATTATTATAATTGTTTCATCCATAATTGCACGCAGTGGCAGCATCCAGTGGTCCCCATTCTTAAAGCTTTGCACGTAGCAGGCAGCCCTGTCAAACATGACCTGCATGGCCATAACGAACAGAAACAGCGAAATCGTATATACCATTGCTGAAGCTCGATCCTCCTCGTAGCTAGAGAAGCGTATGGCGAGCTTTGAGAAAGAAATATTGCCTGATCATATAGTGATCTGTGTGGGTACTTGAAACATGCGAAGGGTCGGCCATAATAGCTTATTTTGTACCGCCTTATAGGCGAAAGCAGTGTCCAACCATATAACGTGCTATTGGGCTCTCTCTGCCTTAACTTTGTGAAAACTCTCCCAGATCATTGTCGCTTGTTCAGGGCATTGGAAACGCCAGGGATTCCACCTTCTGAACCGTTGTATCGATTCATTTGTTCCGCATCAAATACTGTGTAACATCCAACTAAAGGTGATTATATATCAGTGTGACCTTCTGTATTGTTTAGATATACTTAAGTTTGTTTTTTTAATTCTGATGAAGGGCGCCCCGCCCCTTCACTCGAAGACATTGGTTTCCTTGATTTTATCCAGTGTGAAGCGAACACCTAATCATTTGTTTCAACTTCCTGTATATTGGATACATCCAGTATCCCTTTGAACGCAGACGACACAACAAGCAACAACGTTTTCTTAAGGTTACTGCCATGATTGTGGTAGGGGTGGAGATCGGTGGAATTTGGGACTTCTAGAACAGGATTAAACATATTATTGTCTTTGTCTCCACGAACGTCACAGAAGCAACGGGAAATACCTGAAGCAAGGGAAGTGAGCTCGAGTCCTCGCGCACGGTCTGCACAACTGCAGTGTGGCCATTCCACATGGGTGTGGAGTAGTGGTGGTACTTATAGTGATAGGTTAGCTAGCAGTAGTGAGGACATTACTATAAGTGCATTAACTGTTACAATTATAATAGAACTAGATGATGCTGACAGAACTATGTCGCTGCTTGTTGTTCTTTACACCTCGAAAGTGTCCTGAGATAGCCTGTTGTTGTGGATTCTGTGATTAAAAGAGTTGGAAATTACAGCAGAATATTATACATTCGCCAGGCTTAGTAGTGCAGATGATCAAACAATAACATCATAATGCATCATTTTGAGAAGCGAAAGAAAGGTCAGGTAATGAGAGGAAATCCTAACTGGGTGCCACAGAGGAGAATGTATGTCAGAGCAGCCGAGACGACCTTCTTATATACGCGTGCTCTGACCTTGCACCCGCCTCTCAAGCCATGACAGTTGGGGATCTCCTTTTAGATGCGGCAAGATTCCGGTATCTGCTATACTTACCCTAGACAATACAGTGACCTATAGTATCGAGTCAGTTAAGAGTTTCTGTTATCAAAACATAATTTGAAGCACTTTACAAATGAAAACCAGTGAAGTTTAGTCACCTTCAAAATGCGCCCGAAGATGCCCGTTTAGTAAAGCGACTCATACACAAACGTTATTATTATTATTCCTCACTGGACAACTGCGACTGCTTAATATTGAACATAACCCACTGTGTCTATTGTAGCTGTTTTACAACTGTGGCTCCACCTGTGTGGCAAATTCGGCTGAGTCAAGTCTTTGCATGCTGGCAGTCAAGGTGAGGCTAGCCGGTTTTGATCTTTTAACAGACAGCTACATACATTTCTTCTCGCAAGTCTGTGCAGCTCATGATATCATCAGGTTATAAGTATAGAAGAATACTTTTTTTGTCGAATTTTGATATTATTTATGCACACACTATTCCATTGTTAGCTTGATATAAATTTCATATTGTCGTTTTGTTTATGTTTCTATTTTAATGGCATATTAAAAGCAAACAACATTGAGATAAGCAAGCAAAACCTACAGACGGCCTTATAAACAGACTCGATTCCAGATTAATAGATACGCAGCCAAACGAACAGACATATATTCAAATGGAGAGACAAACACATTCTGATAACGAGACATGAACAGACTCACAACCAGATAAGACACAGCAGATAAATGAAACAAGTAATTGATTTGGAAAGCCTCATTACAGTTTCCATTCACCTATGGTAAGAAATCTGGCATATTAAAACGTAACCACAAATACCAAGGCACTGCTGTAAAATCGTGTTAACACGCCCCACACCCCCCCCCCCCACCCCGATTTACATTTTATCATGGCTAAATATGATTCTGTTAAAAAAAAAAAAAAACTCACAGTATATCGGCAGTCAGACAGGCCTCTTCGTTTGAATTACCTGTTTATGCCCATGCTTGTGTGGTATAAGGCTACTACACAACCATCTTCAATGACTCTCTGCAAATTTAAATGTACATAAACAATAAAATCCTATCCTAAAATGACAAAGCGATGATTCTCATTCCTTCCTTTCAACATACTATAGCACCGGCGTTGGAAAAAAAAAACAGAATGCTAAAAAAAAAAAAAAAAACATTTTGTTTCTAAATTTGAGGAACAACC
>CAJHNH020006691.1:345000-372500 GCA_905116865.2 Candidula unifasciata | reverse complement strand
TCTGGAGATGTGGACACAGAATATTCCATATTTTATGGAGATGGAGGCAGTAGCGGCAGCTTTCCGATAGCCTGTGAGAAGCACAGCCAGACATTGTGCGTGTAATTTTAACGGTCTCACAGAGCATGCCTCGAAAAGTTAAAACTGGCATACTACGTGTAGTTGCTTGCATCCATTGAAACGAGGCAGGTAAGGAGGATATCCTGAATTTTCTGGGCTGTGAGGTACTTTATAATAAAACGGACTTGTTAAGACTCTCTGGGTTTAAATGAAAATGGCAATAGAAAAGACAGAGACTGCAGACAGTGAAAGACTCATTCCACTGGGAGACGAGTAGAGGTTCTGAAAGATATTCAACACTGAGAAGGAAACGTATGTGGACTTGTAATCAAGTTGCGGCTGATTCTATTAGCATGTCCAGTCTTCCTAGGCTGCTGAAAAAGTAAACGTAGTCTTTTTGAGGATGTCCAGAGTCCATTGATGCCAATAATTGCTTCATTTATCAATACGGTGTGTACTTCTTTGAGGGAAAGTACTCACAATAAAATGTGACTAAAACTTAATACTTGGAAAAAAAAATAATGCTAACTTCCAGATACGAATTCAAACGTCAGGTTACCTTGGCCAGTGGGCGAACATGCCAGTCATCTCTCAGCCAGAATTAAGAAGCTGTTTTATTTCATAGTGTATTCCATTCACCGTTCATGCGTTATTTATAGAAAACCATAAAGTCTAGATGCACATTATCCTTTCCGGTTTTCTGCCCCAGAAATCTGAAGAAATCTTTCTCTAGCCTCCTCATTTGGAACGTGTTTCTATTTTATCCGTCACGGCTGTTTGATCTTGCTTTCAACCTTCTCTGTCACGGATCTCTGAGCGGTCACCAATAAAGTCGGCTTCACAAGTATACAACTGCTCACTGGAGCCTGAAAGCTACACCCATGGGCCAGACAATATAATGTCAGACATCCTTCATAACACAATGGGCAGCGCGAAATCATGAATGTCTGGAATTCTTTCTTCTCTACATAACGACACTTCCAGACATTATTAATTACCACATAAGCACAATGAATATAATTATTGTTGTTAATATTTTTGAACCGCCTCGTTTCTTGTGCTCTGTTATTAAAAGAAAATGAAATGCTCTTTATCGCCGTTTCTAATCCGTCGCAGTTAGCTCAATAAAAACAACAAAAACGGCAACGAACGAACTATATTTTCAAAGGGTCACAAATTGGGTATGCAGGCCCATGTAACCTCCAAACACTAATCTTTCAGATCGCAATTGTATGTTATCAATAAATCATGTTATGTTTATATAACAATATGCACTATGAATATCAAGTGGAAAAAAAAAAAAAGAAACACCAAAACATGTGTAGTATATACATATGTACCTATAACATACTCATACTTACGTATATAAAAATACATACATGATACGCATATACACACAAACACACTCACAGATGCATACTTAAAGACTGCCTTCAGTCCACGATTGCCTCAAGGTTCTCCCATGACTCCAGTTATATTCAATGTGTACACAGTGCTGATAACTGAGCAGCAGTTGCACGGAAGTGGCAGGACCTTCTCGTTTGCTGATGACGTCTTGGTATACAGACGTGGAAAAGATCGTCAAGGGATTTCCAATTCAATGCTGAGTGAACTTGATCGCATCTCCTCCTGTGTAAAGATTCTAATGCTCACGTTAACCCTTCAAAGGCCTCAGTAAAGAGATTCTCCTTGAACACGCATATAGTGAAGGCAGACTTACCAGCAGCTAGGAAATTTCGAGTAGAACATATATGATGACATACCTTTGAGTGAGATTTGATCGCAGCCTGTCCTTCAAAGAGCATATTGACTATGTTATCACAAAAGACCGCAAAGGCCTGTCATCAATGAATGTCCTGGCCGTCGCTGATACTGAACAGAGACAGCTTCTGCTACTGTTCGAAGGACTTGTACTTTCTCTCAACGAATATGCTCTAACCATTCTCACTGTCAGCCCTATTCAGATTTAAAGGCTTGAGAAGGTACAAAACTAAGCAATGCGCATTATTCTGGGGGCGGTGGGGGGGGGGTGGGCGGGGGCTTGGCACTATAGACACCTCTTGTGTAGCACTGAGGTACCTTCTTGACTCTCCTTCAATGAACTAATGGATACAGATCTAGAGGGCTCGTATATATCTCAATATAAGCTCGCATCTGTAGCACCCTTTGCACCACATGCTCTTTAGGAAAAAGGACAATAGACATAAAAGGGGCAAATCAGGACTGGATAGGGCGGAGGATGACATCATGCAGGTCTGTAGCCTTACAGATATCCATTCAAGGGAGGAATGGATACCAGCATCTAATGCGCCCAATTCTCTTATGTCGTGACGCTTGGTAGTTGTCGGGAGCAGAATCCAGCTGCTGTAAACGCCCAGGTATGTTCGCTTATCAGTGATAAGTCAGATGAGACAGATGTGCTGATCTTCAGGGAAAGGTCGGTTATATGAGGACCTAATAGTGCACGGGCATTTACAGCATGTTCTTCAGGCAAAACAGTTCAAGAAGCCAGCGGTGCATTTTCCATGACCACCAGCAGCATGACGATAAAGGTGATGGCTGTAACATAATCGTTCATTTGGCAAGAATTACACGACTATTTCCGCTTGTGTTTGTGCTGAGTGATTATTTATTTGTGCATGATCTGGCGGGTCGGGGCAGGCTGGCTACGCAGACAGTGGATTAAGTCATTACAAAACGTTTTTGTGTGTGCAGTCACCTTCATATTTGTCCCAGGGTGTGCAGGTGTTGTTGGTAATGAATGAAGAAGCTGATAGACAGACATGTGCCGCATTAATTGAAAATTACCGACTTATGGATCAAGCAGACATTGTCGATGCCCTTGGAGAGATAGAGCGTTCCGCAGATTCTAAAAGCAACATGTCTACATCTATGCTAGGAATATAAGAACTGGAAGTAAAGATCAACACAGCCGAGCGTGAGAAGCACACGGGACGCACACGAAGTCTTGTCAACCAGCATAGGACTGTCATTATTAACCGCGCGACGCTGATGAATATGTTCAGTGGGGAATCTGAGCACCTATGGATGATTCGGGAGTGCTGTGAAGATAATCCAACTCTTAACACATAACCCAAATGCATACTTACACACACATGCACTCATTGAAACCCTTACATACATTGTTAAACATACTAAATTATACATTCTCCTTCATATTTAGCAGAACATTCATATACGCCCTCATGCATTCAAAGACAATCATATTTAAACAGTTATACACACTTAACAATTTTAACCTGGGCGCTGCGTGGTCTCGAGGCATGATGTCCGCCGTGAGTGCTAGAGGTTCCAGGTTCAATTCCCGCTAAGGGTTGGGATTTTTTACGTGGACTTGGACTTCTAGTCTCTGAGCATGGGATCAAAGGCCCGTGTGCGTTGTTGCTCACGAAAAAAAATCCCTGGCAGTTGGAAATCGGGTGATCCTCATCCACATGGATGCACTTTGTGTCACCGGGTGTTTATCGCTTGTGTGAGATTCTGGTGGGGTACACAGAGAGAGAAAGAGAGAGAGAGAGAGAGAGAGAGAGAGAGAGAGAGAGAGAGAGGGGGAGGGGAAGGGTGGAGAGTGTGAGAGAGAGAGAGAGAAACAGAGAGAGAAAGAGAGAGAGAGAGAGACCAAAACAACACATGTTTTCTCCGTGTATTTACTTAAAGCCATGCCCCCCCCCCCCCCCGCCACGCCTCTGGTCATCTTTCTGATCTCGAGGTTGAACAATTCTCTCATCAGCAGACACCTCTACCAGCTTGCGGTACTAGTCATTGAGTCTCTACAGGTTGTGTCCCCTGAGTGCACGACCATGATCGTGCATGAAATCGTGAACGCTTTAAGTTGAGTGGCACAAGAAGCTGTCGGAAACATGGGGTCTATAATAATGATGATGATGATAATAATAATATTAATAATAATAATAATATTATAATTGTTATAATTTAACCCTCAATAATGTGTAGTTCCTTCCAACTACTATAAAAAATTTACGGGATATAACAGCTACCCCCCCCCACCCCCTTATGTCCCCCCTCACCCCCCTTGCGTTGCCTTGTCTTCCACCAACGTTTTCAGTGTACTAACTATAATGAAATGCTCACCTGTTCTGTAAACACTAAAGTAGAAATGCGTTTATGTTTCATTAGACCGAAACAAAGCTGTGTTGATATTTTCAGTGTAATAATTGTGTCCAAGCCTGCTTCATTTTAAACAGTAAGACGCATTAGACTCATATTTGCAGGAAACTATTCAGATTCCGTAAAAAAAAAAAAAAAATAAGGGGTGGGGAGGGAGGGGTGTGATATTTCAAAGAACAAAAGAGTTGAGAACTGTTCTGACACATGTAATTGTTGTGTTTTGCTGGCAAAATTACTAAAATCATGTGGTGATTTATGTTTGGGATAACATTGCAACAGTTGTTGTTGACAGCTTATAGAATCGTCGGGATACCAGCAGATGAAGAAAACAGTCACGCAGTTTCCAGATTAGTTATTTGTTAACTGGACTAGTTTAATGTGTGCGCAGTTGTAACGGTTTTGTGTGTGTGTGTGTGCGCGTGTGTGTGCGTGAGAGTTTATGAGTGTGTGTGCATTTATGTGTTTGCGCGTGTGCATAAGAGAGAGTTTATGAGTGTGTGTATATGTATGTGTGTGTGTGTGTTAAAAAAAAAAGGGGGGGGGATTGGTGAATACATGTGCTCGGTACATCTCACGTTTGTCACCCCATCTCGTTCGGCTGCGCGATTTCTAGCTTTTTCCACGGGCTGTCCTATGATCTAGTGGTGTGATGTATTGCTGTTTTGGGACGATGCAAGCGCATTTATAACTGACGAGCATACACATACAAAAATATCAACGATTCGATACTCAGCTGGTTATCACTACAGAAACACAACTTCAAACTGTTTATGTGTATGAGTTAAAAGAATTTTAAATTATGTAGCATCAAGAAGACCGAAATCAATACCAGTTGTGTGAGGGACCCGAACATCAAAGAAAGTAGTTTTTCGCAACGCCTAGAGCAATCAGTACTTGGTAAGTGATGTAGTTAGCATCACGCCAGCCGCCGTTACCTGTGAGGACTGCAGCTGGCACCCACTGAAGCCTGTGTCGACCTGAAAGTCAAGGTCATTTTTGACTCCGTTTGGACCGGGCCCCATGACCTGCTGATCCTCAGTCTAGCATCCAGCCGCTACACCACGGCGATTTCCACATCGAAGAAAACCAACACATCAGTATCATTATGTCTTTAACACTGAATTGATGTGACTATTTATCTATAAAGAACAGTAACTGAAAGTGATGTTCATGGAAACTAATAAGGAGACATATGTCAACGTACTCGAAAGTATGCAAGTCGTTAAAGACACCGTTGGACTGTAAATGCCAGAGCCAGACAACTGTGGACCTACCCATAGTTGTTCCACGGACCGTGTTGACAGTAAAGTTGTGCAAATGACTTGCTCCATGTTAGGTTGTCACCTCTTGGTCGTTACGAACGACAGTGTTCTATTCTGCTAAGGGTGGGTATATTACCTTTTACCTTATATGGCAATTTTAGTTCGTGTTAAAGTAGTGTTCCATAATAAGTATATGAGATCTTCTTTCCAGCAATATATGATGAGAGCGATGTTCTACACATGGCTAGCTACATGCTGATGTGTGTGTGTGTGTGTGTGTGTGTGTGTGTGAAAAAGAGAGAGAGAGTGAGAGAGAGCAAATAACAGTCTACATAAATTAGGAATAAAATGCTGTCCAAGATACAAGTACAGGAAACAGGTTTTGTCCAACACTGAATTTGCATTTTCATCATTGTTACTATGTTATGCACCGCTCCAGCTAGTCAAGTGACAAGTGTTGAAAACGTTTATAAATCATGCTAAATTAACCAGCACAGATTCACTGTTTATTAATTACATTTTGTATTAATGATCATTAGATTTGTATTCAATCTTTCTATTTAAAGGTGTTGTTCCATGAGGCTTGTCAGTTTATGTTGTTATCTTTTTAAAACTATTACGCCGTATATTTATGATTCTTGTATATTTCTGTATTGTTCACCAGAGCGCATATAAACTGCATGATTTATCTTACTGCTGTTATCGCCTGTGATTTATCTAACAACCGTTAACATGTTTTATCAATGAAACAGGCCGGCGAGTGGAGCGATCATTATTTAAGGGAGAAACAGCCCCTGGGAGAAGCTCCATCTTATTGCCGACATGATTTCCATTAATATCATTACCTGATACAGACGGACATAAAAACGTGAAACAAAGTCACGTGTCAAGGGGCCAGAAATCAGTGCAGCGATGCTTATTAACGTCCTCGCTATTGATGTACGAGCCATGGCTAACATAGATTCAAATTGTTTATAAGTCGCTTTTTAGGTGGTTTATTTTTTAATTCTTTTATTGGCACTGTTGCTTACTGCTATGGCATCTTGTGCTTTCTCATACTGTCTATGCTTAGAGCCGTTGATTGTCATTTCAATTGATAGCTTTAGGGAAATACAGAAATAAAAATAAAAAACGAAACTTGTCGCAGCTTTAATAACACTGAAGGTGTTAAATTTTGCTGGCTCTATGTGGCAATTACTGAATGCATCTTGGCATTCCACACGTGATCATTCCCTTCCTCATCAGCTTCATCCTCTTCCCCAGCAGCATCATCCCCTTCCGCAGCTGCAAACAAAGAGTTCCTATAATCTTCTTCTGTTTCTTCTTCGATCTTTTTGTCAGAAACATTATATCAGGAGGCCGGTGGCCTTTATGAAAGCTATCGCACAGTCCATATCTTTTTGTGTCCCATTCAGCCTTTTTTTATTTAGGTTGGAACAGGCCAGATTTAGTTTCTGTTGTCAGCATACAGTTGACAGTGCATGTTCAGCATTTTCGGGTGTCACACGGCAGGGAAACGTCTCCCTGTTTCCTACACCGAAAAATTTGAACATATATCGACGAAGTCTGTTGTGCACAGTCCTTAGTCTGAATATAATACACGGTCCCTCTCTAGAGAGGCAATGAAAAGAGTCTTGGGGAGAGAATCTGGTGTATGTATCCAGTCTTGAGGAGAGAATCTGGTGTATGTATCTAGCCACATTTCTTGGATGCTAGATTGTGTTATTGTTTTCGTCTCTTGGTGGACCATAGCACAACTTTTTAGTTGTACCATGTCACTGCCGCTTCTGGCCAGTCTGTCCGCTATTTCATTGCCCTCCAAGCCACAGGGACCTGAAATCCACTGCATTTCCACTGAAGAGCCTAAGTAAATCAGCTGTTGCGTCAAGTCTACGAACTGAGTGTCTTTTGGGTTAACAATTGCTTATAGAACTGACATAGAAAGACGCTTAGCTATATTTGCTGTGCAATTGTCCATTCAGGAAAGAACATGCCGCTAGAAGTGCTTCTGTTTCTGCACTGCAATTTGAGAAATATAAACCTGTTGATACAGCCTGGTTGATTTTTAAACCATTCGGGCATTCTATGTATGTTCCTCGTCCTCCGTCTCTTACTGCTCTCTTGACTGAACCACCTGTATACACTCTAATCAAACTTTGACGTGGATAAAGTCTGTATTATGATAGTGCAGGTTGCAATATTTTCACATGGCTGCCTGCCTTTCCCCCTGCCCTTTGAAAACCCTTTTCGTCAGATTTTTTTTTTTTTTTTTTGCTGATGAAGTTTCCCTTGTAAGTTTTCTTAGTGTTTCATGTGAAGTCATACGTCCCTACTGGGACACCGACTGGATTTGCAACCATTGTGCAATATTTCTTTTTAATGTCACTTTCCCTGATATTTTTTTATTGCATTTTCTTGTCATATGCCAAAACTGTTTAAAATATTTTGTCACGTGCAATGGTCCAGTATACTCGCAAACATTTTTTACTCGCATTTACTCCTGCTTTCATGGCATACTAAAATTGTGTGAGCTATCTCTTTCTCTCGCTCTCTCTTTAACTTGTCTTTTGATATTTATTACGACGTGGATGTTTATATATCGGCCGATATTGTCACTGCTGTATAGATCTGCCTCTTGGAGCACAAGTAGTATATGTCGCCAGCCTGATGATGTAGAATCCGCGAGTGCAGATTAGTCAAACATGACTATGACTTCATCTATGTCAAGATGAAGACATTGCACTGAATTTCACAATTTGTCAAGGCACTTTTGGTCAGCTGTTGGATGGATCTCATAACTGTATCGTATATGTAAATGCCCAATGTGCAGTTATGACATTTGTGAACACGTAACATAATATAAATAACGCACATACAGATATATGCATTTAGCTAATGTAGGTCTGCTTTTCGGTGTTACTGAATTGTTCTGCAGCAGGCCTATGTCAGGTTATCAAAATCGATGTCATTGCATTGAGCGTTGCCAGGCCTCCAATGCAGCAGCTACTCGAAAATACCTTAACTAATTATTCCTATTAAATGTTGTTTATAAGGCGCTTGTTGTTTATAATGCTTATGTAGTTTATAATGGTCAGAGTATTTTGTTGTTACGGCCTATTGTACTGTTTTTGACCCCATTACAATTAAGATGGCGAATAGTGTCAGTGTTTGCCCTCTCTTTGGTCGAGTTTACTAAAATAATGACCTGATAACATTAAAACGCACAAGTTTCTTGTTTTTTAATTATGAAAAAGTCCACAGGTCACATCCGTATGTTACCACAAGAAGGATTCATGTTTTTATGATTTTGGTTGTTGACACAATAGGCTCTTCATATTGTGTAATCTATCCATGGCTGAGCCCCGCTCTCTAGCGTAGTAGGCTAAACCGGATTGCGCGGTGAGCTGGTGACGAACTCCCTGTGGTCCGGCTTCACTCCCAGGGGTAGGCAGAAAAGCCACATTTTCTCCCAGATTTACGGTATTTACAATGGAATCAAGGCCGAAAGGTTGCCATATCCATAATACCGAGCCTAAGGGTTAACAAGTCATGGCTTCTGGATACTAAAACAAACAAACAATCCATGGCTGAAGTCAGTCTCTTTCTAATGATTAGTTCGAAACCTCTACAATAGTTTGTTATTTATTATTTTTTTTTTACAGTTTTTTTCCCTCGGGAATGGAAGACTAAAGGATAATCATCTCAAGAAAGATAATCATTCAGGTACAAATTCCGGAAACCCCGTTCAATCCTAAAGCCGTATAGTTATTTTGTGGTCCCACAAAACCTTTATGAAGTAACCTGTAGACCAGTGTTTGTGTGTGTGTGTGAGAGAGAGAGAAAGAGAGAGAGAGAGAGAAAGAGAGAGAGAGAGAGAGAGAGAGAGAGAGAGAGAGAGAGAGAGAGAGAGAGAGAGAGAGAGAGAGAGAGTATCTGTGTATATGGTTTCATAGTTAATGTACGAACAACTTCAGTGTTTACTATGGAACACATAATGTTAAATTCCTCAGATAACGCATGTATCTTAAACACAATTGCCCAGACATCGTCATTACTAAACATTTGCCCAGTAACAAAAATAGAGGGTCGCCTTCTCAGTATTTACACTCCCTAACCTAATTCTTGTTTGGTGTTCACAACATGTCATTCGATTTGCAGCTTTGTTGATATTATTACAGTAAAAAGTCAGTAAACGACCTTTTTCCCACTCATTCAGACGTTTTGGGCTAGACCGATGTTTCATTGATCAATAACGGCACTGGATGGTTACGTGGTCAACACTATGCAAGCCGCCTTTGCTTCACAAGACTTTATCCGGTACCTACATAATGCTGGGTCATCATAGAAGCCAAGGTTATTGATTAAAAACAATAGGTGATGTCGATTCCAATTTAAACCCACGACCTTCCGATCCGCAGGCGATCGTCTAGCTGCTGCACCCGGTCTGCTCCTGTCGACATCATTTACAGTTCAAATCTTCATGGCCACTTCTCCACCCATGAGGATTGCTTTCGTTTCTCCTGTCTTTTTGTCAGTTTCAAGTTTCAACAAACAGCCCTGCGTTGTATTTGTAGGGAGGGAATTCAATAAAGTTAGGAAGTCATCTGAAAGAATGTTATTCCGATTAATTTCCCGTGAGCGTTTTTACCTTGCGACATACGAACATGGCTGAGTGAAGTGTACACAGCTGAGCAGCCATAAAAACACACTCCTTTGACAGTGATTAAATCTTTTCATCATAAGATTAAACTAATATAAAATGAAATATGTCTGTAAAGGAAAACCTACTTTTTAAAACATAATAAGGCCGTTTTGTGTTGGTTTATATTAAATGAAATAAGGCCATTTTATCGATGGTGGCTAGAAAGGATGGCGCATGTGCCGTGGTTCTTATATAATCCAAGTCATTTTTTTTTTCTGTTTTTACAAATCAAGTGCTGCAGTATAAATTCGCCATAAAAATTAGTATTGGTTCTTAAAGGGGATCGCTGTACTATTGACCACATCACGATCAAACACGACTAGTCCATGACGTTTTGTCATCACATCTCTGCAAGATTGACCACATCACGATCAAACACCACTAGTCCATGACGTTTTGTCATCACATCTCTGCAAGATTCAATCAAATTACCGACACATCCAACAAGGTAAAGGTAAAAGTGAGAGAATCGATTTCAGTAAACCGGGTTTTATGCCATATGACTCAGTCTTTCTCCGCAAAACAGTTAATTGTCTCCTGAGAGCGTCGCCCAGAGCACGGTCTTTGTAGCTCCGGCGGCGACCCCAGGGATTCTTGTTAAAACTGCACTCAAAAACTGAACGGCGCGGCTGGGAAACAAACCCTCAATTTTCAGAGAGCGAGGCAAACAGCTTGATCACTTCACCACGGGGACCCAACACCCCCCCCCCCCCCCCCCCCAACCGCAAACACATTGAACAATAACAAATCAAATATAGTTTGGAAGAACTTGTTGGACTCTTTAGCATACCGGGAAAATAGCACTAGACTTAAACTGTATAGACACGTCGGCACTAGATGATGGTTATGCTGAGCGTCACGCCTGCGGCATTTACTTGGTAGCACTGCAAACACTTCATCTTTGTGAGCCGCCCTGATGCTGATTGACGCTTGCCGGCGGATCTGAAAATGCAAATGGAGCCAGACTATTTTCACAAACGACCTAGGCTCCCAGATAGACTCAGCCTTAACTGGTACTTGTTAAAGTATTGGGAAGTAAAGGCAACCGGCACAATGTTGACTATATCAAACATCGAGTACAGATATAGTACTATCACTATACATCTGACCATATGAAAATACGTACTTTTATCCTTATTGCCATTGAAGCCATAATAATAATTGCGGGCGTTCGGATGAGAACTGGGTGGGGGGAAAAGTGGGCGGGGGGGGGGGGGGGGGGGGACGGATGCAGATTTAAACCGTTTACCTTCGGACTGGCTTGAGCGTGTTTAGCTGCTACTCTACCTGTGCTCTCCCATGGGAGTAGAAAAAAAGCGTAGATAAATAGACAGAAGTACTGGGTGAAGATCAATGTGGTCTTGGTAGAACTTGAGGTTTTTTTTTTTTTTTTTTTGATTCAACTAAGATGTCATTATGATAATCAGACCGAAGGCTAAGTATTGTGTCACCTGAAAGGTCATAGTTCATGGCTACATCCCAACAACATTAGTTGTATGCATTGCACACATATAAATGCATATCAATCACCCCGTTAGGGGATTCCTATTGTGGGGTAAACAAGAATAGACCTACGCCCGTGTGTCACAAGGGCCCTCACAGGAAGCACAGAATAGTGACACTGCATCCTACCAGTCATGTCGTAAGAAGCGACTAAGGGTAGGGTTGGGCTTGAGATTGGCTACCTCACCCTGTAAAACCAATAGCCACAAAAACCAACCAACCATAGATAAGTCAAAAAGAGAAGCAAGTAAAACCCAGCCAAACAGGATGAGGGGAGGCTCTTCAAGTAGAAGAAGTATGATACGGTGTAGAGAAAGCAGTAAGGAGTCCTAATCGTTGACGTACCTCCTCTCAGCTAGGAAAACCTCCAGAATTGGCACCTGCAATGTTAAGGGCCGAAAAACACACGGAGAAGAGAGCTAGCTAATGAAGTTAGAAAGATTGGGAGGACATGGGGGAGAGCTCCATGTAATGGCAAAGAATAGAACGACTTAGTTTGAGTTGGTTGAGGACCTTTGCTTCATTGGGGGATAGAAAGGCAGAATAAAACTACAGCTTCTAGAATATGCATGTCATAAAAATCGACTGACTGGGGCATCTTTCGAAGTCTTAGTGCATTTGCCTGAAAGGCAAAGAACCAACCGTCTGCATAGAAATAAGATCTGTAAAACGGATATACATGCAACAACTCTGATTTTGGAAGCGGGCGAACAACCCGAACTTTCAACTGGAGTTTACAGCCGGACAAGGCGAAGAGAAAATTTATGTTTCTATGCTTCTTTTTTTTGTCTCTACTCCTGGACTGCCTCGCTGCACCAGGGCAGGAAGAAATCTCTGGAACGTGCTACTCCGTTTGTTTCGTATAAAGTAGTTCCGGGTTTGTTACCGCTGTATCAGTATAACATTGTTCTCTGTGGTGCCCTGTCTGATGCCAGTTTTGTTACATGGCCAAACAATTTGACCTGTTGTCTAGCTATAAAGTTCAGAATCGGTTCTGTACCAACTCTCCTTCTGATATCATCGTTCCCAGTTCAATCTTTCTTTGTTACGACTAGCATAGTAAGTAAACATCTCATTTCTGCCGTGACTATTTTCCTTCTGTATTCTGAAGACTGTCTATGTTTGACATTTATAGCATAGAGTTTGTAACAATATTGTTGGTTAGTGTCTTTTTAGTATTAATATTCACATGCTTGGGGGTCTTCGTGGCGAAGTGATCAAGGTGTTTTTGCCTCGCACTCTAAAGATCGTAGATTTGTTTAGCGGCTGCGTTGTCCCGCTCACAAGTATTTTTTTACAGTGATTCCCGGGGATCGTCGACGGAGCTATGGAGTTCGTGCTATGTACGACGCCCTCGGCAGGCGGCTATTTGTTCTGGGCAGACAGACCGCGCCATATGGGATAAAACCAGATGCAATTAAGTCGATCTGCTCGACTTTAACCTTATTCGCATTCTTGTTTGTCATAATTGGTGCCATTTGGCCTAAGACTTAAGGGGATGCATGGTATCTTTTTTGGCTTTATTATTCGCTATGCTGTTTACTGACAAATAGTTTGTTATACAAGAACATATTTCATAATTAATATTGTTTCTCCTGAGATAACGGTACGTTTATGTTCCCTTTTCCCCCTCCCTATTATTATAGCTGTGTCTTGAATCACCCTTTTATGTCTGAGGATAGTGTACAAATAGACTTCTTATGATTTTCTTGTACTGAGTAGCATGTCTGGGCCTGAAGGGGGATACTAACAATTACTGTCTGGGTTACAGTGATATAAAGAACAAACAAGAAAGAAAAGGTCATAGTGACTTCTGTTTGAGAGACACATAAATAAAATTAGGCACTGACGTTATTCTAGATAATTTCGTCTCTGTCAGTTATTTGTAGTTATTGGCTACTTTCACAGAATAAAACTTTTATATGTACAGTTCTATATTGATATTTCTTTCTATGGGTGCCAACTAATATATGTCAGTGATTTATTAACATCATTCATATCTTACCTTAGTCATCACCTTGTGGGATAAAATTTTTCGTTATTTTGAAGCCCTACTCTGACTCTTGCCAGGGGCCGCAACATAGCCCGGTCATTAATATAGCCTAATTGCTGAACGTGGTTTCTGGGACCTAACCACGGGTGATCCTTATCAACATGGTGGCACTTTGTGTCATCGGGTGTTTATCGCTTGTGTGATGTCCTGGTGGTAAAAGTACTACTACTACTACTACTACTACTACTACTACTACTACTACTACTACTACTACTACTACTACTACTACTACTACTACTACTACTACTACTACTACTACTACTACTACTACTACTTCTACTACTACTACTACTACTACTACTACTACTACTACTACTACTACTACTACTACTACTACTACTACTACTACTACTACTACTACTACTACTACTACTACTACTACTACTACTACTACTAAAATCATTTCTTATTTATGAAATGGCACGTATATTTGTGTAGGCAGACCCTATTGAAATCGTGCGTGCTTTACTGTCCTTATACTGGACTACTTTCAAAATTTTTTTTTTTCTGACATTTGTGGATAATTTCAGCTCTTTATTTATCTAGTACTAAGTAGTAAAAGCCCTTCTTGTTTGGCGCAATAATGTTATACTCATATCTCTTTGAGGCCCAAGCAACGCTGAATGTGCTGTCTTAGAAATTCTAATCTGTCCAAACAATAGTCTGCAGCGATTGTGCGTCCCGTACATACTGATTCGCTCGGTGCTAGATTTTAATGTTTTGGACTATATTTAAAAACATACAAGGAAGGTTACTCAAACGTTTCTACTTGTTCACAAGTCTATTTTTTTTTTTTTAGGGGCCATATTGTCGAAGTCAATACGAGAGTCATTTTTCACTTGTTTGACGTTTCTGATTTAATCTTTGTTTAAATCACAAGTACATACAAAATAAACCTTTCTGCCACTGACGCTTTCAAATGGTTTCAGGCAAATGCCTTTAGTTATTCTGATTCTAATAATGAAAACTGTTAGAGAACCTAGCCGTTCTGATGAATCTGACTCACACATTATCTCTCTTTCTCTCTCTCACTCTCTCTCTCTCTCTCTCTCTCTCTCTCTCTCTATATATATATATATATATATATATATATATATATATATATATATATATATATATATATATATATGAACATAGGTTCTATTGGGTTTTTTTTCTACCATGATTAGGATAGTCATCCACATTTGCATCCAAAAGACTATTTTCAACATTATCATACTGTGGCTAACCTGCATTGAAACTTTTGCAGTCTTTACGCAATTGTAGAAAGTAAATATTGTGTGCGTATAGGTAAAATTTGTTTCTGTTATTTACTTTCTTTCAAATTTTCTTCAACACCCTATAAGAAACCAAGAGCCTTTAAGCAATAAACCAACCCAGATATGTTTCGTAATTTTTTTATTTGTTAGCAAACTGTGAACACATTTTTAAAATGTTATCCTCAAACTTGGAAGGATGTGGCAACACCACGCTGGTCACTGCTATTACACAGGACATTGCCTGGTTGCCATTTGAGGTTGTATCGACCTGGAAGCTTGTTGGGAATTAGGTTGCGATATCACATCACTAAGTAAAGCAAAGTAAAGTTTCCTTTTCACGCCTTTAGGCGCATCGGGTATATGGGAAGAGCACCTATATTTTTCCGACCATCGGCACTAGGTAGGTAATGTGGTCGGTATTACGCTGGCCGTCTCTACTTACCCAGGACAGCCATCCTTGTACCCATTTTAGGCTAGGTCGACCTCCCACGTCCCATACCACGATAAAAATCTACGCAGCCAGCAGTGGGTTTCGATCGCGGTACGTTGGAATTACGAGTCGGACTCGCAACGCCTGAGCCAGGGATGCCGCCATATCACACCACTGTATATACATTTTCACCAACTAACAACTACCAAGTGACTATGTTTTATGATTTATTTAGAATATTCCTTTCTGGGTCTAACTCTAGTTAAGTCTGCTTAAAGAACTATAATAAATCACTCAAGGCATAGTTTTCTAGTGCAGTCCGTCTCTTTATTGTTGACAAACACATGACGATGATGAATTAGTGATGTAAGATGAACACATAGTCTCTCGGTCGCTGTCGTTCAAGTAATAGATCACTCGCTCAGTAAATATTGTAACGAAGTCTGAACAGTTGTCGACCACTTGGAGACTGTAACCCACAAGGTTCGCTCCCGAAACAAGTACGTCCAAGTATGTCCTGCTAGCACACTACACCGGCAGAAAGTCTGACACAGTTCTCAGTCATCTATTTGATGACTGTAACTAACAAGGTTGGCTTCTGAAACGAGTACGTTCAAAAATGCTCTGCTAACACAACGGACTCACCGGAAAAAGTCCGAACAGTTCCGACCCAGTCTCCATAACTAAACTGAACACAAAACAGCTTTGCACTTTATGTCCTAGAGGCTGCTATGAGCATCTCTTGCCCGATCGCGAAGACTCTGTCTTTCACTGACGGCTGTGACCATCCTCTGGCCACTCTCTATTCCAGAGAGAGCGCCATCTGAGCCGTTTAGGTAGTCGCACCAAATTAGTAAATAAAATCTAAAACGCCGTCTGATGTCTTATCACAATTGGAAGTGTCCGCTGACATCTCCCCATCACCACCTCACACTGGTTTAAACACAGAGTTATCGCAAGTCACCAGCGTGATACATACACCAATGCTGACCCCACTACACACGGGGAAACACTTATGCCATCCTCCGAAAAATATCTACACTAAACAAAAATTTAAAAATGAAGAATTCAATTTCTTAAACAGCAAATTCAAAGAAATTGTGCAGACGCTCCAACAGAATAAAACACACGATTAAAAAAGGCACATGAAACGAACAAGCGTCATAATTCCTTCACTGACTGAAGATTAAGGAATTAAACCACCACGGGATCGTCTACCAGCGGACATTTCTACGTGGGTCTGGCCATACCCGTGGAATCTGTAAGACTCACACACAAAAACCACTTCGACACTCTTTCAGTGGCCCAAGTATCCACGTTCATTTCTCACTTGGGTCCCTTATATCGCGAATAAGAATGAGTACTTTCACACCCTCTGACCTCTGGCAGAAAAGCCCAATTACCACACACCATAGGTAAAAAACAAAAGTAAGTAAAGGACCCTTTTCCACGCCTTTATGTGTATAGGGCATATTCCTATATTTTTAAAAACCAATCAGTACAAGATGGGTAATGCGGTCAGCATCACGACGGCCGCCTCTATTTCCTGGGACTGCACCGGGTACCTACTCAAGGCTGGGTCGACATTGGAGCCAAGGTCATTTTTGAAAAAAGTCCGGCTCCACCAGGGAGCGAACCCACTACCTTCCGATCCGCAGCGAGCGTCTAGCCGCTCCGCAAGGGGGACTTCCGCACACAACAAAGCTATAGTGAATTTAAAAATTTAAAATAACTGATTTAAACCCAAGATCTTTACAAAGGCAGAAGAGCTTGCATCCACTACATGGTTCCACTTCTTCAAGGCGACTGAAACAGGAATTATATTCACTTTTGTGATTCATCTTGCAAAGATCCAAATACTCACATTCATCAAAGCAAAAACACAAACAACAGATTGTATAATTTATTGCCTGGCAAATGCTGGTGTATCTCGTCAGGTGCATACTACAGGATTATTTATGGTGAAGCAAGCAAGTAAATTCGTTAATCTGATACACGGGCATACCTCACAATCAAATGTAACTGACTGGCTCTGAAAAGTAAACACGAGACAAAGTAAATATGCAAGGCAATACATTATACTCCCCTCACCCCCCCCCCTCCCCCAAATAGGAGCCAATGTGTTTATATATGTATATATGTTTACATACACACACACTCGACTCGGGATTTTAAGAGCCAGCTTTAAAGTAACCCCCGCCCCCCCCCCCCCCCTAATCCCCTTTTCTCCTCACATTGCAACTGTAATACACTTTGTGGTAAGTACTGGCACATTTACAACATGTAAATAAGATGTATAAGTAATGTCGCGGAAAAAGAGGAGACAGACATCAAAGAAGAACACAGAATTATGGTAGGTACAGTGAATTAAATACAGCTTCAAAGAATCAAATATCTTGATCGTCTGCTCAAACCTGAACAAAAACAGTTAGCAGCTAGAGTATTCTACACGAGAACAGCAAGCTACAAAACAAAAGACGGACCAAGAAGTAGATAACTGACCAAATTTGCACTGGATAGGTGATGTGATCAACTTCCCATTTTGTGATGTAAGGAGTAAGCTGCCTTTACTTCCACAGATCTTCTTCTTCTTCTTCTTCTTCTTCTTCTTCTTCTTCTTCTTCTTCTTCTTCTTCTTCTTCTTCTTCTTCTTCTTCTTCTTGTTCTTCTTGTTCTTCTTCTTCTTCTTCTTCTTCTTCTTCTTCTTCTTCTTCTTCTTCTTCTTCTTCTTCTTCTTCTTCTTCTTCTTCTTCTTCTTCTTCTTCTTCTTCTTCTTCTTCTTTTTCTTCTTCTTCTTCTTCCTCTTCCTCTTCTTCTTCTTCTTGTTATGCCTCCCCTTCTCCATCTTTTCCTTCTCGATCAACGTTTGTAGACTCGGGCGGAAAGTTCTGACTGTTGGTCCACCTCTGAATGTTGGTCCACCTCTGAATGTTAATCTTGCTCCACATCCTTAGTGTTTCGTGCATATCCATTTTATAGTTCTAGCATTATTTGTATTTAGACTGTTCTTCTTTGCATCTTAGGCAGATGCACTCCGACTTCGAAGAAAACTCACAGTTAGTCGACTGGTACGACATGCTTGTTGAGGAGGCAGTGTGACTATTCTTATCTTCTCCACAGTGAAGCCCCAGTACCCCACACTGGAAGCTCCCATGACCGACTGACTGACTTTCTACCCCACACTGGAAGCTCCCATGACCGACTGAATTTCTACCCCACACTGGAAGCTCCCATGACTGACTGACTGACTTTCTACCCCACACTGGAAGCTCCCATGACTGACTGACTGACTTTCTACCCCACACTAGAAGCTCCCATGACTGACTGACTGACTTTCTACCCCACACTGGAAGCTCCCATGACTGACTGACTGACTTTCTACCCCACACTGGAAGCTCCCATGACTGACTGACTGACTTTCTACCCCACACTGGAAGCTCCCATGACTGACTGACTGACTTTCTACCCCACACTGGAAGCTCCCATGACTGACTGACTGACTTTCTACCCCACACTGGAAGCTCCCATGACTGACTGACTGACTTTCTACCCCTCCAGGACATCACACAAGCGATAAACACTCGATGAAACAAAGTGCCACCATGTGGATGAGAGTCGCCGTGGAGAGGTCCCAGAAACCGCGTTCAGAAAATTGGTCATATTTATGGCCTGCCTATATTGCGGCCCCTGGCAAAAGCCAGGGTCGGGCTTCACATAACAAAAAATTTCGTCCTAAAAAGGACGAAATATTTGTGTGGATGTATATATATGGAAGCTCCCATGATATATACTTGGCTCTTATTTTATAATGAGTCGACATGGGAGCCAGTTTATAAAAATCGCATCTGCCTGCATTCAAACATAGGCCTTTTTTGAATGACTCTGAACAAGTAAATCAAATAGCTCTGCACGTTTAATAACTGACGTTATGAAAGACAACATGTGGAACATATTCAGTTTAAGAGACCTCATGTGTGTGTTTCTGTGGGGTAAATGCATATAACTGATGATTTTAAGCAGACGGAAAGCAGACGCCAATTCCATGACGTATGATAGCGGCAGGTAAGCTCAGACTGTATTGATGGAGCAACAGCATTCCAGCATCGTCATTTAATGGCTGATTTCTTTGCATTATATTAGCATTTCTTTCTGCTGCCAAGAGCAGCCTGGCTTTATTTGTACTCTACAGCTTAGACTGAAGACATTGCATTTTTCTAGAGAACAGAATAGAACTAGGTTACTCTCACCAGCTTCTAAAAGAAATGGGAAAAGAAAACTTAGCAGTTCCTCAGCGTGGCTCTCTGTGGCAGTTGATGAAGGTGAAGGTAAAAGTGAAAGTGAGAGGATCGATTTCATTCCATCGGGTTTTGACCCACATGGCTCAGTCTTCGCAGAAAAGCTAGCTGCCTGCTGAGAGCGTCGCACAGAGCACGACCTCTGTAGCTCCGGCCACGATCCCCAGTGATCTCTGTAAGAACTGCATACGTGAACTAAACGGGGGAACCGTGAAACAAACCCACGATCTTCGGAGGGCGAGGCAAACGGCTTGACATCCCCCCTCCCTCTCCCTTCCACGGTGATTTACCGCAAGTTAATACCAGAGCATTATCATCAGTCGAGTAAACCATCTCAACTGTTGCTCTTTAAGAAATTGTACGGTGGACTGAAGTTATAGTCTTCTTGTCATTGTGTCCTTGATGTAGAGGCGATAAGGCATATAACATGCTAGAAGGCTGGTTAGGCCTAGGTTGCTAACCACCTTCACTATTTAATTATTTCATTGTTAGCAGACTGCAAACCAGTGCCCTGTCAGATGCTACGAAGACAGTTCAAAGGGATGCAATCAGTACATTATATACACAAAAAAGGCGACTGGCGCATTATGTTGTGGGCTACAGATATCATGCGATTTCTGCGCATAATACATGCAATTTCCGCAAATACCTAGTAAGCCACTCTTTCTGAAATGCTTTTTAAAGTTCAGTGGGTCTATTTCCATACTCCCACCCCCCATAAATGGCTCCCAAAATCCACACATCATCATCAAGTGCCTTGCCAGCTGACGTAGGCGCTCATGCATCCCCACAGATCACGGTCTTTAGTGTTCTAGATTAATTCACTGATGACATTCCTCTATGCCACTGACTAAAGACATCCACCGTCATTTCTCTTGGTCTGCGTCTGCCTCTCCTACCAGTGATCTTTCCAGTCGTCACCATATTTTCGTGTTTATTTTCTCATCATTCTGTATGTATTTACTAATAAAATAAATATTGTTAGCTGGCTGCTGTACAGCGTGGATTTCTACTTTACTCATTCCAAAGTAGCTTTTGTTTGGTTCTCAGCTCAGTATGAACTAAGCTTATGTTGTGTACTAGTATTTAGTTAGCAGTTTAGTCCGTTAAGTCTTGCTCATTTCAAATGTATACATTGTTTACATCTCAATGTCACTATTACCAGAATAATTGTTTTTATAAACAGCTATGTTTAGTGGGCAGAAAGAAAAAGCACACGTTTATGTACATACATACTTAAACATAAATCACAGCGTAGTATGGACCTCTAGGGCCTCTATAGCTGGGAGTGGATCTATAAGAAATACCGCCCTTCTGCAGGGATCTGTAACTTGTCCATCTCCTGTGCTGGGAGTGCTTGCCAGTAGCTAGAGCTGGTTCAATCCTATGGGAGCTTCCAGTTTAAAAACAATCTAAATAATGATAATAATAATAATAATAAACACTCTTTCCACTATTTGTCGTTGCCTTCTGTGCTGATCCATCTGTGTAAATTCTTGTCCAGCTGACTTGTGGAAACCTGTTGAGGAGATCCATTAATGGCATTCTTCATTAATGAAATTTCACACAGAGTCAATAAATACCTCCGGGACATGTTTTGAGAACAATTATATTGGAACGAATAATTTTTGTTTGTTCACTAGTTTTGAACTCTGGCACTAGATTCTGCCCAGTCGTCTGTGTGTGGACTTTAAAACTAGCTTCCGGAGTTGATGCGTGCACGTCCGTTGTGAAAATCTGCATTGCTGTGTGCAGATGATGGCTCCCCTTCTTTCGTGTTGTCGGCCTTGGACGGCAATCCTTTCTACATTGGCGAGTCACTTAGTAGGGAACCTGGTGTTAAAATGACCACAAAGGGATGTAAGGTAAATAGAAATCATGTCCAGTACGATCCCTGATATTGCTAACAAACCCAAGTGGCCATAAATCTCTTCATCCCGCAGCGCTATGAGAATCGGGCACAAATGATGGGAATAGCGTAGGGAAGACGAAAAAATGCCTAGATTGATTGCTGGTCCATTTGACATTATCAGTTAGGACTGATGGTGAGAATAATAGAATAATGGCTGTACCGATTATACTAAATATAGCCGGCATATAACATACTTTTACACACAAAAATAAGATCATATAAAAATCTATAGTATAGAAAAACACTCACATTATAGCCACATTAGTGAAGAAATGTCCATTGTTTTTATTATATCTGTATACTTCTTAAACCTGGCAGGGGTTTATCTTTTACATCGCTCTCCGTGTCATACATATGAATCCTGGAATATGCAATGAAGAAGAACATTCTTTGTCTCCATGTCTAGATGCATATAATTCTTCTGTGAGCAGGTCATTTGTAAGCATACAGCTTGAATAATACAAACACATTGGTATAATATTCTGGCTTTTTATAGCATTGTATGTATCCTGACAGACTGCAGACAAGTAGAGCAAAGCATGTACTTCTGTATTGTAGAGTATGTTTAGATGTCATTGGTGGTATATGTGCTGCAACAGGCCGCTGACAGACTTAAATTCTGACAAAGAATCGTTTTTTTTGTGTGTGTGTATTGCAGTTAGATAGTTGCATTTATTGTCTCCTTATCAGCAGGTTTTCTGCAAAACGTGGCTGCCATCACGAACAGACTAAAAAAACTGTCTCTCGCCATCTTTTCCGTCTCATGAGCGGTCATCCAGTCTTCCGTCAATCAAGCTTTCATCACTCCCAGCTTTTCCGTCTCTCGAACTTTCATCTCTCGCCAGCTCTTTCGTCTCATGAGCTTTCATCTCTCGCCAACTATCCCGTCTCATGAGATTTCATCTCTCGCCAACTATACCGTCTCATGAGCTTTCATCTCTCGCCAACTATTCAGTCTCATGAGATTTCACCTCTTCAACTCTTCTGTCTCAAGAGCTCTCATCTTTCGCCAACGCTTCCGTCTCATGAGCTCTCATCTGTCGCCAACTCTTTCGTCTCATGAGCTTTTATCTCTTGCCAGCTCTTCCGTCTCATGAGCTTTCATCTCTCGCCAGCTTTTCTGTATCATTAGTTTTATCTCTCGCCAGCTCTTCCGTCTCATGTGTTTTCAACACTCCCAGCTCTTCCGTCCCATGAGCTTTTATATCTAGAAAATCACTTATAGGTTGTGCTCACTCATCTTTGTGCTGCCGGGCCCCGCCTTTCCTTCCTGGCACTATGTCTTCTGCTATTATTTTTTTTCCCAATGCGCTGAATAATTGGTAGGGCCATATTATTTATGCTTCTAAGACAATAATCGGTTTATTACCCAATTTCCCTTGATGTTCAGATCTTTTAGAATGTCAGTACTTCTTTTCCGTATGTTTATTAGGATAATAATTCGGTATTTTCCCATTTATTTTCTTAAAATCTCGAAACAATTACATAAAAGGAATATTAATGCACAAGATAAATGTAGCGGTATGTGCGTATGTATGCGCGTATGTGTCTTATCATGTTTCTTATCAGACTCTAATCTCTTGACCCATCTGCAGTTTCTTTTTATTCTTATTTCCTTCGGTATTTATTCCTTTCGTGTGATACGATCCATGACATGTTGTTCCCAAGATTTCACCACGATACATGTATCATTCATATGCTGCCTGCACATGTTATGGCATAGTACATGCCGACTTCGACCTATTTGTAATTTAAGATAGAGAAACTTTAGAAAGTTTACCATTCTCCATCCTCCAGGTATTTATTTCCAAAACAGCTAAGACTTCTAAGATTAGTCATTGAGATAACTAACTGTTTGAAAGGGTAGACGATTAGCACTAATTTAATTACCTTACTTCTCCCCAACCCATCCTCGGTGAGGCATTACCCTTGCACCACAGTAAACTCGCTTTTATTCAGCCAATACTTAGTTAGTTAGTTAGTTAGTCTTTCCTCTTGTGTCGAGTGCGGCACATAGGGCAGAGGTCATGACTCTCCATGCATGGCGGTTCGTTGCAATCTGTTATAGGTCTTGGATGTTTGAGTGGCCCATGAGCGAGCCTTCCCTGATGATAGTTCTACGTAGAGTTTCCCTTGGTCTTCCACGAGATCTTTTCCCCTGTGGTGTCCAAATGAGGGCTTGGTAAGGAAGTCTTGCAGCCAATACTGGTGAGAAATAAACAAACTCATGTTTTATGTAATGCTCTATTATAACAGCATTTATTATGATTGCACAGTAATTATTGATTATATAGAAAATCCCTTTTAAAAAAGTACGTTTCAAACATTAGCAAGACTAATTATTGAAAGTCCTCTTACATATTGTAACCTCATTTCAATCAATTTATTACACAATTGTTAAAGTAGTTTTATATTTCTCGTTCATCTTTTTATTTTACCATCAAGTTGGAGCAGGGTTTTATGTATTTACAATTACTAATTATTTGGCTTTTTATCGGGCTGTACGTTACAGTACGCAGCATCTACAGCTTTATGCATCATGTTTTGAAGCACTACTGTTAAAGAACTGTGTTGTGAGTACCGTCACCACTGCTTAGACCCATGTGGTGAATGTTAACACTGAATGATTTTGAAGAAAAAGCCCTTGTCATGCTGATGCTTGAAATAACATTTATGTCATTAGTATAAATCACTTACACGTATGAACACATACACACAAACACACAAACATACACGCAAACATACAAACAAGCACACGTGCGCTCACACACGCACACATCATAAGAATTATTATGTCTGCTTTGGTTAGCTAAAGCCAACGCAGATTCTGCGTGCCAAGATTATGTGTGTTGAAACAATCTTTATAATTTACAGAAAGAAAAAAAAAATAATCACCCACTGCATGGTTCAGTTAGTGGGAAAGAGATGACGTTGATGCCAAGGTGACGTGGGAAGCACAGTGGCTAGCAAGCTTTCCTGCCAGTTTGGGTGTCCCGAACTCAAATTACTATCAAGGGTCATGTTCTTCCCAGTTTACCCAAAAAAAAAAAAAAATATGGCCATGACAAGTTTACTAAGAAGGAAAAGTATTGCTCTTCTTCTGTCCCACATCTTATGCTGCAGAGCGTCTCAAAGAGGTGTTATATTTCGATCGGAAGTTCTGCAGAAAGTTCAGTGTAAGTTGGTGAGATCTGGAATGCAGGCTGTTGAAAATCTTGCCCTTGTAAGAATTTTATTGGTCTTTTTTTTTCTTTTTTCCCCCCAAATATTTACGAGCATCTAATTTTCATTTTGCCGTACTTGTGGTACCAAATAAAACCAAAAAAAAAAAAAAAAAAAAAAAAGATATAGGGCGTGGCGTGGGGAGATTAACGTTACTTGTACCGGGTATCAAACTAATCAACACGCATGGCTGCGAATGTGAACTAATTTCCAAGCAATCTCAACTCTTATGTCAATTTCTGTATACTCCTTTATTTCAGAAGTATAGAAATTATAAGGCAAAGATCGAAGAAATTCACTGCTATAAGACAACTGCAGCATCTACGCAGGTGTAATTTATAGATTCATAATGACATAGGAAATCTATGGCTGCATGCACAAATTGTTATTCATCAGGAAAGGAGTTTTCGAGATATTTGTTAAAATGTGACGTCATAAATTTTGTATCGCACTACAGATGTAGCTTCTTGACTTTTGCAAGTTACGTATCTACTGCAACTTCATATTGCGTTTCTGTTGTATCTTGTTTGTTCATTTTACTCAGCTCTTTTATTTGGGGGGGGGGGGGAGAGGGGGGGGGGGGGGCGATCTCGCTACTTGTAACCTGTGTTCTCATGTAGTCAAACTCAGTTTATTATCTTGGACTTTTTGTGAGGGTGATTATTACATCTTCACTTATTTGATGTTTATAACATACAAAGTGTGGTGAAGTGTTCCACTACTCATCTACTTGTCTTCGGAGGAAATTTCCAGAAAACCATATGATGCTAAAGTGCCAAATTGCATTATGTAGATAGAATCCAAAACTACACTGGTTAAAAAAAAAAAGTATGCTTGAAATGCTTGAACTGTGGACCCCTATTTTGGCAATATCCACTATACCACATCAACTCCAGGGAGGGATTGTATATCAAATTAGGACTAAGGACAGGACACAACAGACATCAAAAACATATGTTTACAAAGAAAATACGGAGAAATGTCCCTTTAACTTGGCACCTGTAAAGGATGAGCACCTGTTATAACTTTTTAAACCGTATACGGCTAACACAGAAGAAACATGGACTGTTAAAATCTATGTCAAGACAAGGGTGAATGGTGCAGTGGGAGGTTTGGTTGACCGATAGCTTTTATCAAGGCCATCATCATCCTACGTTTTCTGACAGAGAAATCAAACAAGAAGAATCCGGAATTAAAAGAAGAAGAAGAAGAAGAAGAAGAAGAAGAAGAAGAAGAAGAAGAAGAAGAAGAAGAAGAAGAAGAAGAAGAAGAAGAAGAAGAAGAAGAAGAAAACGAAGAAGAGGAAAAAAGAAGAAAAAAGAAGAGGAAGCAGCAAGAACAAACAGAGGAAGAAGAAAGAGGAAGAAGAAGATGATGAACTAGAGAAATGTCATCATTATCGGCATTTTCATCATCAACACCACCACAGTCCTCTTCTTTTTCATCCTTATTTCTCTTCTTATTCATTGTTTGCACACTTGACTCTTACTAGTACATTTCCAGCTACAATGTCTGCTGCTTGTACTGTTACTGTTGCTACATTTTTTAGTGGGCTTTACTTACTACGACTACTACAACTACTAAAACAACAACAACTACTACTACTACTACTACTACTACTACTACTACTATTACTACTACTACTACTACTACTACTACTACTACTACTACTACTACTACTACTACTACTACTACTACTACTACTACTACTACTACTACTACTACTACTACTACTTATCGTACCACTACTGCTGAAGCTGCTGCTACTACAACTACTAATATACAACTATATTTAAGACCATTCTATTGTGATAATTATTTTCAACCGTTTATGTTCTTACTCTTATTTTTTTTTTTCCTTTTGCTTCGACATCACCTTCGTGTACGTAAATATGCATAAAGCAACAGGTCGTATCTTTGTACTGAGCCTATAAATATAAGTAAACGGAATATAGCTAAAGAGGAAAATAAGTGTATTCTCTGCACTGGAAGGCGTGTCTGGAAAAGGATTTAAGCACCACCCCCCCCCCTTTCCCCCCCAAAAATGGTGGAGAATAACTATGCTGAGAAAAACTTCCTATAAATAGATTAACGTAAACTAAATAACCAATGTTCGCGTCTTGAGACACGCAGGCGTATGTCTCTACTCACATTTCTTCAGACCCAATTGCTAGTAAAGTAACACTACGAACGATATGGTTTATTTTTTTTTTCTCTCTAATCGGGTTATATTAAAGTAAAGTTCACATAGGTATGGCTTGTTGCACATATATGGCTAGACCTATATTGTACAGACCAGTCAGCACTCGGTTGGTGCACGGTCAGCATCACATCAGCTGCCTTTACTTCCCTGAACTGTTACCTGGTACCTGTTCAAGGCTGGATCGACATGGCAGCAAACGTCGTTATAACAAAAACAAAAAATTAAAAGTGAACCATCGTCCGCCTCTGATCACACCACCGTCGGATTCACAGACGAGTCTCCAGTCGCTACATCCCGGCGGCTCACAATCGAGTCATTTTAGACATATGATGCTGGCGCCAGTAATTTTAATAATCAAACATCAAACTTTTGTTTTGGTATTCAATCTAACCTATGATTCTTTCCCGCATGCAAATCTTTACTTTATGAAATAACAGTGTTACAGTCAAG
>CAJHNH020006691.1:335000-340000 GCA_905116865.2 Candidula unifasciata | reverse complement strand
AACATAAACCACACATTTGGTGTTGCAACATCAGCTTGTGTTTTATTAACCAAAACACCCAGTTCAATGTGTGGGTTTCTAATTAGTGACTAATTAAAGGTTGTTGAAATCAGATTTTTTTTTTAAAGGGCCGAAATGCGCAGAAAAAGCAGACATGCTGTAATGCACAACACATCATGTCACTCGGCATAATAAGGGTGATTGAAAAAAAAAAGCGGTAATGAAGAAGTAAAAACATAAAGAAAAGGAAGAAAGAGGAGGACAATAAGAAACAGGAAGAAACGAGGAAAAAAAAGTAGGAAAAAAGAAAGAAAAAGGATAGTAGAGAAAATAAAAGGAAGAATGAAGACAGAGAAAAGAACAAATTTGAAGAAAAAGAAAAAAAAACAAAAAAAAAAGAAAAAAAAAACTGGGAATCCTTTTTGTTTAAAGTTAGTCTTACCGTTGACAGTTTTTTGGCAACCCGAACTCAAATTATTAAAGAATTTATTTTAGTACAGTATATTGGAAATCACCAAATACGGGATATCATTACTGATATGATCAATATTTCTAAGAAGCATAGTGTAATGTTAGTACATATCGTATGTTTTAAAAGAATTGTATCTTTACTTCAATTCGACAATTGTCAGTTTTCGAAACAGAAAAAAGGCATAATCAAAACTGATATTACCAAACCGGAACAACACATTGCAGTAATAACACAAATGTTATTGTTATTAACTCGCACCCATAAACTGCAAGGGGAAGCATATTCTCATGTATGTGCGCTTTTTCATCGCATTTCACACCATATAATCAATGCAGCATAGTAATAGACGTTGCTTCTGCAAGTAAATAGTCTCTTAAGACAGTTTGCTAAATATATACTGTACCCCCCCCCCCCTTTTCTCCCCCCCCCCCCAATATTATTTTAATAAACGAACACATCTCTTCACAATTGCCCACTGTTTTTATGCGTCATATTTCCTAGCTGACCTTTTGTGGTGTGTTTGTGAGTTGTATTCTTGAAAATTATAAGTTAATTTACTTTCGCTCTTTTTAACAAAATCTATAAATGCATATATCTGCCTATTACTGAATATATATCCGCTTATTTAAATATTGTTTAATATTCAAATTAGTATTACTAATCCAGTCTCTAAATAATTGTAACTTCTCTAGCTGTCTAATCTTGCCCATAGTCTTCAATTTTTCGTTTGTTTACTTAAACATATACTTTCCATTAAATATGAATAAACTAATAGGCTACTGGAAACCTGATTCACTTACTTATTCACTACATTCGCGGCCTGTCAATCAACGAAAACTGGTCTTTCCAATGAAAGTCAACGTTCTAACCGCCCCTCAAAGTTCGTTTGTGAATTCTGGTTTCTCTCTTTTGTGTTATGCATTTAATTTGTTTTCTCCTCTTCTGTTAATAAATTTGGTGTTCATCGTCTATTACTTTGTAAATATACGTCATGTGGCAGCCTCTGTGTGTGCCCCTGAACACGTTTGCCATACATAAATCACATGCAGATTGCTAAACCCTGTTACGAAATGCCAGCCTTGGAGCGAGGAGAGCGTAGACACATTGTTGTGCACAAACTTGTAATTTATACCTGGAACAAGACAGATACCATCCAACTACTTTTTTTTGTATGTCTTGATTTATTGCGAATCACAGTCAAGGAAACGGAAGAAGCCAACAAAAGCTTGTAATTTTGCTTTCAGTGCTGGACTACATGCTTCTATTGTGTTTACATAGATTGTGTGAAGAAATGGTAATAACACTATTGATATAAGAATAATTTACAATTAGTGGCAAGTATGATATTCATAATCTGTTTAAATTAGCATGATAAAAGTAGTTTAAACATAGGGATATCTATAACACTAATGGTTAGAACAAGCAGAAGAAGTGACAGACAACAGAGCGACAAAAATTGCTGACAAAACACCTTTATTCAGCTCTTTAAAGAAAAGGAAATCAACATAGGTGGATGCAGAAGAGTTTTTTCAGTTTCTTTTTTTTTTTTTTTTTTTTTTTTTTTTTTTGCAGTCGGGATGCTGAGGAGAAGGAAAAGAAGAAGAAGACGTAGAAAAAGAAGAAGCAGAAGAAGAAGAGGAAGAAGAAAAAGAAGAAGAAGAAGAAGAAGAAGAAGAAGAAGAAGAAGAAGAAGAAGAAGAAGAGAAGAAGAAGAAGAAGAAGAAGAAGAAGAGAAGAAGAAGAAGAAGAAGAAGAAGAAGAAGAAGAAGAAGAAGAAGGAGAAGAAGGAGAAGAAGAAGAAGAAGAAGAAGAAGAAGAAGAAGAAGAAGAAGAAGAAGAAGAAGAAGAAGAAGAAGAAGAAGAAGAAGAAGAAGAAGAAGAAGAAGAAGAAGAAGAAGAAGAAGAAGAAGAAGAAGAAGAAGAAGAAGAAGAAGAAGAAAGAAGAAGAAGAAGAAGAAGAAGAAGAAGAAGAAGAAGAAGAAGAAGAAGAAGAAGAAAAAGAAGAAGAAGAAGAAGAAGAGGAGGAGGAGAAGAAGAAGAAGAAGAAGAAGAAGAAGAAGAAGAAGAAGAAGAAGAAGAAGAAGAAGAAAAAGAAGAAGAAGAAGAAGAAGAAGAAGAAGAAGAAGAAGAAGAAGAGAGAAGAAGAAGAAGAAGAAGAAGAAGAAGAAGAAGAAGAAGAAGAAGAAGAAGAAGAAGAAGAAGAAGAAGAAGAAGAAGAAGAAGAAGAAGAAGAAGAAGAAGAAGAAGAAGAAGAAGAAGAAGAAGAAGAAGAAGAAGAAGAAGAAGAAGAGAAAGAGGAGGAAGAAGAAGAGGAGGAGGAGGAAGAGGAAGAAGACGATCACTGATTTTAACAAACGTAATGATTTTTTTTTAATGTGTCGTTATTTGATTATTTAATTGAAACATAAGCTGTTGCATTAATGTCTAGACTGGATTATCTATTAAAGAAACTGACATTGTAAGGAAACTAGGGCAGCTTTGTTGTTGATTTTAGAATGTAGCGAATATCTTGAACCGATAAGACAACAAATGATGTATTCAGAGCTCAAGCTACAAGATCACTCAATAAAGCCATAAGGAAACATCAAGTGATGTTTATTGGGCACAAAAGCAGATCACATTGATCTCGGTTATCAGCTGTGCATAGGAAGATAGAAGACGAGAGAGAGAGAGAGAGAGAGAGAGAGAGAGAGAGAGAGAGAGAGAGAGAGAGAGAGGCAGAAACATATACATATAGACAGATAGATAGGCATACAGGCTGTCAACCAAACAGATTGACAGTAAAGCGTAACAGAGGGAAGCAGTCTTACGTGAAATGTTTCAATGGCTTGCAAACACATAATAATGTGAGGTTTGCCAGCTTCATCAACATATCCAATGTCAGGGAAAGGTATACTGGAGACTCAAGATTGCCAGTATCCATGCAAACATGATACTGAAAGAATTACAGTGTCTTGTTACTGTTTTCAAGTGTTTAACATGTCTTTCTACACGTTGTATATAGCAGTATAGTTTGAATTCTCTAGTAATGTTCTTTTTTATACTAATTTCATATGTGTTTTGTGTACAATAAATTTAGTCGCAACTGGCAAGCGTGATGGGAGAAGCCGACATAGAGAAAAATCGCTACATGACTAGGTCGCGTGGCTAAGGCGACACAGTAACCCTTACATGATCCCTGATTCTTGTGATCGTGTAAATGGCAAACAATTACTATCTACGCTTAGGTAATTGGCACACAATAATGGTGTTTATGAATAGTTTGTGTCCCATAAAAGGCATTGTATAAAAAGCTGTTATTTTATGAATATTAAATACACATTGAACCTGACAGTTAGTAGTAGTCAGGATTCTTTAATATGCTTGAGCCAAATGTAGGAAACTACGCTAGGAGGTGGGTGGGATTGTAGGCAAAGAGTTATTGGCACATCATGCAGGGCTGGAATTGTAAAAGTGAAAAGTGCATGCCATTAAAGGCGTTAACAGCCTCAGCCGAACAATTGAAAACCTACTGCCCCAAAGCTTACACTGAATAGGTGTATATATATGTATATGTATATATATATATATATATATATATATATATATATATATATATATATATATATATATATATATATGTATATATATATATATATATATACCCAAAATCGATGGCGGCGTTCGTAACTTAAACGTTGAGTGTCCGACTCGTAATTCCAACGTACCGCGACCGAAACTCACTGCTGGTTGTGTGGATTTTTATTACGGTATGGGGCGTCGCAGGTCGATATAGCCTGAAATGTGTACCAGATGTATGTCATGGGGAAGTAAAGACGGCTGGCGTATTGCTCACCACATACACACCCAGTGCCGATTGGTATGTAAATTTTTAGTGCTTTTCTCATATGCCCGATGTGCCTAAAGGCGTGAAAATGTATCTTTATACTTTACTTTTCACAAGAATCAATCCAAAAGTCGGCGGCAAAACGGCAGCTCATCCTGATAGAGCTTAGCATGCCGTGCGTGTTGCCGATAAAGTAAATTACATGTACAAGTTCGAAAAGTATTGTTAATTTGTGGCCAGTCTGAAAAGCCCTGAGGAGTACACAGTAAAAGTCTTCTCCGTCGAGATAGGCGCACAAGGGTTAATCTGTACCTGCACATAAAATGTGCTAAAGCACATGGGCTTGCGAGGCAAAGAGCATAAACACGCACTAAAACAACTGGGTGAAGCGGCTGAAAGGATTTCGAGCTGGCTGTGGACACAGGGTAACGTTGTGGGAGATTGGCCTCGGTAGACTAGTCCGAGCCCCTCGTAGAAAAACACTTTTCATCTCTGAAAAGCCAAAGTGTCCGATTAACGTCTGTCAGTGTCTGTCTGGAAATTGCCAGTCTAACGTCTGTCTGATGAACAAACCGCTTGCTTGTCTATCTGATCGTAAATGTAGACTTCCACTTTGCTACCGCAGCGATAACATATAGCACCAAACCTCACAATACCTACTGCAAAGCCACCATTTGGTCTTGTCCGAACGTCCGTTAAGCC
>CAJHNH020006691.1:307500-332500 GCA_905116865.2 Candidula unifasciata | reverse complement strand
GACATATTAGGGAAAGAATACCATTAAGCCTATAGCGCTAAATGTATTGACTATAAATGATCTCTGGCAGAATTAAAACCATCATTCTATAATAATTAACAGTCTAAGAGAAGATCATTGGTTTAATATACACTTCGAATAAAACGAAATGGTATGCAATCCTTCAGGGGTGAAGCTAACAGAGACGGTTGAAATATGGAGTGCACCAGTTATGCCGTTTATCGTCATTTGTATTCTTTCTGATTTCAGAACAGCTTGATTTTTTGGACTTCGCTCAGGATATATCTCGCCTTTCTCACAAACGATCCCAGAAGCAATTTAAATTAAAAACACTTCAACATAAGTTTTGATAATGAAGTCTAAATATTTACAGGAAAAATAAAGATAATATGAATACATGAATCAAATGAAACTACGCATTCAGTTAAATGAAATCGTGCTAAAAAACCGAAAACCTTTAACAATTTTGAGAAGCGATGTAGCCACAATTGGGCAATCGGGAGATTTTAATAAAAATGTATTCCGTGCAAGAGGCTAGGAAAATTTAAAAATAAAAACAAAATTATGTCTGTCATCAATAAATTTAGAAAAAGAAAATTCATACAAAATGCGTCTAGATTTAAAACATGTGTAACATTTAGTTACAAACTGAGCACAAATATTCATAAAATTATCTGTAAGTAGCCTAGATGTAAATTCCTTTTTCTTCTCAACCTCCGCCCCTTCTCTATTTTCCTCCTTCTCCTCATTCTTCATTTGTTGTTGCACTATTAACCTAACAGAACGTAGGCTCTCCAAACAACTAAAATTTTTCGATTAATCCCCTACTATCGCGTTCAGCTCATTCCATGTCTTCCTCATTATTTCTACCTCAGGCTCTACTTCTCTTCCATGTTATAGTTACCCCACAGTTCACATAGAGCGGTTCCAGTCAGGAAAGTGTGCACATCCGAATTTAGTATACTCTATGACTCTAATTCTATTCCAACATTTATGTCGTCATCTTCTTGCACTGTGTGCTTTGAAATAAGGCTGAACTTGTCGATAGATACTATTGGACTTCATGTCAAATCTGCTGAGATAAGTTGATCAAACTTATTAAAGCCTGACCGATATCAGATTTAATTAAAAATAGTATTTGAGCGAGAATACAAAGGAAAACAAAGACGATATGTCATTCTAATTAAATCCCCCCCCCCCCCCCCAAATCTTTCAAATCGCACGTGTACATACATAAAAAAAGCAGTTTAAACGGGCACAACACTGTACAAACAACATGCAAATTACGATACATATATCTGACATGAGGAAACTAATGTGTAATTATTAGATTCCAATATCCCAGATACAGCTTACGAGATTTGTCTACATTATTTTCATGTTCCACTTTCTTGCATGATACATCTACATGAGAATTTCTTGATGTCTTCTAAAAAAAAAATTATAATTTTCTTCTATAATGAAACCGTCTGCATTGCATCGAAACAGGCAGGCTGTGAATTATTTTTGTGACAGGCGATGTGTTCAATTACAGTCCCAAATAGCATGGGCTGAGAAACCCCAAGCGGATGTCATCGCTGCATTAACTGTATCATGAGCAACATGCAAGCCGCCGCTTCGCTTTGATATTTGAACAGTGTAACTCCAGATTATTTTTTATGGCTGAATGATACAACGACAATAGTGAATAGGTTGAACATTGGAGATTATTATGTAATTTTGGATAACTCAACTCTTTCAATTCTAAGCAACGTACCATGCGTTTATTGGTAACTCCATATTTGCTTGGTATTTCTTCATTCTTTTCATATCATCTTGTTCCTGCATGGATACACTTGTCTCAGTTGCTGCTTTAACTTTTTCTGTACAGCAGAGTAATCAGTTCAACTAGTTTACATACACCTGTTATTACTTTTCAATACATATTGGTTTCACTAGAATGTACTGAGATAAAAGTTGTTTGAAACCGGAAGATTTAGTAAAATATTTATATAACCATACTTAAGCCTTTGACGCATCTAAGTACTAGACCTATATGTTTGTGTTCGGTCGTAAAATCAGTTTCTGGCGGAGGCGGACTATTTTTCTTCAAAAAAAGTCCCTGGCTCCTATGTCGACCCACATTAAATAGGTACCAGGTAAAGGCCTAGGAAGTAAAGGTGGCCGTCATGATGTTGACCTCATCACCTAGGGGTGACAACTTATTTAATAAAAAAAAAATTTAAAAAAAAATGCCCTGTATGCTCCGTACGACTAGCGTGGAAGAGGGCCCTATATGTTTGTATATTTAGGGACACTTTATAGTTGACGTAGTCAACATCACGCTAGCTCTGCAGACATCCCGTGACGTCACCTGGTACCGATTGTAGGCTTTGTAGACCTGTGAGCCACTGTCAGTTTTGAAGCATAAATGTGAATTTGAACTATGTTGTACTTACTTCTAATTCAGTGAAAATCAGTTTAGAGAGCCTGCTCGACTGCACGATAAGGAGGGTATAAGTAAATATATGCTGCTAATTGGGTCCAATAGTAGACTGCACACCCATCGTGCTCGTCTATTAGATTTAACGACAGAGTGCACACCCTCGGTCACAACTATTAAATTTAACGAAAGAAAGAACACCCATAGCAAATAATTTGTAGATATAATGGCAGAATGTACATCTATAGTACACGACTGTTAGATTTAACGGTAGACAGCACACCCAGAGTACACAACTGTCAGATGCAACAGTAGATTGCACACCCAGAGTAGACAACTATCAGATTTAACGGTAGACAGCACACCCAGAGTACACAACTGTCAGATGCAACAGTAGATTGCACACCCAGAGTAGACAACTATCAGATTTAACGGTCGACTGCATACCTAGAGTACTCTTATATTAGATTTAACCGTAGACTGCACACTCAGAATACGCACTTGTAACATGTAGTGTTAGAATGCACACCTTGAATACCCAGTTATTTGATTTAACCGTAGACTGCACAGTTGAAGCACCCAGTTATTAGATGAAACGGTAAATATTTATTCACTTTACTCATATTGTTGATAAAACTGTATGGCTGAGTTGAGTCTAGTCAAGAATTGACATCACAACACTCATTCCAATGCATGCTCCGTCCCTATCTTCATCAGCTAGTGCAGAGTTCCAATACTAATGGCACCGGTGAAAATCTGGTTACATGTCCGTCTTGCCTTTTCTCTGAGTGTAGTGAGCCGGCCAGACCGTTTGGTTACACCCAGGTGCCTCATTCTGTCCAGGCAATAATAATCTTCTTTCTCTACTGATTCCGTTGTTTGTTTCCAAAGAGCCTTGATCACATCTGCCTTGCCATGTTCAATATCCAGTGGTGCAGATTCAAAGAATATGTCTACCTGTTAATTACCCACCACACCAGCACGGCCTGGAGAAAAGATTCAAATTATGCTCACAACCCGTGACCTCGCCAGTGTAGCTTGCCAGTCTGCTCGAATCATCCCTGTCTTCACCTTTCTCAGCATGCTTGCAGAGTCTGTTACAATTACAACATGTGTATGCATTTCGTCCTCTAGCCACCGCAGAGCTGCAGCTACCGCTTCCCACTCCATTCTTTTGCTAGATGTTGTGGTGTCGCATTCTAGGCTGTCTTCTACTTAATATGTTCCATTGGCTTTCGCTACGAACCTCAAGGCACTTCTCTTTTCACTCACCACTAAACCATCTGTATAGATAATCAGGTCACCTGGGCTTGAATTGTCGTGAATTAACTGTTTGACTTCCAATTCCGCAAAACCCGCTGGTCACTCTCTGCACTTTCGGCCCAATGTGATTAAAAACTGTAGACTGCAGATTCACAGCACTCCTAATATAATCTAATCATCCCCTTGGGGCATGCAATTTTTCGTAATTTGAAGCCTTACACTAGCTATTGCCGGGTACCGCAATATAGCCCGGCCATAAATATGGCCTAATGACTGAACGCGGTTTCTGGGACCTCTCCACGGGTGCTCTCCATCCACATGGTGGCACTTTGTGTCATCGGTTGTTTATCGCTTGTGTAATGTACTGGTTGGGTAGATAGATTGGATAGATAGAGATTCACATCACTTAAATATTAGATATAGCAAAAGACTGAAGGGAAAAAAAAACACATAACGGATATAACGGCTGAATTCTAACCTACGACATATGCCAGTAAGATACAGCAGTAGACTAGGCACCTACTTGTCTGTTTGTCTGTCTGTCTGTCAGTAACTTTGTGTGTATGTATGTATGTATGTATCTCTGTATGTGGAAAAGGTCACGATTCCCGAACTGCTCATATATATATATATATATATATATATATATATATATATATATATATATATATATATATATATATATATATATGCAACATCCACCTTTCTTCCCGTTATATACCAGACATAAAAATCACATTTCCATGTACACTTAAACCAGGAACATGATGGACAAAGAAAGAAGGAATCATATTTGTGAAAGTAATATTTGCAATTATTTCTTGTTGTAGCCTCGGCCTCCATCATCCAACGCAGAATGATTCCTTAGCTACAGTTTCCATTAGCGTAAAGATCTCTACGGGGAGACGTAAATCTTGTTATTTTTATATCATGCTGGAAGTGAAATGGAACTGTAAGACGCAAATATTTTATTGTGTATGCATCCCGAAGGATGTTCACATTTTTACCCCGAAAATTCCGATAATTAGTTGGCCATTCTTCAGACAGACCTAACAATTTTAACGATGGAGTTTATGAATGTTGTTCGCTGTAGGGACACAAAAAATCGTCCATAGATTTGTTGCAAAGGGAGAAAAAAGATATTACAGGAAGAAAAACAGATATAGAGATGAAGAACACGTGTACAAAAGTAAATAATTCGCTAGGGAGTTATAGAAAAAAAAGACAATGTGCTAAGAAGAGAGAGAGAGAGAGAGAGAGAGAGAGAGAGAGAGAGAGAGAGAGAGAGAGAGAGAGAGAGAGAGAGAGAGAGAGAGAAATTACAATTTTGAGAAGGAAATAGAGAAAATAAATTTAAAAAAAAATTTAAAAGACAATGTTGTGAATTTGGCATACATGTTTGTAATTCTGAGATTTCTCTTTCCATTCCAGGCGCAGACAGTTTGACAGTAGACCACTCTGTTATGTATGGACTATGATATTGAGAGCTGTGTGCAGTAACATGGGTTTACTACTATAGTGCGTTTCCAAATTCGTGCCCTTATAACTTAAAAACATTTCTCAATAATTACTTGTCTTGGGAACGTGATTTTATTTTCTGTTTTAACTTAAAAGAAATTTATCTTTTTTTTTTTAATATACAGGCTTCTGTTTTCATCCTAAAATAATTCGTTTATACATAAAGATTGGTTAGATCGCCTAGTTGTACAGAAAGTGTTGCGTGCACATCCGTTTTACAGATCTAGTTCATTTGTGAGTAGACTATTTATTCCCAGCCTCTCAGGCATGTGCACTCCGACTTGGAAGCATGCTCCAAAGAAGTCTACTCTTACGACATGCCTATTGGGGAGGCAGTTGTGTCTATTCTTGTTCTTCCTAGAATGGGGCTCCGGAATCTACAGGAGGAATGTTACATTAATTCACTGAATAAGTAACGTTCCGTGTAGCATTGTCGCCTTAGGTTGTGTAAAGTGACTTCATGTCCAGTATCTTACCCTGGCTACCACGAGTGATCTCAGTTCATCGACTGCTTCTGTCTGGATGGTGATTTCGGACAGGTTTCATCGCAGTGCTTTTTGATATGTTTTCTAATCTGTAATTGCATAATTATCCGTTTGTATGGTGGTATGTTGATAACAACTTTTTAGTCTCAACGTTCATTATGTCGTTCGCTATTGTAGTACTGTGTATCTGAGTAGTTCTTCTTTTTTTTTTTTTACTTTCATTATATCTTCAGCCTAGAGAATTCACAAATAATGCCACAACGCATAATACACTGCAAAAAAAAAAAAAAAAAAGTCTCTTGTGTACGTGAGTGCGTTTTAAACCCATATTGTATCCCATCCTGTACTCCCAATTTATCCCCAAATTGTTTCTTGACGGGGTTCTCTTTTGTTCTCGTTCTAAGACACACGCAACTGCCACTGTGGTGATTAAGAGCCGGCCCTATACATTCCGGGCGTCTGCTTGTTGCAGTATTATTAATATCTTCTTGTTTTCTCGGAGTGTTTTCTTGGGGGTTTTTTAACTAAATTATTCTAACGCATATGTGTGGGCAGGAACACGCTCCGTGCGATACAACATTGACCCAATCCCTGTGGTTAAACAGCGAATGATCAGTCTTAGAATACAAATATCAGTTTTAAAAATAAATAGTTTGCCTAATGCTTGTTTACATTTATTTCCGATTTACTTCTTCTTCTTCTTCTTCTTCTTCTTCTTCTTCTTCTTCTTCAACTTCCTCTTTTACCGCTGTGGGTGTCGAGGGAGATATAAGGTTCTGTTTCTAGCTCTTGTGGCTGCCTCGACCATAGGCACATCATGCTGTTGTAGAGTTTCTCTGATGTTATCCTTCCATCTTCCGATTCACACACAAACAAAATTTAACTTTTCAAAGTATGTTTCATTAATTATTCATTATAGTTTTATTTTTTAGGATTGTATTGTTTCTGATCACCGTATGCGCGTTGTGCCATTCAAAAAAAAAAAGCAGTATTACTTAACGTAAAGTTGCCTAATTCTCGTACTATTACACAACTGCCAGTAAACAGTTTAGTTATATTGCAAAGTCGTGTAACGAATGTGCCATAAGTGTTCACTAGAGAATGTTGTTAGTCTCTTGAAGTTAGGGATGTGTTATGTCATGTTCGACACCATGCAAACTTGAATGTAAATTTGTTTTCCTTTCACTTTCAAGTACAGTTGGGTATGGCTTGCTACCTTTAGGCATATCCTGTCCATGGCACTCGGCTCTAGGTAGATAGATAAGTGGTACCCCATCAAGTCATTACACAGGCGATTAACACCCCGGTGACACAAAGTGCCACCATCCGGCTGAGATCAACCATGGAGAGGTCCCGGAAACCCCTTTCAGCCGTTAGCCCATATTTATAGCCCGGCTATACTTAGGTCGATCGGCAAAAGACAGGATGGGGCATCAAAATAACTAAAAACTGCATCCCACATGAAGACGACAGTGAAATGATTGTTAATCTGCTCAATCTAATGGTGGGATGTTAAGCATTTCTTTGTTGACTATGTTGCCAACGCTAAATGCGTGAAAACAGTTCTTTAATAATTTGAGCATTAATAAGAAAGAATGAATATTACCAATAAAAGAAAATTAAAAAAATAAAAACTTATTAGACTAGAGCAGTTTACATTTATTGAATTTCGTGACGTAGAATAAATGTGAATGAATGACTAAATCAAAAAGTGACAACAATGCACTAGAGACATTCCCATAGGTACTCCGTCCCCTTTTCAAGTAACAATCGAAGCTAATAGTACCAGTTGCAACCTGGTTATAAGGCTCGGTGCCAACAGAGAGCAATATTTTTTTTTTTTTTAATCAAGTCCGGCTCCTTTAGGAGTTATACCTATGACATTTAGATAAGCTGGCGGACGTCTAGCCAGTATACCATGGATTAAGTACGAATAATTGCAACGATTATAACAAACGCTGCTAAGTATAATTAGGAAAGTAATGATTACAATAAGGAGTGTGATAACGGTGCTCAGAAATTACATCCTCGCTTTGCGGGTATAACTCAAATGTTAAGGTAAATAACCCCCATCACGCCTTTGGGCGCATCAGGCAAATAGGAGGTGCGCCAATATATCCTCAGACGAATACTAGGAATAAAGCCAGTCTTACAGGTCATCAAAGAACAACACATGAAGTGGTTTGGACACCTGACAAGAATGCCCTGGCACTATCTGCCACACTAAAACGTTACAATGGGTATAGAGAGAATGGAAGACCTCGGAAAATATGGAGTGATCGCATTAAGAACAGCCTTACAGAAATGAACCTCAGTCTTAATAGTGCTCTTGACAGAGCTCATCAACGAATATTACATCTCCCACCGACACGTCGATGAGGTAAAAGGTGGAAGAGAAGAAGTCGGCACTAGGTGGATAATGTGGTCAGCATTACACCGGCCGTATTAACTTCCCCAGGACATACATCCTGGTACCAATTTTAGGCTGGGTCGACCTGCGACGCCCCATACTACGATAGAAATCCGCGCAGCCCGCAGTGGGTTTCGATCATGGTACGCTGGAATTACGAATCGCTCCAACGACTACTCTATAAATGTAGCCTTTACGATGTTTGCAAAGTAGACAGTGATGTCATGTATTTGATTTGGCTGTGTGAAAAAATGTCTAATACCGCTTAGGGGACGAGTCTGCGTAGAGATCCTTGAATCCTAACGTTACTTTCAACAACAAGCGCAGGCATACCCATGACGTGATGTAACTCTGAAACAGTGGCTTTACACAGTTTGTTCCCGCCAAAAACAACCGTCTGATGAGAACCATGCGGCCACCGACAGCACGCGCAGAATGTTAAGTCTCTGAAAAGCGGCTCGGAGGAACGTTGTATTTACACTAGGGATATGCGTACACGAGTCGTATAGTTACCACACAAGTATAATGGTGTATCTATCCGTCTGTCTGTATGTCCATTTGTCCATCTGTCTGTTTGGCTGTGTGTCTGTTTATCCATATTTTCATCCGTCGGTCTGTCTGTCTGCATGTACGTATATTAGTCTGCTCGTCAGTCCGTCTGTATGCCTGCCTCCATGCCTACCTGCCTGCCTCCATGCCTACCTACCTGCCTCCATGCCTACCTACCTGCCTCCATGCCTACCTGCCTCCATGCCTACCTGCCTGGCTCTCTAGAAGCAGATATGAATCATAACAGTCGCTGTTCTTGATTCTTTTAACACAATATAAATTAAAATGAATTCCTAAATAAACTTCATGTCCGTAATAAAGCAATAGGTACATGTTTTATGTGATCAAGCATCTTAAAACTTTTAAAACGATATTTTAATGTCAAAATATTATTAACACTATACGATTAAACAAGACATCGAGTTGTTGTTGTTGTTTGCTTGGGGGGGGGGGGGGGAATTGGTTACACTGCAAAGGTAATTATGTTATTAATATGACTCTATACCACAACCATAATGCCCAACAACTGTCTGATAAATATTGATCAGTGTAGGTAAACATTGTGTGCTATTCGCAACCTTGATTGTTATTCGCAACGTTGTGTGTTATTCACAAGGTTGTCAATATGTCTATGATTATATCAATTATGTAACATCACAAAGCACCAGTCACTCTCTCTCTACACACACACCCACACAGACACACACACACACACATATATATATATATATATATATATATATATATATATATATATATATATATATATATTTATATATGTATATATAAAACGAAGCAATTTGTTTCAGTACCATTCTGGTAGGCACCGACGCTTTCCATAAAGGCAATGTCAGGTTACATTTTCACATATTCCATCTAATTCTGTTTGTATTGTGTATTTTAGAATTATGCAGTATATACATAAAAAAAATATTAAACACCATCAATGTAAAATATGCCTATATTAATATGATTTATTTTCTTTAGGATTGATTGATAATTCTCTCTTCATTTCTTGTGGGAAAATGTTTTGGTTTACGTACTGTTTGATAGACGTCCAATGATCAGGAACAAATTAAGTACGTACACCGAGGTAACGCCATATATTGTTTGACAATAACGCAATGTAACTGGAAGAAGCAATAGGAAGTAGAGTATAACGGATTATTATAAGTTATTATAGATAACATCGTCTTGACATATTTGTTATGGTTTTCCATCGACCTATTGTCCTGTGCATGATATGGCATTGCGAACTGTTGCAGAATGCCTAACAGATTGTATTGCTTGTGTAATAGCCGAGGTAAACGGTGTCCTTCTGCCAGAGACAATGATTTCCCGAATCGCTTTGGGAAATCCAGAATGCTTTAGAGAGAAGAAAAAGCTTGTTGCAAGACACAAATTTAAACCTAGCAGCTCTGACTGACATAGTCTTTTTAACGAAATAGCAGTCTCCAGCACTGAACCAGCGGATACGGCTAGTAGGTTTTCAAGTTTATTCTGACTGCATTTTAAAAAAAATAAATAAAAATACTAGTTGATCTAATGTGCCCTTGAGAACGTCAATATAATAATTTTACGTATGGGTTCATTAACACGTTCTTTTTATATTTATCTCGAGGGTTCAGATAGGGAAGACAACTTGTAACAAAAAGATGATATAATGACACGAGAAAAACTTGCAAGTCCCATCACCAAATGTCATTTTCTTTGTATTGTAACTTTATTCCCCCAGTGTGTTCGCGCCAAGTTTATTTATAGCCTCATTTTTGTAACCTTATCACAGACTGTAAAACAACCGCGTGGGAGAAATCGGACATGTGCAGAACTGAATTAATGCCCTTTGTACCAATCTTGCTACAATTACCAATTTGCATATCTGATTTCGGGAGCAATCAATGTGATGTAAACATAGCAACTCGTCTGTTTGTTTGTTCTTTATCGCTTAATTAAGCACAATGTAAAGCTATAAACGAAAGTCAAGAACAAGCGTTTGTGATCTTAACCAACACAGTTATGTCTGTCTATTTGCTCTGTCGCCGTGTCTGCGTTCTCTTATATCGCTAATCGATTGTGTTGATACATGTCCTGCAAGATACATAGTTTATAACTCTGCCAATAGCATGACCTTGAGACAAATTCCCAGTCTTCTAGAGAATATATTGTCCCCTACAGCGATAGCAAATCAATCATGCTTCGTTGCTATGAAAATGGACAAAACCTACCCAAAGATAACATATTTCTGTTGCTTTAATATAATTCTTGACACTTAATTTTCCAACGACTCACTCTGAGAGCATGTTTATGTATCCTCTGGGAGCAAAAATGTTCTGTAAGACCGAAGATATAACATTGCATTCTGTTTTATTGTGAGATATCAATTTTTCTGTTGACCATCTGAGATGGAAACGGTGCTGGTCTATACATAGCATTCATGCTGGCAAAATGAGTCAAGGTAAAGTAAAAGCGATGTGGTTCATTAGTAAATTTGAACAAGGTATACACAGACAACATGGATAACAGACTGCACAGTTTATTGCCTTGCATATGCCGGTGTTCTTACAAATTCTTGACACATAGACCATATCACAAACCCCAGAGTGTTACCTCTGGTACCCATTTCCTAGAGGCCGGGTAAACTCCCGGAACCGCCCCGTCTCGAACACCGGCCATAGGTTGTAGCGAGTCGCAGCATGATTTGAAAGCGAGTCTCCTATCGACTGCGCTAACGCTGCTCCCCATAATTCTTCTTATGAACCACGTCTCAATTGCCAGCCCTGATTTTCTCAACGAAAAATAGCGTCTGTAGAAAATACAGTTTAATTTGAATAGAGTGCGAAGTCGCTGTATGTGCAAGGCTGTTTTCCAACATACACAGCCAAGCGCTTGTGGTGAGTAGTAGATTTCAAAATGAACAAAAGCTATAGGATGGTAGACTCACTGTCATTATGTTTTCCACTCCCAGTCATCATTCAGTGCCCTGGTGTTTTGTTGTTGACTGTCATCCACTGCTAACATATTCCAATCACGGTAATTGTATTTCCACTCACAACCGTTATACATCACACTCACTACCATCTGTCAGAGATCGACCCAGCCTTAAATGGGTACCAGGTATAGTGCTGCGAAGTAACAGCGGCCGGCGTGATGATGGCCACACCGCTCGCCGAGTGCCGAATGTTCTATAAAATAGCCTTATTGCAAAATACGCCTAAAGGTTTGGAAAAAAGTGCTTTACTTAGTTTTTTGTTTTTTTGTTGACTTACCATCTGTCTCTAAATTTTTTTAAAATCAAGTATATTTTTTAACACATTCTTTACCACCGCTTCCAATTAGATTCTTTGACTCTGCTTCAAGATATATCAATATACATACTAGCTGTACCCGGCCACTCGTTGATGTGGCATATTTTGTCTAAATGAAATAAAAAATGAAAATAGAAATCGCACGTGTCTAATAGTGTTAATGTAGCAATCATTGCCTGCGCAGATACACAGATTTGTGACTCAAGAACATGCACCATATGACTGTGTCATTATAGTGGTCGTTTAAATTGTATTATTAGGACTTTTATATATAGTTATTTGGTTATCATATGCCAAAGCTGTTTGTATTATTTAAAGAGACGGAAGTAAAGCTTACTACTGTACTTTCAAATCACACACACACACACACACACACACACACATGGTACTAGCCGAGGTAGCTTTAGTGAAATTAGAGAAATTAAGAAATGAAAACTTTAAAATCACGTGTTAAACACTTTGAGTTAACAATTTCTGTCATCACCGCTCCCCTCCCCACCCACAGACTACTGCTCTCGCCCTCATCGAAGTATGTGAAGGTCATCACCTGGCGATATTTTTTGTAACTGACTTTGATATCCCTGCCCATCCTGACTAAAATGGGAAGCTGAATTGTAATGTGAAGTAAATAAGGCTAGTGTAATATTTACCACATTATCCTTTAAGTACCAGTACAACTACTACCACCACCACAATAACTAAAATAATGTCACTGCTTTCTGTTTTACAATTGGAGTAAACAGGGAGTCGTGAGCAAGAGAATTTAGCGCCGCATGGCTAGTGCTGTCGCCACGGACTGGTCAGGTTAGGATGTAAAATTTCGCTCACTGACAGAAAAAACGCAGTCAGCTTACCGGCGGTGTCGGGCATGAAAGCACTACGTGTACCCGCCCAACCACAATTACTACTACTGATGCTACTTTCAGTGGGTAAGGTAGTTACTTTGACTTAAAGCTCTCTCAGTTAACAGTTTAGGATTTTTATTATTGTACTCTCATAGACAGATATCCCAGATATAAACCTAAAGTAATATTTAAACAGCACAACAATAGAAATCGAGCGTGTCTAACACGGTTAATGTCGTCTTCATTGTCTGCGCAGAAAGAGATTCAGTCTTTGATGCGGCCCTCCTCATATCCACCAATTACTTTTTAACTCATCAAAGGTTGTTTGAAAAGAAAGACTATCTAATATGGTTAATGTCGTAATCATTGCCTGCCCAGATATAGAGATAGTCTGGTTTACTGTACCACGCCGGCGAATGGTGAAAGTCGTGCGTCATGACTAGTGCGCATGCGCGTTAACAAACAGGGCTTTAATTAAATGTCACTAAATTGGAAATATGGTCCTAACAACTGTCGCCACCTATTTCAAACCATGACAGGTAGAATCCCGGTATCCAATCAAAAATATCCTAAAAGAGTCAGCTAAATTGGTTTAGTAGTTTCCGAACCTATAGGTAATAAACAAACACACAAACATTGATATATATATATATATATATATATATATATATATATATATATATATATATATATATATATATATATATATATATATACATACTTGCTGTACACGACCACGCGTTGTTGTGGCATGGTTTGGCTAAATGGAAAAGAAAGAAAATAGAATTCGCACGTGTCTAATATGGTTACTGTCGCAATCATTGTCTGCTCAGATGTAGAGATAGTCTTCTATCCCCATCCACCACCACTAAATCCACCTACTACTCTCTCCCTCATCAACTGTTTTTGGAAAAGAAAGACAATAGAAATCGCACGTGTATGATATAGTTAATGTCTGCACAGATATATAGATAGTATGGTTTTCCCTCTTTAGAACACGCACCATATAATTGTGTCTTTAAATTAGTGTTCGTTTAAATGGTGTTTTTAGCACATCAACAAAAATGGTTATTTGGTTATCTTATGCTAAAGCTGTTTGTATTTTTATAGGAGACGGAAGTAAAGCTACTACTGTACTTGTAAAAAACAAAGTAAGTCGTAAAAAAATAGTTATAGCGGAACAAACGAAAGAACGAAGAAACTTTATTCTCTAAAGGGTTACATATTGGGCACGCAGGCCCGTCTGACATTCTGCCCTTCTAAGCACTCGTTTTTCAGAGTACCAATGCCTGTTATCTAAAATGCATGTTATGGATATAGAATAAAAATATACATTATAGAATAATGCATACACACATCATGTGTACACAACCTTACACACATCATGTGTACACAACCTTGCACACTCACATATATATATATATATATACTCTCACATTCTCATACATGTACACTCATATACAGACATACCTAATACATACATACATATATACATACATACATACATACATACATACATACATACATACATACATACATACATACATACATACATACATACATACATACATACATACATACATACATACATACATACATACATACATACATACATACATACATACATACATACATACATGCATACATACATACATACATACATACATTAATACATAATACATACATACATACATACATACATACATACATACATACATACATACATACATACATACATACATACATACATACATACATACATACATACATACATACATACATACATACATACATACATACATACATACATACATACATACATACATACATACATACATACATACATACATACATACATACATACATGCATACATACATAAACGCATCTACATATATACACAAACATAAAAGACACACACGCACACATATATAGACATATATGCACACACACATTCCAAATATACACACCTACACATGCATGCATGCATACACACACGTACAATCACATGTACAGACACCGACAACCACATATTTACACTCACATGTAAACATACATTCAAACATACATACATACACACACATACATTCATACACACATCTATACATACACCTACATCTTTACACACATACATACATACTTGCATACTATAGAGATAGTCTTGATTGATGTAATACCTTCTACTCTATTTATTAGAGAAGGCCGTGGCTGTGCGTATCTCGTCGGCGAATGGTGGGTCTTGCGTTCCGACTACTGCCCATGCGCATTTACAGCTTTAATTAAATGTCATTAAAATGGAAATATTAGTTTTGAACATTTTCCCAACAAATGTCATCACCTATCTCAAACAATTACAGTTATAATTTTAAACCATGACAGGCAAAAATGCGGTATCAAGGCTTTCAACCCAAAGCATTTTCTCCAGGTTTAAAATATATATATATATATATTTGTGTGTGTGTGTGTGTATGTATTAAATTGCAGTTATATCATGTATTACTTGTGTTTATTTCTTTCATCCTTTCCGAACGACAGACAGACAGAAAAATCAGGCAGGTAGACGGACAGACGCACGAACTGACGGACAAACAGACAAACAGATGCGGACAGACACACGGACTGACAGACAAACAGACAGACGTGACAGACAAGATGGACGTGAAAAAGACGGCAGATAAAACGAACATGACAAAGAAGACATAAAGGGCAGATAAGACAGAATAGATGCATAAATAACGATAAGACAAAATAAGCAGGTAAAAAATAAGATAGGTAAGTTAAATAGAAATCTCCCAATTCCTACCATCATGTCTTTCACTCACTTGCATCATATATTGCATTTATCGTCATCATATCTTTCATACACTGTCATCATAGCTTTTATTTTGCCGTCGCCATATCTTTCATTCACTGTCATCATAGCTTTTATTTTGCCGTCATCATATCTTTCATACACTGTCATCATAGCTTTTATTTTGCCGTCATCATATCTTTCATACACTGTCATCATAGCTTTTATTTTGCCGTCATCATATCTTTCAATCAACGTAATCATATCTTTCACTCTCTTCCATTTCATCTTTCCTACTTTTCCCTCTCTTCCATCTTAATTTTCACTTACTGCTGCCCGCCATCTCTTCCACTCAATGACACAGACAAGCCTAGAGTTTGCCTTTCACCGGCACGTAATCAGATGGTTTGCCGTCTCCACTCCAGACTATGAGTGCCCGCTGCCCATTCCCTGTCGTCCACTAATTGCTTAACTGCGGAACTAATTGATCAAATAATTCTCATCTTTTCGAAACTTGGTCAACCACTTAGAGCTTACACTAGGCTTTCAACCCAAAGCATATTCTCCAGGTTTAAAATGTGGCTTAACCACAATGTCCTCAAGTTATTTACAAGTTGATTACACTAACAAGTATTACGATATATAAATCCTCATTGACATAATGGCTATTATGTTTATAAAGGCAAACAAGTTTTTTTTATAGAAAATAAAGTAAGGAGGAGTCCTACTACATTCAATGTCCTTGTAATAGTTGCAGGACAAACTTTGTCGGGAAAATATAATATTTTTCCTATCTAATCACTTAAGTGTGTAACTACATTGCCAGTTATTTTTAAATAAGAAAGCAAGTAGTGTTGTCCTATTGTTGTAGACAGTTAATAAATCGTTCGCACACTTTACAACACCAATAATCCGTTTTAGGAAAAATGAAGGGGGGTGAGAGGGTGGTGGGTGGGTGGGAATGCGGCGGGTAAGGAGGAGAAGAAAATGCGTTTCAGCAAAATCAAGGACTTTTCTGGAACTAGATAATAAATGTGCAAAACAAAAATATGCATACATCTTCCAACGCCAGGAATAAATTATGGAAAGCAAAACAAAAGATACAAGTAGGAGCAAAGAATCTATCAGGGAAAGAGGTAAAAGAGGTTTGTAAAACAAACTTTATAAAAAGGATTGGAGAGATAAAACAACATAGAAACATACTCTCTTTCGAGACTGTGCTTTGGAAAACTAAAATAAACGATTAGATACCTACAAAAGTGAAATAGTAACAAAAAGCGAAACGCAGTAAACGTGTCTTTTCCTACCCACAACAAGAGGGTTCTTGTTTGTGGTACGGAGGTGTGGGCAGCTTGAGAAGCCTTGAATGTGTCAAATGTAATCCTCCATACATCTTTACATGCTCATATTCATAACATAAACCTTGACCATTTGGGCGTAATGGAGGCGTATCAATTGAAGCACTAACACCCACAACCTTTTTTCTGCCTCTGCCTTCTGCAAGTGTTGATAATTTTGTCTTGTCCATTTCTTGATATTGTCCTTCCAGATTCTTGTTTACCTTCCTCTTCTTCGACTATTCCCAGCCACACCCCACCCCCTTTCCAGTGTTCCTTGACACACAAACTTTACACTTGACTGATGTTGGCTCAATACATGCAACTAGTTTGACCCCCCCCCCCCTCCCCACCCCCACTCCCTTTTAGTTGTTCCTTGACACAGCCTTTAAACTCGACTAATGTTGGCTCAATAGGTGCAACTAGTTTGAGACGTTTCACCATTGCCAGGCTGCTGCTGTCCTGTACATGTGTACATTTTGTCTCTGACATATTGGTTAGTTTTATATTCTAAATACTTAATTCGTAACATGTGTCATTAGCATTAATATTCGAAAGCCTGGATTCCCCTTTCTAATTTCACAGTGAGAGTCCAGCTTACATCCCTATACGACAATAGACAATTTGTTTATAGTGACTTTAACTGAGATGCTGATTTTGATCTTCCACATCGCATGTAGCTGGGACATCGCGGCTGTCGTCATATCACGTCTTGTCTTGATCATTTTGGTACATCTGCCATCGTAACATGTTTAGGAGCTAAGATATGTAACGGTTTCAACTTATCTTGGTTGTTTCACGTTTGTATGTGTGTTGGAAGGTACTTGATTATTATAGCTATTTACCAGAATTTGGCTTTTTTCGTCATTATTTCAATGCCATAATTTCCATACCTATATGGCTAAATAGGCAAATAAAGATGGACAGACAAACAGCAAATATGTAGGTAGGAATGTTGGCCGATTAACATATAGTTGGATCTATAGATTGGCGGACAGGCAGATTTACAACACATATACATAAACAGTGAAGAGAAAGAGATATATGCAGACAACATAAGAAACGGACAGAAAAACTGACAAGCACGTAGACAGATGATTGAAAGACTGATATGGACTGACAGACAGACAGACAGACAGACAGACAGACAGACAGACAGACAGACAGACAGACAGACAGACATACAGACAGACAGACAGACAGACAGACAGACAGACAGACAGACAGACAGACAGACAGACAGACAGACAGACAGACAGACAGACAGACAGACAGACAGACAGACAGACAGACAGACAGGCGAACGAACATAAAGACAAATGGTGAACACAAAGAGAGACATGCAGACAGACATAGGGACCGTCAGACTAATTGACTCACTGGATGACACAGATAGATAGACAAACAGACAGACAGAATATAACGTGTACACTTCCTCATTGCGTAAGCATTACAAATATAATACAAAAACAAAAAAATACCCAGACACAGCAACTATTAAACTGACATTACCACCTCCCCCAACCACTCACAACCGTTTAGTCTCACTCTGTTTTCACAGCCAATTGACTCATCCCTGGTAACTACGTGGTATCAATAACTTCCTTCTCCATCTGATTGTTACTGTGTTTGCCCCCAGCCTACTACCCTCTTTTCAATTCTGCTGTCAGCTGCAGACAAACAGGCGCAATAACTCACAGTCGGCCAGTTTTAGAAACTAGTTATGGCTCTTGTTATAACTCGTGTGGCTTTTTCTTTCTCACTGTTACCACATTCTATTAGCATCAGACGAAGACAAAAACAAGCTGAACTGTGAATTCATTTGTTCAAGGAATTTTCTAAAATGTTCATCACTTGTGATACTCCATCACGTTTCTGCTATCAGCTGGCCCTGTACCTTGCACACTTATTGAATTTCTTTTGTCATGGTAACCTATGCCACACACAACAAATCATTAGGAAGCTGCACAGTTCTGCATTAAATTTCATCCCATGTCCCATTATGGTATTTATTTTTTAAATTATTTTAATTTTTAAGCCCCACCCCTGTCTGTTGTTGTCGGAGCCTAACCTAACGGTTGAACGGGCTTTTTGAGACTTGTGCTCGTGTGATTCACATATGAATGGTAGCACCTTGTGTCACCGTGAGTTGTACGGTCCTGGTGGTGGTTGGCATTCACTCAAACGTTTTCTCTGATATCCTTGTTGATTGCATACGTTGTTAAATGTATATACAGGATTCTGTCGACTGTTAAAGCTGGCATAGTGAGTAGAGATACCTTGCTGACTACTGCATTGGATAACAGAACTGACAACCTCAGCATATGAAACTTATCAAAAATAAAAAGAAGAAAAAGAAAAAGAAAAAGAAGAAGAAGAAGAAGAAGAAGAAGAAGAAGAAGAAGAAGAAGAAGAAGAAGAAGAAGAAGAAGAAGAAGAAGAAGAAGAAGAAGAAGAAGAAGAAGAAGAACAAGAAGAAGAAGAAGAGGAGGAGGAAGAAGAAAAGAAGAAGAAAAGAAGATGACGAAGATGGAGAAGATGATGATGAAGAAGAAGAAGAAGAAGAAGAAGAAGAAGAAGAAGAAGAAGAAGAAGAAGAAGAAGAAGAAGAAGAAGAAGAAGAAGAAGAAGAAGAAGAAGAAGAAGAAGAAGAAGAAGAAGAAGAAGAAGAAGAAGAAGAAGAAGAAGAAGAAGAAGAAGAAGAAAAAGAAGAAGAAAAAGAAGAAGAAGAAGAAGAAAAAGAAGAAGAAGAAGAATTCTATGCCATATGTACCTGTTGGTTAAAAATATGTATTGTACTTAATTATTCATTATAACGTATCAAATTTTCATTTAACAATGAGGAAATTGGAAGGTTGCTGTTCAATTTTATTTTATTGCATTCTTTCCTGTTTGCAAATCCTATTTCAGTAAAATTCTAACAACCCTGTAAAACTTTGTCACGCCCTGGTCTGAGCACTCATCCCTTCAGAGCAGCGAGAATTAGCATCGTTATCTCCGCACGCGCTGGCACAGGATATAAAAACATGGCCAATTGCACTAGTCATCCAATTTCCTGCAGAGAAGAATGCCAACTGGAATATCGACACGGAGAAGAAAACAAAGTGTATGGATGATTGTGGCCAGAAACCTAACGGTCGTCATTTGTGATTGTGTAAAATGTGTGAGTGAATATGAATGTGTGCAATTATGGTGTGAAAATGATTGAGGTAATATGAATGAGTGCAATCATGGTGGGAACGGCTTGATTTTTGTATGAATGCGTGTGATACTGGTATGAAATGCTTTATTTTGGATACAAAATACTTTAGTTAGTGTTGCATATCTACTTTTCATAAAGGGTAATGAATACGTTTCCTTGCACTGAGTCATACCAGGTTGTGACTGGCACTTTTCCTCTTCCCAGAGGATAGTGTTATACTGCACTACGAGGAGGCGTGTGACTTGCAGCTCATGGCAATGGCGAGTGTGACTAACAAGACCCGCCTGCGTTAAGGAAAGCTTTCCACAATTACAGAATTGGATTCCAGGACCTTCATTGTCAACATTTGTGTTTAGTGTGTTTCTTTTCAGACGCTCAACTCTCATCCTTTCTGCGATTATTTCTTACTTCAATTTCATTTCCTTTCTGATGAACCCCCGCCACACAACACGGTCCATTACGTTTTGTTTACAAGAGTACAAAGTATACAATCAAGTAAGTTAGTCAAGGATCCCTTTGACTGATTAGACATATAATGCAAGACCTATATTATAACGGGAACCGCCGTGATGTAGCGGCTAGACGATCGCCTGCAGACCAGAAGGTGGGGGGTTTGGATCTGTGAGAGAGAGAGCTGGATATTTTTTAATGCCTTTGGCATTCCAGGTGTCGACACAGTCAGTAGCGAGTTTCATGTATAGTCCTGAGAAGTAAAGACGACCGGCGTGATATTGACCATATCAGTTTTTGTGTGTGTGCATAGTACGGCATGCTTTTAAGGAAAGCAGCTGGTCTGTTCTTTTCAAACAACGCATATGGAGACTGTGTTATGCAACAAGTCCATTAGCCAGTTTTAACATACGGCTCTGAATCCTGGACGATTCGTTAACAATCGGGAAAATATCTTGAGGAGATATCATCTCAGAGATGTGTTTTTTCAAAGAAATACTTAGAATTTCTTGAACAGCTATAGACCAACCCAACTGTTTCGAATGAGGCAATGGACCTAACACCATAAAAATCAGAAAGAGACATCGTGTTTTTGATCATGTTATGATAAGAAGAAAACTGGAACATGTTGTGACCGCTGGAAAATGCTATGGAAAGAGACACACAAGAAGACAGGGCAAGAAGATTCTAGACGTCTTTTGCACTGGCATTGGGGATTGTCAATACACGAACTGATACACGCAGTTGTAGATCGCGGAATGTGCACAGGGCATTTGATGATGATGACAACGTTAATTAATTACTTGTGTTCTATCTATCGTTATGTATTTATTTTTTATTTTTCTGTCGCTAGTTATTTCTTCAATTTCTATCATTAGGATCTAATATCAATCAAGAGTGCCACCTGTTAAATTATCAGGCAGCATCCAGACTCCAAAAAATATGCTGATAGGTTAAAGAACTATATTTTCAAACTCGTTTATAAATGGGTGATCGACTAAAACATGTCCAGTTGACAGATTTGAAGAACCATGAATATTGTATTTTTGAAGAAGAGCGTAATTATATTTCGACCGACGAGTGCGGTTAGATGAGGAAATAAACACACCCGGAAAATATACAACAGGGATTCAAAGATATTATTTTCTACAACTTGTTGTTTCTGTGTTTTACATCAATGGGGAATACGTCGGTTTTTTCTTTAAAGTGAAAATTCACAGCTCTGAGAAATAACATTGCATTAAACTAATTAAGAAGCCTCTGAGGGCAAGGTTGTGTAACGCTTTCGATAATTAATGAGTTTCTGTAATTTTCATTACTTTGAGGCGTTAAGTAGACATTCAGTTCTGTAGGTTGGGAAAGCTCTATACCTCTGTATACAAAGCGGACTAAATCAACGGTACACTTTTGACATGAACAATGGGGAACAACAACAACAACAAGTGTTCTTTTACATCTTGTTGCGCATTCGGTTAACGATGCGCTCGTTACTTCTAGACCAATCGTCGTTCTTTGAGTTCTGTACTCAGTTTCAGGGCCGGTCACCTTTACTTCCAGGAATTTTTATGGTCCCGTTTTTTTTTTTACAACCTGTGTTTCAGATGCATTTATTTGTTGTAGAAAACTGTATCAGTGTATATCTGAACCCATTATCGTTGAACCAGATACTAGCCAGTGCGCTATGACCACTCCGTCATGTCAAATAAGCTCTAGGGTATTTCGAAAGTTGCTAAGTATATTGAATGTTTATATTATTTGTGTAACTAAATAAACTATTTGTTGTTTGCAGTAAACAGAAAGTAATTTTCAGGACGCATTTACACCAGAATTATAGAGGTTTTAGGTTTTGAGGTACTGAACTACGGATCAACATCATGGCACACGGATAGTAAATAACCTATAAGTGCTTCGTTCTTCTTCTAACTCAAGTCTGAGTCCAAAGAAGCAACGGCAATGATCCTAAACTACTTTGGGTAGATTTTTAACTCCAAATTTTTGCCTGGGCAGTGCCGTTTGGCTACTCTTTGGATTTCCTACTGCCAAGGGATTTTTTTTTTACGTTCGCAACAATGCACACAGGCGTCCTATCTGACTATCCAGGGAAAAAAATATCCCAGCCCTTACCGAGGATTGAACTTGGACCCTTAGCACTCGAGGTGGACAAAGGCTTCGAGACCACGCAACCCAACACTAAAATTATAAATATAGCTAGCTACGTCTAAATTAAACAGTCACGAATTGCAAAAGGAACTTATCTATTGAAAGGCTTCATCAGCATTCAAAAATGTGTAGATGGAATAAGCAGTATTGTTATTGTGAGCAGTCGTTCGGTTGAAAGAATACGTTTTCAATCTCCAAATTATATTTTGTAATTTGTTTTTAAAATATGTATGCATCTAAACATTGCGTTTTAAATTTTAAAACTCGGTAAAATACAAATGGGCTCAAGTATCAGAGAGAACTGAAACAAAATAGATGAGGTTAAGTAAAACATGTAGGACCAAACATTGATAGGACTGAAGCCAAATAGATAGGAATCCAGTAATTTGATTAGAAATAAAGTAAAATAAAGTTGACGTAAATAGCATTAACGGGACAGACATAAAATAGCAAAGAGCATGCAACATAGATCTGACTTCAGTAATAAAAAGCAAAATAGTGAAAGTCTAAGGAACACATAATGCAACCAAAAATCCCCAAATAAAATACCTCTAACAAACATGCAAAGGTTAACATCGAAGCTTAAGATAGAGCCTTACGCCAAATGTAACCTCAAATAATAAGAAATGCAGCCAGCCTAATGTGTGCGACAAAACATGATTACATTGCAACAATGGTAATGATTTCAAGAACAAGAGCTGTCCAACTTGGTTTACTTGATGCTATTTCAGCATTACTCAGTGCATGTTAGCCAGTGATTCTCTTGTCTTGGATCTGCACTGCATTTGCTGCCCAGACATGATCTTGAACCGTTTTTCTGCATGATTTGTTCTAACATGGGATACACCATAAGAATTCTAGCGTACTTGATCATCATCATCATCATCATCATTATCATCATTATCATCATTATCATCATCGATTTCCACTTCTGCTTTTAAGTATGGTGGGAAGGAAGAGTTTGTGTGATTCACTGCTTGGTTGGTAGCAGTGGCTGTCTAATGTCATTCCGTGTTGATGTAGAAGCGCTTCAATTTATTTTTAATAGTTCATTTTCTCCTCTTGCTTTCACATAAGGGCTTTTCGTGTGTAGCGTCTACTTTGGTAGTTGTTCTGGTTGCTTGCCTACTAGATGACCAAATCGTGTGATCTTCTGTTTCACAATCAATGTTCTGCATGGTGTTATTCCAACAGTTGGTCTGATGTTCAACAACTTTGTCTAAGATCGTTGACGGTTTTCCACAGGTATATCATTTCACAGGTGTTAATTTTGCATAGCTTGGCCTTTCATAATGTCCAAGAGAGGCACTTGTATCACAGTATTAATCATGATGTTTATAATCTGTTTATGTGTACTTATACCTATGTTTGGTTTGTCATAATAACGGTGACAGTTAGTATATAAGTGCAGGGGCTCGTTGAAACCTTGTTTCTACTTTTCTATTTTCACGTCCTCCGAGAATATACTTCCTAAAAATGTAAATTTTCTAACTTGCTTCAGACAAGCACCATTTAAAGCTATATGTAGCGGACCATAAATTGTGCTGACCTCCATTACGTCATCAACTTAAGGTCGAGAAGATGACTTTTCTTCGGGTAATCGTGTAATCTCGTTAGACTGCAGCATGTTCAAATACCATTACAAGCACTACATCTCAGAAGACCAACTACAAGAGCAAGAGGACGGCGGCGGAAAACATAGATCGACAACATTAAAGACACTCTACGCCTTCACGGCATGACAATAGCCAGTGGCAGCCAACGTGCACTCGAAAGCTAATTATTCCTCCCCACAACGCTTAACGGCAGAAGTGATTTATGATGATGATGATGATGATGAATCATGCAATACGGAATCTATAGCTTTACGGGAAGCTGAACTGATAAGTTATTTGTTAATTAGCAGTAAATCTAGCCATTATCCTTTGCACATATAAAATTATGCATAAATAAACAACATTCTAAGAATATAGTTAGTGAAAGTGTTCCTCGTTGAAGAACAATACGTATTTTAGACACCAAAGGGAAGACAAATTGACGACTCACTGCCGTAACACTATCAGAACTGCTCAACAAACAAAAAACACCCGGTGACACAAAGTGCCACAGTTCGGATGAGACTCACAAGGGGTACAAGTCCCAGAAACCACTTCTAACCATTAAGTTATATTAGGGCCTTCCACTACAGCCTGGGTGGGGCTTTAAAATAACAAAAATGTGCGTCCCATTTTGGGACAATGTTATGTATAAAACGGACAAATCTTC
>CAJHNH020006691.1:252500-297500 GCA_905116865.2 Candidula unifasciata | reverse complement strand
TTTGAACAATTTTCTGCTGGCTGTTTTCTCATTTTCTGCTAATGACTCACCGAAACGTTCCCAGGATGCTTGTTTTGCTTTCTTGACACTTCTGTTGGTTTCTCTCCTTTGCAGTCTATAGTTTATATAATCTTCTTCTTTCTTTGATTTTATGCACTGTTTATATAAGTCCTTTTTCTTTTTTAACTGCGTCTTTCACTTCTTCGCACCACCAAGGTGAATATTTGTTATTTCCCCGTCTGTTTCCACTCTTCCGTTTTCCACATAATTCTTCTGCAATACTAAGCATAGTGTTTTTATATTTACTCCATTCTTCCTCAATATTGCCAACTACATGTGGAAGTTGTTTGAATGCTGTCTCTACTTTCTGTTGTAACTGTTCTTTTACTCCTTCTTGTTTCAGATTTGCTATCTTGATGAGATCCTTGTTCTTGGTTAATTTCTAATTAAGTTGATTTAGAATACCCTGGACAGCCAAAAAGAGCAACCAAGAGGTTTTGAAAATGGGGGGGGGGGGGGGGGGGGGCTAGCCCGAAGACAACTTATCACAGACATCAGAAGGAGACAGTCATCATTTGTCGGCCATGTTATGAGAAAATAGAAAATGTTGTGACCACTGAAAAGATCTGTGGAAGGAGGGATAGAGAAAGTCAACGAGAGAAGATGCTTGACAGTCTTGTTGCATGGCATAGAGATGTGTCGGCACACGAACTGATACATGCTGCAGGAGATCGCAGATTATGGAGAGGCATGATCGCCCACGCCAGTCGGCAATGCACCTAATGATGATGATGACTATATAGTTTAGCGTTACGTGGCATTATCTCTAAAAAAAGCAAAACTATGTGATTTGTCGTCTTTGTAGATAATTTAGCATTGATACTGTGTCGCCTTTTTGTCTTATTACACCATTTCTGATTTTATTACTTCTGTAGCTTTTTAGACATCTCATTTCCATGAATACTTTTATTTTGACTATTAACCATACAGGCAGTTTATGAGATAATGTATTGTTTGATACATTCGATGCACCACACCAAGTGAAGACTTTAGGGTTTCGCCATAAAAAAACAAGCTGGCTGCTAAATCCTCTGAGACGAAATACACAATATATACGGAGGTCTCTGTGGCGAAATGCTCAACACATTTGCTTTGTTCTTTGAAGGTCATGGGTTTATTCCACGGCGGTGCCGCTCAGTTTACAAGTGCCATTTTACAAAGATTACTGGAGATCGTCGCTGGAGCTACGGAGTTCGTGCTCTGTGCGGCGCTTTCGGCTGGCGGCTAGCCGTTTTACGGAAATAAACCGAGCCATATGAGATAAAACTTGGTGCAATAATGTCGATTTTAACCTTTAACACAATATACACAGCCAGTCACATCGATGATAGTCTTGAAACTAAAGTTTTAAACTGACAGTTACGCAATTATGTTTACATAACGGAGAGGTCTATAGACAGTACTCTCAGAAAAGAACCCACTGACATGACAATTTCAAGACTAACGAGCAAGGTCTTCGTTTCTTTCTGCCGTCCAAGGGTTTTCAGATGAGGAGGCCACATGACTCTATAAAGGCTGTGGTGTGACGCATGCATTCCACTGATCCTTATAGCTTGGTGACCAATGGAATGCCAACTGGCACAGTCGGGGATCAGTCGAATGAATGTTAAGAGCATGAGATGAGGACAACATAAGTAGGAAGTCTGTCAGAATATTATCATAGGTAAGAGTTTTACAAATAGTTGAATATTCTTTACATGTCGCCACACACACACACACACACACACACACACACACACACACACACACACACACACACACATGAACACACAAAAATACTGCAATTATTTGTTGTTTATTTTTTTACTAGATAATTTTACATTTTGTAGTTTGCCACTGCTATTATAAGATCAGCATACATGCCGTGATTGATATCAACACGTACCGTTGTTGATATACACCTATAACGTGATTGATATCAACACATACCGTGATTGAAATCAACACGTACCGTCATTGATATCAACAAATACCGTGATTGAAATCAACACATACTTGTGTGCGTCTAAATCGCTTTTAATAGACCTACTTTTGTGTGCTGTTGGAGACTGCAAATTTCAGGCGAGCTTCTAGCCGCTACATCGTACAAGCTTCCCTGAAAGAAAGAGAGAGATAGAGAACAGTTAATTCTGATGCATAAAGAACACCTGTTTGATTCGTGCATACCTTGTTTCAGTGACAGTTAATATTCAATTTCATAATGAAAAAAAAGAGTCTTTTCTGTCACAAAACACACAATATTCACATTCTGAATATTCACCTCAATCACACTGCAAAAACCACTTCACGTACATCTCCCTGCAAACAAACGCTGCACACGAACAATGATACCATGTTCATTGCTGCGTCCCTGATGATAAAGGGAGATACACATATTTATGCCAGCAAGGGAGAGGACTGTGAAGAGACCGTATTGTTTTGGCTGTTCATATGAGAATTTTGGGGAGGATAAAAACGTCAAGAACCGTGCTCTTGTCTGTGCTTGGCATTTAGGAATTAACACAATCGAACAATTGATAATTGAAACAGGGCTGCAGCTCATGGTCCGATTTTATCGCAGTCTCAGATAAACCCAAGTTTGAGCTTGCCACAGAGGGAGACAACCATTTCACTGCATTATTTTCGTTATTTTAAATCCTCATTCCGGCAGTTGTCGGGCTCCATAATAATAGACCCAAGCAATGGGTTGAACTTTGTTTCTGGATCTTGTGCCCGCGTGATCCTCATCCGAATAGTGGCACTTTGTATCACCGGGTGTTATCGCTCGGTGTAATGTCATTGTGCTGTTGAACGTCAGTCAGGAATGACGGTGCCAGTTTTCTTGCTGCTAATTGCCCTCTACAGTCTTCACTCATAAACATGCTTATTGAGTCTGATTTCATAATTCCGAATTCTTGTGTCGTTTTCTTGGCCTCATTCTGAGGGGGAAAAACTAATAGACCCTTTATGTCTCTGCAGTGAAGCGTCTACGTCATTAGGAGTTGACAGGTGCGATTGCTAGCATGGTAACTTAAGTATCCCATTGTTGTCTAGTGTGTCCTCTGATCTCCCTTTTTCAGTCTATTAGTACCCATACTTTTACATATACTTTTGATTATGCCTTCCTAACAAGTATGTCGTACAAGACGTCTAAATGGAGATTCATTCGAACTTGGAAGACATCTGCCTGACAGGCGACGAACCAAGGGTCTGCATACAAATAATCAATATCTTTAAAACGAATATCCACGCAAATCTAAAGTTTTGAGACAAGATTAAAGTCCAGAAATGGACGTAGATCCAGAACTTTCTGTTGGAGTTGACAGCTTGTGAAAGCCAAGACTTGAATTGTACATGTACCATCCACAGGTGTCTCTGGAAAACGTGTACTTCCGTGTGAAGACTACGTCTGTTCGAGCGTCCTCTAAACTGTTGGCCGGGTCTTCTTTAATTAACATCATCAAGTTAGTTAATGCATTACACATACGAAGGATGATTTTGCAACATCGCACCGGCAGTCTCTTACTTGCAAGGGCTTTTACCTGGCGTGCATTTAGGGCTGGGTGGAACCGGGTGGTAAAGTCATTATTAAAACTAGCATCGTCCAGTTTTGAATCCACGGCTGGTGGATCCGCAAACAAGTGTCTAACCGCTACACCACTGCGACTCTCGTATACACAGGGGAATAAATAACATAGCATGTTGATCATGGAAACTTCTCAACACAAGAATAATATTCGACTGTCTGTATGTTTGCCTATGTGTGTCTGAAGGTCTCTCTCTCTCTCTCTCTCTCTCTCTCTCTCTCTCTCTCTCTCTCTCTCTCTCTCTCTCTCTCTCTCTCTCTCTCTCTCTCTCTCTCGTGTGTGCATATATTGGTGTTCATATATGTGTGAGTGCATGTATGTAGTAATTTTAGGTCTGTATCAACGTAAGTGTACGTTTATGAATTCCGATGTTGGTATGTGTGGATATGTGAGCGAATGAATGCTTTTGTATGCATGGGTGTATCTTTGTGGATATAATAGTGTGTGTGTGTATATATTTGCGTGAATGTATAACTGTGTCAGCACACATTAGAGTATACAAGAGCATATGTGTGTGTGGATGTGCGCGTGTGTATGTATGAGTACATGTGTATATTAAGGTGATTTTGCATATGTGTCTATATATACAGATATATATATATATATATATATATATATATATATATATATATATATATATATATATTTGTGTGTGTGCGTGTTTGCGTGCGTATATAGGAGTTTAAGTGTATGTATGTATGGGCACGAATGAGTGTGGGTGCTTCCTTGTTAATGTATGAGCATGACTGCAGTTTATGTCTATGTACGAGTGTGTGTGCATGAGTGTATGTGTATGTATTTTTTTTATGAGTGTGCTTGTGTCTGAGTACATATGGGCATATACAAGTGTATGTGTGTGTTAATATTCTGAGCCTGTATGATTGTGTATACGTGATGTGTGTATGCATTATTTCATTATGTAGATTTGTATACAAACATAACATGCATTACTGATAACATGCAATTGCAGTCCGAAAGATTGGTGTTTTAAAGGGCCGAATGTAAGACGGGCCTGAGTGCCCAAATTGTAAACCTTTTAAAATAAACTTTGTTCGTTTGTACGTTCGTCCCTCAGAATCTCTCCACCCTATCAACTCCTTCCAGCTCTTCTCCACCTCCCACCAACCCCACCCCTCCCAACCACTGCCCCGTCTAAACCACCAATTCGTATCGTAGTTACTAACCTTGACACAACCCGGTCAATGGCACGCCATTACTGCTCAAGCGCTAGTGTAGAAGCAACACAAGCATGAAATGGGAAAGCGACACCGAGCCAGGGAGAATTCTCCAAGCCTGGGAGAGACACAACTACAGCGGGAGCATCCGGACTTGATTAGCATACTTTAAAGCGGACTTATACATGGTCGGTTCTATGTCATTTCCCAGAGCAACGGAGCGTCCTCTTGTGTGATTACTACTGATGACTGTATGGGAGCTTCGACAAACCGGGAATAGATGTAATTGACTGGTTAACTGAATGATTGATTTAATCACTGGCTGATTTATTTACTACAGTAGATTATTATGACTCTATATACTCTAATGTTTTGGAACCTCGATGTGGCAGTAGCTAGAGGGTCGCAAGGTCTTTGCTTTGAGTCCTTATCTGGGTATTTGTATTAATATTAGCATTATTGTTATAAAATTTAAAAGCGCTTCAAGATGATTATCACATCATCTCTAACACATTTAGCTGTGTGTCTTCATACACTTATGCATACACATGCATGCAATAATGCATACTAATTAATTAACAGCGCAACATGGGTGCCCGATAAGTTTCTGAATTACAAGGGATGGACATTATGAAAAGGAATGAAACTAACCATCCTTCAACATGTGTCCGCAGTCAAGAATATGTGATAATAACCACAGTAGCGTTGTGGTTAGACGCTAACTAATTCATATTTGTCAGCCTTCAGCGTTTTTAACACAATGCGAACACAAACGTGGTTTTTTTAGCACTGTTTTGTTGTTTTCCCAGACGATAGGGCTACATTGTGCTGCATAAGATATGATAATCATACCACATGGTGATTCAGAAGCATGAGAATCCCACCACATGGAGATTCGAAAACAGGGAAATCACACCACATGGTATCCCGTGTGGGTTCCGAGGCCCCGTTGTGGGAAAAACAAGAATAGACCCACTGCTTCCCTGAAAAGCATGTCGTAGGAGTCGACCAACTGGGTGCTTCCTTTGAAGTCGGAGTGCATCTGCCAGAGAGGCAAGGAACCAGCAATCTGTATACAAATAAGTCAAATCTGTAAAACAGATGCACACGCAAATCTCAGTCCCTGGAACAAAGCCAGAGTCAAATTCATTCACAAAATCCTATCTCAATGCTATATGTGTGACATGTATGCACGTGTAGGCGTGTTTGTGCATGCATGATTTTGTGAACGTTTAAGTGTATGTATGGATAATTGTATACGTGTGCGTGTGTATGTCTTTGTGGGTCTGTGTGTGTGTATGTGTATTTCTGTGTGTGTGGGCGTGTGTCTGTCAGTGTGTCTTTGTGGTAGTCTGTATGGTGTCTACGTGCGTGTCTGTGTGGGTGTCTGTAGGTGTGCATGTGAGTACGTGCCTCTGTGTGTGTGCCTATATCTCTATTTATGTCTCTGTGTTGGTGTGTCTATATGCGAGTTTTTATGTGCATATGTGTGTCTGTGTGTGTGTGTCTGTGTGCGTGTCAGTCTGCGTTTGTGTGTCTGTGCATGCATGTCTGTGTGTGTGTGTGTGTGTGTGTGTGTTGTGTATGTGTATCTGTGTGTGTGTGGCTGCGTGTGTGTTTGTGTGTGTGTGAGTGTGGCTGTGCGTGTGGTAGTGTGTGTCTCTCTGTTAGCGTGTGTCGATGTATGTGTCTGTAGGTGTTTCTGCGTTTGTGAGTGTGTGTCTATACCTGTGTTTGTCTGTAGCAGTGTGTGTGTCTGTGTGTGTTGCTTCGTGTGTATCTGTGTGTGTTTCTTTTTGATAATATTTGGGTGTCTATGTGTGTGTGTGAGTGAATGGGTTTGCGTGTGTATGCGCGAGCGTGCGCATTCATTTTACCACCAATTCTTTTGTTTTTGACTTGATATTCATAATATGCGTATTATTAAATGAACATAACATGCTTTATTGATATATACAACTGCTGTGTGAAAGATGAGTGTTTGAAAGGGCCGAATTTAAGACAGGCCTGCGTGCCTTTTTTGTAACTCTTTGAAAATAAAGTTCGTTCATTTGTTCATATATCTTGATCCTTCAGTCGGCCTGTCATGTGTATTCGACAGGAAAGGTAAAATATTTGTTTGGAACATATCATATTGTAGAAGCTGCCGTATCACAAAAACAGTGCTCTGTCCGCCTGCCGGAGACTTCTTTTTAGACCAGCTATCAGCCTAGACTAAGGGCCTGATTTGCCCCGCCATAATTGTAAGTTTGTGTGTTGTATTTCTACATCCTAGGATATATCTAGTCATTTCTCCCACTGCGCTCCTAACTGACAAAAACTAAGCACAAGCAATACATTGCACAAGTTAATGTCCTGCAAATATCGCTGTCTTGTCACATTATTGACTGTAAATAGGCATCATTATACAATGAAGCACACAAATGAAATAGTTTCACTGGAATACAACGTTTAGCCTGACACAACCCTTATTTCTTCGAGTAACTAGCTATCGCGGTTTTTGTCGATGTTACACAGCACTAGTCGATTATTTATACTACCCAGCATTTCTATGTCTGCGTCGGAGTTTCTCCTGATTCCGGTGAACAGGTCTTGTTTCTAGATTAAACGTGTTTAATATTAAACATTTGGGCGAGGTAATGCGGTTAATATAAACGTTATCACTAGGTGTTTGGAAATAACCGAGCCCTTGCCAAGCACAATACATAACTGGTGCAGTTTTCAGTTAACCTCTTCAATGACTATGGTACAGTGAGACGCATCTCTTGTTAATAGCATGAATTAGACGTTTGTTGTTGGTTTTTCTACAGTTATTTGCTTATGGGATGTGCTCTCCAGATTTGTAATACTAAAGACGAGGTATCCTGTTTATATTTACCCATGTGACGACTTTCTAGAGTTGCCATAGCTTGCCTGCCAGCTTGAATGTTTAAGGCTCGAGTTTGAATCGGGGTCGATTTTTTTATTGCTTCAAGGTCAACCCAGGGTAGAACAAGTACCGGGAATACACACTATATAAGATAGACCCGAACCGAAATATAGACGATACTGAAACCACAAAATAGAAAATAGGCTGGAACCGCAATATAGAAGATAGACTGAAACCACATTATCGTAGATATCTAAAATCATAATATAGAAAACAGATTTGAACCGCATTAAAGAAGACCACAATATAGATGAGAGACTGGAAACGCAGTGTAGAAGACAGACCTGAACCGCAATATGGAAAATAGACTGGAACCGCAATATAAAAAATATATAAGTAAAGAAGTAAAGGACCATTTTCCACTCCTTCGGCATATTGGGTATATAGGGCTAAACCCATACTTTAAAGACCAAACGGTACTTAATCTGTAATATGGTCATTATCCCACCAGCCGCCTTTACTTCCTATGGGTGTAGCTGTAAGTAAATAAGTAAGTAATCTGTACCCTACCAGGACATCATACAAGCGATAAACACTCGGTGACACAAAGTGCCACTATGTGGATGAGCATCACCCGTGGTGCGGTTCCGAAAATCCTGTTCGGTCGCCAGGCTATATTTAAGGCCCCCGGCAAAAGTCTCGGTGGGGCTTTGAAATAACAACATCAACAAAACGAATCCCACAGAGGGACGACTTGAATTATAAATGCCCTGGTACTCCAATCCAATTCCTTCCAAGAAAAAAATAAAAAATACTTAACCACATTCAACCTGCTGCTAGCTATCCGAAGCTGCCAACAGTCTCCGGCTATATTTGTGGTCTTGTTTATTTGCGACATTTTCGTGGCTAAAGTTCTGGTATTTGCGTCGTCTCTGGGCTTAATGCTTCTTTCCTCCACGTCAGACCGCTCATTCCCTATCCTCTTTACTTTGTACTTCTTGCTCTTTTATTTCTGTTGTTTCCTTCTTGGTTTCAGCTCCTTCTCATTTGACCAGGTGTATTTTACCGTATAGAATATAGACCAAAAACGCAATATAAAATTTAGACTGGAACCGCGATATAGCAGACAGACCGCAACCGCAATATAGAAGATATACTGAAATCAGAATATAGAAGACAGACAAGAACAGCAATATAGACGGTATACTTGAACCGTAATATAGCAGATAGACCGGAACCGCACTATACAAGATAAAGATAACAACAATACAGTAGAGAGGCCAAAACCACAGTATACAAGATATGTATAACAAAAATATAGAAGATAGACGGAAACCGCAATATATGAGATATCTATAACAACAATATAGAAGATAGACTGGAACCAACATATATAAGATTGACGGATATATAAGAGTAAAAAATGAAAATAGCAACAATCAATAGTAGGTATGAGCTCTTTATATAGTTTTATTGTATCCTTCATTGTGAAATCCACGTCTGGGTCATTGGAGGTGTCAAAGCCGACAAGCAATAGAAATACCAGCACCGCTGCTCGGCATACCCTGTCAGAAAGAATTAGTTCCACACGAAAACCTTGAGGAAAAACAAACGGGAGTGGTTGAGGGGGAAAGAAAGGGGCAGTGGGATTTAAACATCAAACCGGAATTGTATAGACACTACCAGATGACTGTTTTCTTTTCCTGTGGGGAAACTGAACGAGATTGTAAACTGACTTTGAAAACAGTCAGTTCCAGCCCTTTTCAAAAGATAGCAACGGAATATTGATTGTTAACTTGTATTATTGGTGATAGTATCTTTGTGATAATGTTTGTTTTCCATGCATCTCAAATATAGATCTGTTTATAAAGCTTTCAAAATGTGTATTGCCTAATGATACCCTCTATCTTACTCCTTCTTTCTATGTGTACCAATAAGTGCATTGTCTGTTTGTTTATTATGTGTGTGTATATATATATATATATATATATATATATATATATATATATATATATATATATAATGTACGTGTCTGTGTCTGTGTTTTCGTACGGCCATATATATATATATATATATATATATATATATATATATATATATATATATATATATAAATACTTCTTTCTATGAATACCGATCAATACATCTGTTTGCCTAATAGATGTAACATGTATACCGCACCAAGGTTTCCGATACGTTTATTTTTATCTATGGAGATTCCGGCCGGCTAACTGTGTCGGCGTATGTGAACACTAACCATTCTGCCACCTTGTTACAGTAATGGTCCCATCTAAACAGTTTATAGTTTATTGACATTCAATGTTAGCTGGTGTTTACATTGTTGTATATAATACAACACCTTAACCTGCTGAATAATTGCGCTGTGGTATTAAATACAATAATATTTATACTAGGAAATGAGCGCGATGCCTGGTAACTTCATGTTCTCTGATCAGTAGGCAAGTGCTGAGTGATGTTACAATAACTGTCTTAGTTGTTATCTATGTTTGTCTTGTACAGTAGCACTGTGCTCACAATAAACTAATTATTAGATGATCTGAGTTTAGCTGAGTTCAGTTGATTCAACAACCTACATTACAGCACTCGGGAATTTCCTCATAAGCGTTCGTCCCTATTTTCAGTAGCAGAATTCAAATACCAATGGTGTCATTAGCAGTCTATCTTCGTCCTGCCTTTCCTCTGAGCGTCGAGTATCGGCCAGATCCCTTCATCACTCCTTGCTGCATCACTGTCACCAGACTGGTGATCTATTTGCTCGTCCGCATTGTACAAGTTCCCCCATAAGGCACTAACCGCGTCTGCATTATCATGCTTGCATAAGAATTCCATCATGTTGTGCAGAGACAGCCAGTCTGTCCGCCTGTTCATCTTCCAGACACGCTGGCATTACCCGAAGAAAGGATCCAGACAAATCTTAGTGTTACGCTAACGTATACCCCTAGGTGGAGCAAAGAAGCAAGCCGCATAGCGTTAGATTTTCACTGACATCTGAATTGGTAAAGGATTCTTTACCACGCCTTCAGGCATATTGGGCACATAGGGCTAGACCCAGACTGTAAATTCCAATAGGCACTTGTGTGATATGGTGAATATCACGCTGGCCAACCTTAATTCCCCTAACATTAACTGGTACTGTTCTGAGGCTGGGTCCATCTGGGAGCCAGGTCAGTTAAAAAAAAAATATATATATATATATCTGGCTCCGTCAGAACCTAAGCACTAGGGCTGTACCGAATATTCGCTTCGTATTCGCTTAGGGGCCGAAAAGTGGACTTATGATCTATTCGGTATTCGGCCGAATAGTTGCGGTCGGGCCGAATACGAATAGTAGTTACCTTACACCCGCTTCTGCATACGCTCCCTCAATGCTGACAACATGGAACGATTGGTTTTGTTGAAAGCTAATGCAGCTTTCATGCATTAACTAAGCTTCAGTGACAGTTTCCAAGTTTAGTTACTTGTTATAATACCTAGGATTTTTTCATTCCTAGTTATTAGTTACCACAGACTGACTGAAGGATGCAAAACATAAAATGTTTTTAAATGTTTACTATTCTGTACGAATACTAACTAGACACGGAAAGAATATAAACTACGGCCACATCCAAGTCGATAATATGAAAATCAAACGAACTGAAACATATAAGTACTTGGGTGCAAACTTCAACTGCTCCAACATGCTGAGAGAAGAAATACAATCTAGAATACAATCTAGGAATAAAGTATACTATGCCCTTCAACATCTGCTGAAGTCAAAGCGTCTGTCTCGCAACACCATGATCAAAATATATATAAAACGTTGATAAGATCAGTCGTTTTTATGGCTCTGAAACTTGAAGCAGAAATAAAAGAGATAAGGCCTTATTACAGGTTTTCGAAAACAGTCTTACGACAAATCTTTGGACCCATCAAAGATGCTAACAGCGGGGAATGGAGAGTGAGAGGCAACAACGTAACACATAATTTGTTTAAATCACCACTGGTCACTGGCATCATGAAAGCTAACAGACTAAAAAAAGGTTGGGGCAAATTGAAAGAATGTCAGATGACAGAGAAGTAAAAACTGTATGCACCTGAGAGAGGAATGGGCGTAGACCACGAGGCAGACAAAAAAGAAGTTCGAGAGATAATGTCCAGCCAGACCTGCAAACAACTGGTGTCACAAATTGTGAAGATAAGACCAGGCAGAGATATGAATAGAGACGAGTGATATCTGCAGTAGTAAGCCTCAAGGGCTCAGAATGCTAAAGAAGAAGATGACTATTCTGTGCTACTCTATGTGAAGTAAAAGTTCAGCGTTCATTTGACATTCTAAATGTTTTTGTTTTTGTTTTCTATATTTTGCATACACTATTTTTATTCGTATTCGGCCGAATAGTTGGTCCCGTTATTCGTATTCGGCCGAATATTGAAAATCCCTATTCGGTACAGCCCTACTAAGCACATGACCTTGCGATCCTTAGGCGATCTCCGAGCCGCTACACCACGTGGCTTCCTGAAGCAGTAAGGGACGCTTTTCCACTACTTGAGGCGTATTGAGCACATATGGCTAGACCTAGATTAAATATTAAAACTTGATGGATGGTATGGTCAATATCTAACCGGTCGCCTTTACTTCCCAAGACTTTACCTGATACTATTCTGTAGCTGGGTCCACCTGAGAGATGGTCAGTTTTGAAAACATAAACATCTGTCTCAGTCAAGACGTATGTCCACGACTTTCCGACCCACAGGCGAGAGCCTAGACGCTACACCACATACCGCTTACGAATGAGGTGAGGAGGAAGACTGATAACGTAATACACCAGCTGCTATCTTGAGGATGACTGACTATTCTGATTGGGAAGCCAATACCTCCTGATGAAAAATGCCTGCTAAGAAACAGACATGGCTGGTGGCGAATGGGATAGCATAATCCGGGATTAGGGGGAACAGGTGCAGCTATAAGAGAGGCGTCAAATAAATACCAGAAAGAAAAGAAAGCTCACAGTTTACGTATTTCTTGTAATCAGACACTCGTCTCTCCCTCCCCCTTTTCCCCTTCTACCGCCTCGACGCCTTTCTTGTTGTTCTTCCTTCATTGTATTTGTTATTCTTTCTTTTTCTTCTTGTACGTATTTATTTACATTCGAAGAGTAGGTCCTCATAAAACCTAAGTTAAACCAAAGTATTGTTTATCATCTTGTGCAGATCGCTCACTGCATTGCCTCCCCACAGCTTTCGACTCTCGGTTAGATCTGCATTCATATTCAACTATCTTCTTCGTGCGATTCTGATATGTACATAATGTCCCAATACAAAAACTTTGTGATAAAATTATCATTAGGCTTCCAACAATGTGCGTCCTATCCAACCTCTGCTCCTTATCATCCCGTCTTGATTCGCTAGATAAAAACATTTTCTACCATGTATACTGTCCACTTCCCAGGTCAGCTGAATCTGACTAACGGACCCTGCGCTGTAACACTGAGCTCACCACAGCTCACTAATAAAAAAAGACATTAGTCGTATTGGCGACTACACGATATATAGGTCATCCACTAATTTATTCGTTCCGGTCCCAATAAGCCAATATACTTTCTACCTTCAAATTTGAAATTTTAAATCAGATACGACTATGCAAAACACAAAAGCTTGGGCACTTATTAGATTCTTTAAGCTGCCGCAAATGTGCTGGCAATTGTTTCACAGTTGCAATTTTTCCCTAAGCTGAAAGTAGTCAGTCTCAGGAGACAAAATTTTAAACTCTCAGTTGCATGAGGCACAACTCCAGGCCGCACGCAAAACTAATTCTTCGAGATTTTCAGTATATACATTCGTAACACAAACCTGCATAGACGGAGACGAAATGCAGTCCGCACGAAATTCACAGATCATTGTCGGACCAAGAACTCAAGCATAATAATTAGGCAACCACCTCATGAACTCCAAGTCAAACTGTCAGGAAAATGCGTCATCAAACCGTGTCCTCAAGCCGACAACAGTCACTTAAAGGACCGGTAGATGTCCATTTGTATGACCGGCAGTGTGTTCTTTTAGATAACCCAACTGAAATCAAAATATCTTCTCTCGTGTAAAACTAAAACACTGCATTAGGCGATAAAACAGACAGTACAACTGATTTCAATAGTTCAACACATGTTCTAAAGTTATTTGTACCAGAATTTAAATAACCAATTTATTATAATTTTTGACATGTTGAGTTTAATATCGTAATGAACTCCACCATTTTTCAGGTTTCTTTTTAAATGATTAATTAACATAACAGTAATACAAATAATGCATTCTTGTTTTGTTATCTACGGTTTTAACAAATTGATCAGTATAATTTAGCATTGTAAGGAAATTATGGTAACATACTAAATTAATTGATATTTCCACACATAAATTTATAAACAATTAAAAACAATTATTAAAAGTTTACACATATTGTTTTTACAAACGTTAATTTTAACCAATTCTGTCATTATGAAATCGCTTATCAAACTGGTTGCTTTTTGTGTGCAGTCTAAAGATAAGGTGTGTCTTGTCACAGTCCAACAGTAATAAGCGAGCATTGATAGATTTCAGTTGCGTTGATACCTTGTTTCACTACCAGCAATTACCTGCTGAATTCATTCACCATTCTCACTTCTGACAGCACCACAGTATGGTACAGGTAAATCAAGATCGGAACCCAAAACAGTAATTTTCAAAAATGTGTTGCACACACGAATCGTAAACTTCAGAAGGAGATTATCTACGATTCCCCTGTTGTTATCAGATCTGTTGTTTCCAAGAGAATGTTCCACAACTGTCTTAAATGTTAGCGATGCTGCTTTTTTCTTGGCATGCAATATGCTAAGACACTCGTCATCCTTGAAAACATTTTCAAATTTGCGAACAAACAAATACGCCCTCTCTTATCTTAGCTTCCTTCTTTCTTATAAATTTTCTGACCAGGTAATTGAAAGCCTCATCTGATCACCCCATTGTCTTGACAATGTTTTTTTCGTCAGACCCAACAAAGTTTGCGTCAAAAGCCTGATGGTGTCGACAAATGCTGGGTTCTCAAAGTCCTTATTGCCAAGCAAAAATGACTTGCCAATCGGTCACTGTATTCTTATGAAACGGTGACTTCGTGCACAGCTATCACACTCACTGAGAAAGCAGCAATACTTGGTGTTAACAATTCTATAGTTCAAGCAAAAGAGCGACCACTTATAAGTCACCAAACAGTTATCAGTGATGATGATCGTAGTTTACACAAAGAAGCTGCTTTTTGTTTTCACATGTTTCTTTAATATTGACTGCAAGGCCATCTGAGGTTGACTGTAACACATTACCATTATTCAATAAAACAACTTGATGGCTCGCCTTGGATGAATCGATTAAAAACCTCCACTCTTCAGGTTCCCAGTTGATTTTGATGGCTGTCATCAATTCAGAAATGTGAACGCAGAAAGGTTAGACTCCTAACATCGACACACACAGCAAATGTTTAAAGCCATCTCTGGGGTTCCTATTCACATAAAGTCTAAAATCTTATACCAGGAGATTCCATTGCTGCAATCTGGGAAACATAAGCTTAGCCTTGTTTTTCGGTAAATTCAGATCTCTCACACGATCAATCACTTCATTTAGGGTTTTGTCGATGTACTTTGCTCAGTCTATGTTTTACCATATTATTTTTGTAAATTGAAGGCCATTGCCATCTGTTACCATACGTATTTCAGAGGCGATAGTTGGGTTTTCCAGTTACTGTCTTCTAGATATGTCTTTCCCAACTGAAGGGACCTTGACAATGTAACAGTTTTTGAGATGATCAGTTATGATCTCTGCAAATCGTTAGACCTGTACAGTAAATAGCTTGCTTTCTTTAGATTGACACCAGTTTAAGATGTCATGAAAAGATATGAAACCAAACGAAAACTATATCAGTGAGCTTCACAATATTTAAAAAAAAAAAACACAAATTAATATTGAACTTTGCGACCACAGAGCCTTCATCAGCACATTATATACATCAAATAAAAGACTTACAAGAGACTTATGGACTCCTTCGTTAGAAAGGCTAGTTCTAATGGCCGTCACCGACACCTCGCCGACACATTTGTGATCCTGAGTATGGGCGTGCAAATGTAAAGGTTTTAGGGCACAATTCTGCACATCCAAAAGATGTCTGAACCTGTGATGTACATATATTTCAGCATATGTGTAGCATCCAGACCTTATTATGATATCAACTTCTGCAGCGAAAACACACACTGCACGTCCCTTTAAATTGCTTTAGTTTGTTTCGTTTTTGTGATATAAATCTCCCTTTCCTACATATACAACCTAAATTATTAGCACTCTTCATACATGTCCTAGGCATTTAAAACTACAACAATTTTTATAAGGACAATATCCCTAATTAATGGCAAGATTTTATCACAGACAAGATATGTATACAGAAACGTGACGTAGTCCTCTAGGATTGTAGCAGTAACTAGTCACATTTTTAATGGTCATTAAAAAAAATGCAATGTCATAGCCCACAACAGTTGCCAACCCACACACACACACACACACACACACACACACACACACACACACAAACACGTAATTAAAGTAAACGATTAACTTAAATCTTTACAACCAGAGCTAGTCAACACTTGTTGACGTCATTTTCGTTTTCAGCACACTAAGATTAGTTAGGGAGACGCTATTCGGCAATTTTCATTTCTGGTACATTTTGCTGGCTGACTAGTGTTATTCTTGAATCAGCAACGGTGCTAAATCAGAAGTGTCACAAGTGACTGCGCATGTATTCTGGAAGCATTCCAGCAATCCTGAGATCACCTTCTTAGTAGCCAAGAGATAAATCACATTAAAAGATACTTGGAAGAACACTCAGCATTTTCTACAAAGTTGCTGTTATACAAGGGCAGATGAGAATTGTTCAGATGTAGATTTGATGAGTGCTCAGATTTGACAGAACGATTAAATAATAACGATCACATAACATGCCGACTGCTTAGATTGGAAAGCGATATTAATATATCTCACTGGATGGTGGGAAAGTAGGGGTGGGCCAGCGTGCTGTAGGAAATTGAAAATTCGTTCTAACAACGTCTCAGAATGGCGTCTCCTCCACAACCATCATTTTATCTTCATTTTCTTGTCTGCTTGTAGTTCTCCCCAGCATTTTCAATAAAAGCAGCAAGAGGAAAAAAAGTCTGACCAGAAAAGAATAGAAAGAAAACAATTTTGCTTGTTCATTAAGCATACATGTAAACTGGACTGACGTAATGCAAAGATGCTAACTGTCGTTTTTATACATTTTAATCCAATCAAGTCTACTCAATGTCCGATAAGCTTTGGAGACAGAAATAGCAGGGACATGAGTCTTTTCCTTGAGTTGTTCATGTTGGCAAACACGGCCTGATATCGATACCCTGTAATGGGATCTCTTTTTTTCATAAAAATAACAGTCTGTGGTTTGTGTACTCCTCCCAAACGTCGAGATAAGCTAATAACCAGAATAAAATCGAATCTATGAACTCTCAAACGTATAATTGACATAAGCACAAATATAGGAAGATGGATTTTATTTATCAAACAGGCTTATACATGCGCATCTTAGAATGGGGCCCAGGAGGAAAAATACATACCGAGAAGAAAATCAGAATAAATAAGATGGGAGATTAGGTTTAGGTTTTAAGTTTGAAACAACGGATCAACATCATGGCACAAGGCTAATAATCTATAAGTGCAGCCTTATACTTCTGACTCAGGTGTGAGTATGAATAATCTCAGCGCAGTGCAGGAGTTCCGTAGCACTGGCGAGGATCCGGAAAAATACTTTTGGGTAGATTTTTTTAACTCTAAATTTTTCCCGTGGCAGCGCCGTTGGGCTACTCTTTTCGATTTCCAACTGCTAACCGATTTTTTAGGTGCTCAACAATAAACATGGGGATCCGATCTGACTACCCAGAGACTGGGGGGAATTACTAGAATAGAAGTCCACGTGAAAAAAAATCGCAGCCTTTACCGGGGCTTGAACCCTGAATCTCCAGCAGTCGAGGCGGACGCCATGACCCTAGATCACTCAGAGAACACACGGAATTGCTGGAGATGACTCATGAAACGATCATTTAAAGTAGTTGAGTAAGGGGCTACGTCCTGTTGAGAAATAGGAGGAAACCACACACGACATAAGTAAAAAGTGACACACCCTTTTCCCCGCCTTTCAAGCGTATTGGGAATATAAGGCTAGAGCTATATTTTATGGACCAACAAGATAAGCGATGTGGTCACTCCAACCGTCTTTACTTTTCAGGACTGCGCCCGGTTCCTACTAGAGGCTGGGTCGACCTGGAAGCTGTATTGTTCACTCGTTGACATAATGTGTGCACCTCTACAGGAATGTTTATCCTAGGGGTTTGTGTATTAATCTGTCCAAGCATATGTGAACTATTTTGATGTTTGGAAACACAACATTTGCAAAAACTAGATAAATATGAGTGTTGAATATAGCGTAACATAGAGCCTAGAGACTGGTCATAGTTCAAATAGCGTTAAACAGAAGTAATGGTGATAACAACAAGAAATGTCCACTAGAATATACCATCTCCTCTTGTTGGTTCAGGAGTCCCATTATGAGGAAAACAAGAATTTACGAGCTGCCCTCCCCCCCCCCCTCACACACACACACACACACACACAAGTATGTCGTAAGAGTCAATTAATAATAGGGGTTTACTTTAAAGTCATAGTGCATCTACCTAAGAGTAAACGTAACAACAATCTAGATATAAATAAGCCACATCTGTAAAACACATGCCACGCAGCACTTTTGTTTTGGAACAAAACTGAAGTCTATAAGTGAACGAAAAGCCAGAATATTCAACCTAAGTTAACAGTCAATGAACGCAAAGAGGAAGAAGAAAAAGTGAACATCAATGTAAAGGGAATTAATTCTAGTCAAATGAAAGAGTTCAAATATTTGGATGACTTGTGAACATCAGTATATATATATATATATATATATATATATATATATATATATATATATATATATATATATATATATATATATATATATATATATATATATATATATACATATATACATATATACATATATATATATATATACATAAAAGATATTCCAGAGTGGGGTCCCATCCCCCTATATTTGGTTCGGGGGGGGGGGGGGAAATAGGGGTGTACATATGCACTCTAACAAGCGTATCACAAAGGGTGAATAATTTCGGTTAGCTGACACTAGATGGGTTAAGCTGAACGAGGCGCAATAATACACGAGCTGTAAACTATAAAACAACGGGCTAATCATAATTTTATATGCGAATGCGGAGGAAAATGAAAGGAAGAAGAAGACAAAGAAGAAAACAAAGAAGACCTTTCACTCCTTCTACTACTACTACTACTGATCACAGCTTCCAGTATTACTCGTACTACAAACTAATAGCAGTTGTCGTAATTGTGTTAGTAAAATTAACAACGATGCAATCGAAATATATTACTAACAGTATCAGAAGTTTCACAGTGAGCACAGTCCATTCTGATCGTACATGTTGCCCTACTTAATTCTTTTTTGATGCACAAAACCCTATTTTCTTCACAAGGAAGTCCGGACAAGGCTATGTTTCTAAAGGGTTTCAGATAATAGTACTTCTTGGAACAGCGAAATGAACCGTTGCATTTCTCGTGTTTTCCAAATGAGCTGTTAAGGCTTTTAGCTCACTGCATGTCAGATTTCGTTATTTGATCTTGTGGATGATAGTAATTCAATTCACCTTTCCCATCCGTGTTATTTTGTCTCTGTCTCTCCGACGTTCTTTCTTCCCATTTGGCACCCTAGCTTGTGCATCGCATGGTATCAACGAATACCTTTGATATTGTCTTTTAGCTTGATATATATATATATATATATATATATATATATATATATATATATATATATATATATATATATATATTCCTTCAAAACACCGGCTACATGGTCGTCGTATGTCCAAGACTTACTTGATTATTGTTAAGAAAGCAAAGGGATCTTATATAAGGTCAGGAAAAGCTTCTTAGAGAAAGCTATATATATAAGCGCGGTCAGAAAATTTGTGAAAATGTATGTGGAAGCTACGTAGATGTGGTTTAATAAACGAATAGTAATAATACCTCGGACAAATAAAAAATAGTAATGAAAACATCTTTAACAAAAAACAAAAAAACACGCACACACAGACAAAACTGACTCACGAAGAGAACAGATTGCCCACATCAGAAAGAGACAATCTATATTCTTTCGTCATATGACAAAAAGGAGAATATAGAGTACATCGTGACGGTAGGAAAGTCGGAGGGAAGGAGAGGCAAAGGGGGACTGACTGAGAGAATAGACCCTGGACAGTTTAAAATTATGCCATGGAAGATCATATGTGTCACAGTTGATTGAAAGTTCACAAAAGGGAAGGTCGTGGATAGACATGGTTTCTAACGCCAAACTGCATAGACTTCAAGAAGAAGCTGTGAATGTGTTCTTTACAGGACATTGCAGAACCAACCAAAGCGTTTTTTGGTTGTGTTTCTTCAGGGCAAATGCTGCGTTCAGTCAGTCAGTCAGTCATTCAGTCAGTCATTCAGTCAGTCAGTCAGTCAGTCATTCAGCCAGTAGCATGACATTTGCAGAACCATGCTCCCATAACACCCCTCCAGAAAACTTATTGATTACAAGCCAGATGTCCCACTTCCTATACACCCATCTGGAGATCATCCGCCACATCGTGCACCCATCATCGCTTTGGCCTTACCCTTTCTCCCTTGCCAGGCAAATACCCCTCCATTGTTGTTCTCGCTGAACATTTGTGACGTTTTGAGTGACCAAAATATTTAGGTTGTCTGTGTTTTATGGTCTTTAATAGCAAAACTTCATCTATATTCAGTTCTTGAAGTGTGGATGCACTATTTTTTTCCTTCACCCATGATATTCTTAGAACCTGTCTATAACATTTGTATTCAAATACATTTGTGAGCTTAGTAAGTATCTAGGTCTCACAGGCGTATGGTGCAATGAGAAAGATATATGCTCTTCGAAATCAAATTACGTTCAGTAGTTTGTAAATATATACTCTATGTGAAATGAGTAAAATAAACATTTCTCTTGTGTGTCCCCTTTCTGTGAGTTAGCCTTTTCTCGATTTACTGTGACTCATTAGTAAGCTATTATAAACCCTTGTAAGATAGTCCTGGGGCAGGTATGTCAGAGTTTGTGTGTGTAATTAGTGAATTAGTTGTGTTGTTTTTCCTTCTTAAATAGATACCTAAACGTTTACTCCCCCCCCCCTCTCTCCCCCCCTCTCTCTCTCTCTCTCTCTCTCTCTCTCTCTCTCTCTCTCTCTCTCTCTCTCTAGAATAGGACAGGCAAAAACTGCATTTTATAAAATGAAAAACATCTTGTGCACTAAATCCTTGTCATTGAGAGTAAGAAAAAGAATTCTTGCTTGCTACATACATCCAGTTTTAACATATGGCTGTGAATCCTGGACAATCGGTAGGCAGGCCAAACAATTTCTGGAGGCCTCGGAGATGTGGTTTTACAGAAGAATGCTTAGAATACCTTGGACAGCCAAAAAGAGCAACCAAGAGATTTTGAAAGAGGCGGGAGCCAGAAGACAACTTATCACAGACATCAGAAGGAGACAGTCATCATTTTTCGGCCATGTTATGAGAAGAGGGAAAATAGAACATGTTGTGACCACTGGAAAGAATTGTGGAAGGAGAGATAGAGGAAGACAACGAGAGGAGATGTTTGACAGTTTTGTTGCATGACATGGAGGTGTGTCGGCAAACGAGCTGATACCTGCTGCAGGAGATCGCAGATTATGGATAGGCATGATCGCCCACGCCAGTCGGGAAGGCACCTGATGATGATGATGATTGTATTTTAAATGTTATTATCTATCCATTTATTTGGCACTTTTATAGTACAACTTTTTCACAATCGTCTGTTATGCGTGCATGATATTGTAAAAGAATTCAATATTTCAGCATGTTTTCTATAAACAAGAAAGAGCATAAAAGACATCGGTGAGCTAGCTCGTGTAATATTATAGCTCTGTGTTTAGCTTATGAGAATGTATTTCCATTATTTATTGGACATATTATAAGGAAACTGAAATTTGACTCAGACCTGCTGTGTGTTGCAGAGACTCGACAATAAATAAGCAAATATAAATTTCAACCGAGGTCTCTTGAAATGTGATAATAAAGAAAAATAGGTATTTTTTCACTGAAACATAAACACGATGTACAGAATAATCGGTCATAATTTATTGAAAGGTAGTCGCCGTGGCGTAGCGGCTAGACGCTTGCGTGCGTATCGGAAGGTTGTGGGTTTGTTTCCTGGCTGGGCCGAACTTTTTTCAAAAATCACGTTAACTTCCAGATCCAGCCAGCCTTGTCTGGGTACCGGGTGCAGTCCCGGGAAGTAAATGCGGCCGGCGCATCTTGTGCCGATTGGCCTATACAAAATACAGGTCTGGCCCTATATTCCTTTAAAGCAATTATACGTGGACAAGGAGATATTTTCTCTACATCCTTTGTATTTTTTTACAGAGCGCACATCACAAAGAATAAAGTTCGGGATATGATCATAGACACACTTTGTTAATTATTTCCCGTCTTTCAGTAACAGTTAAATGTCAGATAATAAGTCTAGCAACCAGTAACACCATCTACCTGCCTCTTAACATGGATACACCAGGGATGGGTAGAGGGAGGAGGGGGGTGACATACCAAAAGAGACCTAGTTACATAATTCTTGCTGACTGACGAGGTCTCAAACTGTGATAAGTGAACAGTTTTATCTGACATTTAACAGCAGCGAGTGAACCCACGACTTACTGTTTCATGTGGTAATGATCAGAATGATAAAATTTTATCGATACTCGTATTTTCTTATGTGTGATCCAGAATGGGGATTACTTGCAGTATAATTTGTGTGTAATATATATATAACCTGTAGATATCTACACCCTTTAAAGACAACAGGTGAGAAATCATTTGTAATGACCATTGCTTTCTGTCCATTTGTTATCAAGTGTATTCTGAAATCTTTAGTTCGCCCCTCATTTTGAACGAGTGCTAACCAATAGACGTGAATGTAATTTCATCAGAACCAAATCAAAGGCGTTTGTCATTTTTTTTTTTAAACAGTATTCCTTTTTTGTTTAGTCGTGTTATTAACTACGCTGGTAATTACACAGCACATTAAAATAATGTTTTGTGTACTAAAGACATACTATATTATTTGCAGTACATAACGATAACGGGTTCTGACTGCTCTCGAGATATGGTGTCCGCCTCGAGTTCCCTGGTTCAAGCCTGGGTGAAAGTTAAGACTTGGTCACGTTGACTTCTAGTAATTTCCCGCGGTCTCTTGGTAGTAGGACGCCCGTGTGTATTCTTGCACACTTAAAAAATACCTTGGCAGTTGAAAATAAAAATAAAAATAAAAAGTAGCGTAACTGCGCAAAATTTTGAGTTAAAAATCTACCTGAAGTATTTCAGCCTTCTCGCCGGTGCAACAGAGTTCGTGCTTTGCGCTGAAATTCTTCAGACTCAGGCTTGAGTTAGAAGTAGAACAGAGCACTTATGAGTTACCACTCTAGTGCCATGATGTTGATTTGTCGTATAAACGTAAAGGGTAACGGGGAACCCGCATATTTATGTTTTGTGTTCTGTTTTTCATGTTTCGTTTTATCAGCACTATTGTATCAGACACTTTGTTGTGAGTAACTGCAACTGTTTTATAGGAAAAAAAGCCCTTTAAATATATATATTTATATATAGTTTTTTTTTTTCAATGTGTGTGAATTTTTGTGTATGCAGCATGAGTTCCTTTCATCTCTCCACTCACTCCCCACCCAAAAGCAGACAACCACGGGTTTCCTCTAATCAACACCTCGTATTGAATATACACTACGGAGCCAGTGCGATCACGAAAGCACATCACACACACACAGAACACAAAACCCATAGGGCCGACAACAATACCCCTGCGTCAGTAATGACTGGCAGACAAAGTGAGCTTGGTGTTACCAACAAGCATCCATGACTCATTAATTTGAATGCGTCATACAATTTCAATCAGCTATTGATTTGTTCCATTTTTTTTTTTTTTTTTGGAACAATGCAAATGCAAATGTGCCTATTTTTTTTTTTTTTTGTGTGTCTCATTGAACTGTGAATTTTGAAGTAATTATAATTTTATCCAGATATCGCGTTTTGAAATCGTAGAATTTTTTTTTTTTTTTTAGATGCAGTGCTTTTAAGGAAAAAAAAAAGTAATAATCACTATGGGCAGGTTCTACAGAATATTAAGCCAAACTGAAGCTCATGCTCAAAGAAGGACCGTCATCTAAGAGCACACATGGTAAAGTTCTGTCATCGTTAAAACAAATGGACGAGTGATTCGGCCGGGCAGTTTTGGTGGGCATACACAACTAATGTGAACAGGAGGACAGTAAAAGACCTAGTGACCTATCTGTATCATTTCCACACACACACACACACACACACACACACACACACAAACACATCACGCACACCACACACATACACACACACACACCACACACACACTCACACACATATCGACAATACCCCCGTGTTGGTTTTGGGGCCCTATTGTGGGGGAAACAAGAATAGACCCACTGCCTCACCAAAAGCATGTCGTAAGAGTCGACTAATTGGGGAGCTTCCTTTGAAGTCGGAGTGCATCTGCCGGAGAGGCAAGGAACCAACTGTATTCAACAGAATGAGATCTCTAAAACTGATGCACATGCAACACTCAGGTTCTGGAGCAGGACTGCAGTTCAGTAGTGGACGAGAAACCAAAACTTTCCGCCAGAGTGTACAGCTGGTGAACGCGAAGAAAAAGAAAAAGAAGAAGATATCGACAATAGTCTTAGCGTCTTGAAAACTCTGTTATTTGGTGAAAACATCTATTTTATTTATTCAACAGATTAACTTCACGGCACACGGGTGTGACCCATAATTGCTTCATTCTTCTTCCAACTCAATCCTAAATCCGAAGTTTCTCAGCTCAATGCACAAACTCTGTAGCACAGGCAAGGATCCTGAAATACTTTAAGTAGATTTGTAACTAAATATTTTTCATGGGCAGTGCCGTTAGGCTACTGTTTTCGATTTCAAACTGCCAAGGGATTTTTCAAACGTGCAAAAAAATACAAACGGGCGTCCGGTCTTACTACCTATAGACCACGGGAAGTTACCAGAAATCCACGTAATAAAATCCCAGCCTTCAGGGACTTAAACCCGGAACCTCTAGCACTCTAGATGGACACCATGCTTCGAAACCACGCAGCCCCCCTTAGTTTAAACAATGCTCATGAAGCCTTTGATGTGTTTACTCTAGCCCCTGATTCCTCCCGCCATCTGTTCAGTTTGTCAAGTTCCCACTGCATGGCTTTAGCTGTCCTCTCTCTGACTGAATCATGCCGAAGTACTGACACATCAGCAGCAAACGACATAGTAAATGCGCCGCAGTCAGTCCTCCTTGACCCGTTTAGTGCACATAAGTTGATCTCTAGTGATGAGTTAAAGGAGTTGGTGGGGCTTCATTGCAAAGCAAAGGCAAAACAACACTGAATACATATATCCTTATGTATAACGATTTGCTGTTTGAGAATCGAGATGAAGGCAGTAACAGCTGATTTACGATGGTTTGAGATCAGCACAGCCTGACGTGTCATTGTAACGGACCCAAAGAATGGTCTGGAACTTAAATGTCTTACGCCTAGATTGGCTCACATCGCTTGATAAGACTCACATTAGGGGTATAACCTGGATTTTATTTTCAGGTTATTCCGGTGTATAGAGCAATGACCAGGCTGATAAATTAGCTGATACTGCTCTCTGGGCTACTGTTGATAAGGCGGACACGATGGAGGTTCGGTGAGATCAAGTTGACAGGGCAACACAACAGACAAGGGCATCCATGCGTCGAAAGATTATTTCGGCGCAAGGTTGCAAAGCTTCTGGAAGATATTCAACATTTATAGAATAACATAGGGTACCTTTTAATCAGGTAGCGATTGTTCTATTATCATGTTGAGTGTCTGCTAGCTACAAAGGAAATAGACGGAGAAAGTTTAGCAATATCCCAAATGTTGCATATCATTTCTTGAGCCATTGATTCATAAATTAGTAGTTTTAATTATGTGTATACGCTGACCGTTATTGCTTCCACGATGAAGAAAGACAGTGCAGTTGCAACCTTTAGTCTTATAATTCCGCTGTTGTGAAACTGTACATGTCCACTTCTGTTGAACTGTTAATAATGATTCGGCCATTTGTAAAGTTCGCGAACCAAAAACACCAGCATGATTGATATAACGTATTAATTGGATAAGTTATTGGATACGTCTGTGTCTCTACTTCTCCGTTTCACGTGTTTCGAAGCCATTCTAACAACAACAAACTCGACCAAGTGGAACCTGCTGTTGGCAGCGAGCTGTTAAAAGTAGCTTGTTATATTTGTGATCTGGTTTATTTGCACCGCTTACCTGGCTAATGTCCGTTCTACAGAAATTATCCCTGTTTACATACTTTACGGTCAGGCTGCTATGTCTGTCTGGCATTCTCTGTCTATTCCCTCTACCCTCTGACGCTCTTACTCTTTCCCTTTTACCGTAATCTACGTCTCTGTTCTGCACATGCCACATTGTCCTCAATTTCTTCAACATTCATTCTCCCATCTTTCTCCTACTTCCTTTAACTCTCTCTCTCTCTCTTTCTTGACCTCTATCTTTTCTCCTTCTCTTTCAATATATCGCTGCTCTCTCTTTCTCTCTCCCTCTCTTTTTTTTTTTTTCGTATTGATGAATGAATGTTACTCTTTGGCTTTCTGTATTTTTACCTGACACGCAGAGCCACTCTAGATGCCAAAATCGTAGGTCCTGTACTTGGCTAATAACGCGTTGCATGTGTATGGTCGCTCTGATATGATCTGCGTGACCGCCTCTGTCAATCGATGCCCTTGACTAATTAGACTGGAAACGTGGGTAGAAACACTTTTATACACAGATAAAGTTATGTCTTAAAAAGTATACAGCTCACATGTTCTATACTATATTTCTTCAGCGTACGCGATAAAAAATGCGGTTGGCGCGCTCTGTTGTGTTTGCAGCTGAGCTTCGACACCTGCATCTTTTGACTACAAACATGCAATATGTAAGCCTTGGTGAAATTTACATCATCTGCCTTGATGCGGATCCTGCCAGAGTAGTTTAAGTCGCGGTACATAATTTCCAACCACTGCTCTACTGCCGCTCCCTAACGGTTTTATGATTTATATTCTTCTTCTACTTCTTCTTCTTTAAAATCTTCTTCTTCTTTAAAATCTTCTTCTTCTTTTTTTTTCTTCTCCTTCTTCTTCTTTTTCTTCTTCTTCTTCTTCTTCTTCTTTTACTTCTTTCTCTTCTTCTTCTTCTTCTTCTTCTTCTTCTTCTTCTTCTTCTTCTTCTTCTTCTTCTTCTTCTTCTTCTTCTTCTCCTTCTCCTTCTTCTTCTTCTTCTTCTTCTTCTTCTTCTTCTTCTTCTTCTTCTTCTTCTTCTTCTTCTTCTACACTTAGAAGTCCTCTTATGCATAACACTTTTTAATCCAACACAAAAATCCTTCCTATTTAAGAACAGAGCTTGCATTATCCAGGTGTAGTATGAATAATCTCCCCTTTATGAACAAAAGAGGGCAATCATTTCAAAAATGGAACGGGCTAACTTGGTTTGTTTTTGTTTACACTCACATGCAGTGTACTCCTCTCGGGTCTTCACTATCAGCTTATTGTTCTAGAGAGATAAATTGATTTGGCTTCAGGCCTACATTCCAGAAGGGAAAGTTACAAGTAAATTGATACCACAGTGTACACGAGCAGACACCGGCTTCAAAGCCGTGCACGGGTGGATGGCGAAATTCAATTCTTTTCACCAAACAAAAATGTAGCACAACAGGAACAAGTGAGACAGGCAAAACTGAACATTTCGGTTAGTAACTATGGGTACAAATAACTAGTCAGAAAAATACGTAAATATTTCCAGACCTCACATGCACAGCGGAAAAATTTGACGTCAGTCCAGATTTGATTTGATTTGATGCAAGAACCGACATCACAAAACTCGGGACATTCCCATAAGCGCTCCGTCCCCATCTTCAGCAGCCAGCGAGGAGTTCCGATACTAATGGTGCCAGTAGCTTTCTGATTAAACGTCCGTCTTGCCTTTCCTCTGAGCCTTGAGATTCTGCCAGAACCTCTCGTCACCCCCAACTGCATCAATCTCACCAGACGGTGGTGATCCATCTGCTCCGCCGCATTGTACACGCTCTCCCACAAGGCACTAACCACGTCTGCCCTATCATTTATCAGTATTCCACCAAGTTGTGCAGAGCCAGCCAGTCTGTCCGCCCGTTTATTTCCCAACACACCGGCATACCCAGTGAAAAAATCCAGACAATACTCCTCACTCGTGTCCTCCGGAGCGAAGCATGCCACTATGCACGAAGCATACCTGTTCTGATCTTCCTCAGCATGCTTTCTGAATCAGTTACAATTACAATGTGTGTGTGTGTGTGTGTGTGTGTCGTGTTCTCTAGCCAGCGGAAAGCTGCAGTGACCGCCTTCACCTCCATTCTTAAACTGGATGTTGTGGTATCATATGCTAGGCTCTCCTGCATCAAACGTCGACCATTAAACTTTTGCTAAAAATCTCCAAGCACTTTTTTTGCCCCTTGACACTAAACCGTCTGTGTAAATGCAAATCCTCTGAGCGAGCATTATCTTGAATTAATTGCTGAATTTCCACCCCTGCGGCACCTGCTGGCCAGTCTCTGCATTCCCGGCTAAGCGTGATTATGACTCTACACAAGTCTGACTGCTCAGGTGGCACTTTGACCCACTCCTCTCCTCGATTATTGATCTCAAGGATGCAAACCTGTCTGATTGTATCTTCTGCCTGAGCCCTCCATGACCTCCTTCATATCAGCCGCTGACCCTTAACTGCACCCAGAGCTTCATGCAGAGGGTGGTCTGTGTCTGCAGCTACCCTGAGATTTGACTTCGCCTGCATCACCTTGTGCCTACCTGCATCCGTCGGCAAACCAAGGATGTATTGCATACACACCACTGGGGTGTCTCTGGACGTCAGTCCAGAACATGTCATAGTGAAAGAGAAACATAAATATATACGTAGAGACAACAATTACTTATGTACCCATGTGGGGCGCAGTGTTTCGTTATTAGGAAGGGCGCCCCCTCCCCACCCACTCCTCTTTTTTGTTGCTAAGGGCCCTAATATAACCCAGCCTATGGTTTAAACGGGGTTACTTTGACCTGTCCCCGGGAGATCCTAATGTGAATGGTAGCACTTTGTGTCACATGGTCTTTATCGCTCGGTGTGATGTCCTGGTAGGGTTAAATGTCAATCAATCAAGTATTTGTATATATTTGTGTGCGTGTGCATAAATATATATTTAGATAGAGAGAACGAGAGAGAGAGACTGACAGGCACAGACAGACAATCTGACAGACAGGGCATAAAGGTCTATATATATATATATATATATATATATATATATATATATATATATATATATATATATATATATATATATATATATATATATATATACTAGCTGTACCCGGCCACGCGTTGCTGTGGCATAGTTTGGCTAAATGGAAATGAAAGAAAATAGAAATTGCACGTGTCTAATACAATCATTGTCTGCTCAAATATAGAGATAGTCTTTGATCCCCGCCCCCCCCCCCACCTCCCCACCACCACCACAACTAAATCCACCTACTACTCTCTCCCTCATCAAAGGTCTTTGGAAAAGAAAGACAACGGAAATCGCACGTGTCTAATATAGTTAATGTCGCAATAGAGTTAGTCTGGTTTTCCAACTTTAGAACACGCACCTTATAATTGTGTCTTTATATTAGTGGTCGTTTAAATGGTGTTATTAGCACAGTAACAAAAATGGTTATTTGGTTATCACATGCTAAAGCTGTTTGTATTTTTATAGGGGACGGAAGTAAAGCTACAACTGTACTTGTGAATAACAAAGTAAGTCGTAAAAAATAGAAAAGCGGAGGTAGCGTTTATAAAATATAAACAAATTAGGTAATGAGAACTTGAAAATCATGTGTAAAACTCTTTAAGTTCTCCTAAATTTAAGTCATTACCCCCTCCCCTCTTCCACCGACTACTGCTCTCTCCATCTTCGAAGGATTTGAAAAGCACTACCTGGCGATATTTTTTTGTTGCTGTAAGTGACATTGACATCCCTGTCCATCTGGACTAAAATTGGGAGCAGGAATTGTAATAGGTAGTGAATGGGGCTAGTGTAATATTTACCACATCATCCTTCAAGTACCAGTACAACTACTAAAATAATGTCACTGCTATCTGTGTTACCATCGGAGTAGACAGAGAGTCGTGAGCCAGAAGATTTGGTTCTGCATGGCTAGTGCTGTCGCCACAGACTAGTCAGGTTAGGATGTATAATTTCACTTGCCGACAGAAGAACGCCATAACCTTACCGGCTGTCTTCACATGAGAGCACTATGGTGTAACAGCCCAACCACAACTATTACTGGCTGCTACTTTAAGTGGGTAAAGCAGTTACTGTGACTTAAAGCTCTCTCAATTAATAGTTTGCCGCCACCCCCCCCCCCCCCCCCCCCCAAACCCCGTAGACAGATACTCCAGATAAATTAATGAAACGGCACAACAATATAAATCGCACGTGTCTAACACTTTTAATAAAGTTAATGTCGCAGTCACTGTCTGCGCCAACGTCGAGATAGTCCTTGATTGCCCTCCACCCCCCCCCCCCCCCCCCCCATCGAAGGTTATTTGAAAAAAAAAAAAAATAGAAATCGTGTTTAATATGGTTATTGTGGCAAATATAAAGATAGTCTTGTTTGCTGTACCACGACCTACTCTATGTATTAGAGAAGGCGTTGGCTGCACGTAACTCGCCGGCGAATGGCCGAAGCCTTGCGTTCTGACTACGGCCCATACGCAATTACTAACGTGGCTATAATTAGAAATCACAAAAATTATAAATATTAGTTTCGAATATTATAGCTTAAATTGTGGTCACCTATCTCTAACAGTGACAGGTTGAATTTCAAACCATGATGGTTCAACATCCGGTATCAAAACAAACATATCCTGAAAATTTCAGCTAAATCGTTTCAGTAGTTTCCGAGTCTATAAGGGGCAAACAAACACACAAACATTGATTTATATATATATATATATATAGATGTGTGTGTGTGTGTGTGTGTGTGTGTATGTGTATACAGGGGCAATGGCTGTAGAACGGACATTAGACAGGTTATTGGTGCAAATAAACCAGAATACAAATATAACAAGATACTTTTGACAGCTGGCTGCCGACAGCAGGTTCCACTTGGTCGAGTTTGTTGTTGTTGTTAGAATTGCTCTGAAACTTGTGGAACGGAGCAGTAAAGGTATAGACGTATCCAATAATTTATCAAGTTAATATGTTATATAAATCATGCTGGTGTTTTGGTTAGCGAACTTTACAGATCAACAGATCAACAAAAGTGGACATATACAGTTTCACAACAGAGTGTACGGAATTGTAAGACTAAAAGTTGCAACTACACTGTCTTCGTCGTGGAAGCAAAAACAGTCAGCATAGACACATAATTTTTATACCTTGTACATATATATATATATATATATATATATATATATATATATATATATATATATATATATATATATATAGACTTACATATATATTAAGTGCACACATATTATTACTCCAACAATAATCAAACACATTTACCGCTGTAAGAAAACACTAACACCTGTAGTAACCTACTAACGATGCATGTTTCCAGTGTACATGGCGACAGCGTTGAAACCATGAAAAATAACAGTATAATATGCTAGCAGAGATATAGTTAAAAAAACATGAGTTTATCACATAGTTTCCTTGAACCTCCTTTTAAGTGATTCATCATTATTGTCATACTGTTCGCTACAACAGGAGCGCCACTACATAACCGCCTATAATCGTAATCATAATCTAGCACGTCCTTTACCGAGCATCGCTCTCATCAGGACACGACAGAAAGCCACCAGGACGAGCCAGAAAGCCACCAGGACACGACAGAAAGCCACCAGGACGAGCCAGAAAGCCACCAGGACACGACAGAAAGCCACCAGGACGAGCCAGAAAGCCACATAATCACAATGCCATCTTTCAGATCTGATGAACGTCCATGTCCAGTGTCCTCGGTATCATGTGTGCCCTTGTGTGCTGATTAATTAATTTCTTCCAGGAAGCTTACCATTCAATATAGTTATCTCTAATTCAGTTTGGTGTTTAAAACAAAATGGTATTCCAGCTTCCAAAAATGAACCAACTGTCTTCAATAATCACATCGTAAGGAATGTCGGTTTTTATCCCTGTCTTTTCTGAAAGCCATTAGGTAAAAAATGTGTTGATACCAACAGACAAAAACACACTGTGCAAAAGTGAATATATGAGATTTCGTGTTTTAAGCGAAATCTCTATGCGTATTTTTCTCACCAGAAAGTTGCAAGAGAATGCGAACAGCTGCTCTTTCATGGAAATCACTCACTGTGAAATCGGCAACCTGGCCCTATTTGAACTGGTGTAAGAGAATACAGAGAAAGCTGTGTGCACGAAAAGAATCGAGTCATCACCCGGCGCCATGACACCGGAAATTAGCTGTAGTCGGTGCACACGCGGCAATCTAATTAGCGTTTCCCTGAGTTTGGAGACGTAATAGATTCGATTTTTTAAGTGGGGTCAAAGATCGTGGCTACGAGAAACCCCGATTGTGAATCATGCTATATAATTAGTTATCGAACGTCATTATCCCTTTTGATCATTGATTTTATTTAAAGCCATGCCATTATTTTGACGTTAGCTGGGCAATTTCTACGGTAATTGAAAAGGGAACACGAATCAAAGCCCGGGTGGCAGATAAATGTGGAGTGAGAAAGTAAGTAAAGACGGACCCCTTTTTACAACAATGGTGAATAGGTCAGGTGAGGATAGTCACACATTTAACTGGCCGCCTCTACCTCTCACAATATTTAATAGTACCCACTTTAGGCAAGGTCGGCCTAAAAGCCACTGTCAATAAAAAAATGTAAAAAAATTATGTTAGCTTTGCTGATTAGAAGCCAGTACTCCGTCACGTCAAAACAGTTGATGTGGGTGATGCTAGGATGTACAGGAGACACCCCAGTAGTCTGTACGCGATACATCCTTGCGCTGCCGACTACTCCATACAGGCCCACGGTGCTTTAAACCTGGAGATACCTCAAGGTAACTGAATCTGTGACATTTGGCCCAGCATTCCATTTCAGTGTAGCCTCAATATGTTGCCTTTTAACATATTCACATTTATTGATGCCACATAGATGTGGTTTTACACAAAAAATGCTTAGAATACCCTGGACAGCCACAAAGAGCAACCAGGAGGTTTTGAAAGAGGCGGGAGCCCGAAGACAACTTATCACAGACATCAGAAGGTGACAGTCATCATTCTTCTGCCATGATATGAGAAGAGGGAAAAAAGAACATGTTGTGACCACTGGAAAGATCTGTGGAAAGAGGGATAGATGAAGACAACAAGAGAAGATTATTGACAGTCTTGTTGCATGGCAAGGAGGTGTGTCGGCACACGAACTGATACCTACTGCAAGAGATCGCAGATTGTGGAGAGGCATGATCGTCCACACCAGTGGGCAAGAAATCTGATGAGGATTAGGGGACAGTTGACGTAATCTAATCACCCCCCCCCTCCCCACTTTCTCCCCTTCTTCCTGCTGCTCTCAATTGGTTCCTGAAGCCAAAGCGGCAATCTTAGCTTATAACATTGATTACTGGTAGTGGGCTATCTACATTTTCCGCCTCAGTGGCGCAGTGTCTAGCAGACCATCGACCTGATGATTATGTGTTTGAATCCATAAAATGTAGGGGCTTGTTTAGCAATTGATTTCTTTACTATGGCGACCCAGCTAAAATATGATGTTAGAAAATATTTTGGGAAGTAAAGAAGTCTGGGTGATGACGCGAAAAGACCAGTTATGTCGTTGTTAGTAGTCTTGTTTGTCAATGCAGTATTTTTATCATCATTGTTTTAGTGCTAAACGAGGATATTAGGAACAAAAGAAAAAAAAGAAAAAATCGAAACAACAGAAACGTTTACTGCGAAACCTAAATGTAGCTAGAGGAGACGATATCAAGAAAGACGTAGAGCTTAACCAGTATTAAATTACATCAATAGAAAACAGACACAATGGTTCAGACATGTGTCAACACCACCACTAGACACTACACCACAGAAAGATTTTTTACTTAGATATGATAGAAGCAAAACAAGAGGCCGACCGGGCAAGTAATAGATAGATGGATGGACAAACGACTTAACTCACCCAGAACTGTGAGAGGGTTAAGTGACGATTCGATGTATACACTGAAACAAATAGAATGGGGCTAGAACACTCAAACAAATATTCACCAAGACGTTTGAAACTGGCCATATTTACTTTTACTGATGTTTGGGAAATATTTTCACTTGTGCATATACTATGTTTTATACTTTTCATAAGCGCAGGAAACAAAATATAACGTGAATGACATTGGAAGTAATACTGTATACGTTTTATCGTAGACAATGACATTTTAAATATTCTTATACTTACATTATACCTATAATCTTATACTCATAATTAAACCCAATTTTAAAAAATAAAATACTTAAATTTGCTTCAGAATACTAAGCGTTGCTAGATTATAAATGGAACGTTAAACCGCCAAATGAATGAGTTGAACAGTATCGATTCATATAGCAACGTTTTTTCTTTACGCCCAAGTTCAAGACCACGCTAATAACAGCCTTCGCCACTGCAGCAGTAATCGAACAACGGATTTTGCTGTCATTCTATCATGAGTTACTGTGAGGAAATTTCACTATCAGTCAAATTGAGATATGAAATATTGAGAGAGAGAGAGAGAGAGAGAGAGAGAGAGAGAGAGAGAGAGAGAGAGAGAGAGAGAGAGAGAGAGAGAGAGAGCCCATATTTTTTATTAACAATTAACCTTTGACCTAATTAATCTCTAATGACGAACTGAGCTATTGAGAACGGTGCAGGGGCTATCGAATTACACATACTGAAATGCAATTAACTTTTTTTTGAAGGAAGAGGGAAATGAGGGAAGAGGGCAAGGTGGGGGTATGTAGAAGCATGTTGTAATACTCAGGTTTTTGTGTGGCTTCTCTGTGTGTATCTTTGCTGTAATTTTACACGCCGGTGTCGTTTTATGTATTCTACATATAGTCGAGTTATATATACTCCATTGAATATGCATCGTTCATGTTTCCCCCAACATAGGCGATTGCAACCTTTCTTTTTTTTTAAACAAAATGCTCTGTACTATTCTTCGAAAAGACAAACGCGTTTGAAAAGTTGTAGAGCTGTAAAAATCTTTACCTACATTGGCCCGCAGGCTACACTTCGCTTGCGTGGTCGGTACGGAGCCCTTGATTATAAATTACGCTAAGATTGAACAGGGTATCTGGTGCTTGCCCTGTTGGTCTGCTGTACATATCAGATCTTTTAATTTCAGAATTATATAACATTTATTTACCAAGCACAATGCGGAGGACACACCGATCGGTCAATCAACAACAGTAAAGCTAAAAAATGCATTGAATATCAGACACTCACTGAACATACGTTGGCATTAACTGTGAGATATGCTTTATTTGTAACCTGGCCCCTTTCAGGTCATTTAGAACCACGCCCTCCCTTCACTATTTTCCTCCCTAATAAATGTTCGTTAAAAGCGCATATGTGATGCATCACCGGCGTATTGAAACGTTTACTAATTTTAAGTGTAAAGGTGTGTGATACAGCTGTATCTATGCAACAGTTGTGTTTTAGCTCATCTTCAGAGACAAGGGTTTATTACGTAGGATTTTATAAACTGCAGATTTTTAATGCTCCGTGCGTCTCTCACTCTGTCTCTCTCTCTCTCTCTCTCTCTCTTTCTGTTCTCTCTCTCTCTCTCTCTCTCTCTCTCTCTCTCTCTCTCTCCCTATGTATGAGTGTATGTGTGTGAGTGTAGACACACCGACCCCTAATTAACAGCACACAGTTAATACTCCTCAGAAACAAGGAAAGAGCAACAAGGAACACCCTTCGTAAATTGAGAGAAGCTAGACATCTTTTGCAAAAGGTAGCTAGACAGTGTGCCAATGACTACTGAATCCAGTTTTTTGGAAGCATTCAAAATGCTAGTAATAGTGCTAATGTTAAAGGTATATATGATATTTTGATTACGACAGTTGTAGAAAAAAGGCCGTGAACAAAATTACCCACTGAATTTTGCCTTCATTGATCTTACCAAGGCATTTAATTTGGTTAGTCGAAAACGTCTGTTTAACACACGGAAAACGACTGGGCGTCCACCTACCCTAATTAGCATTGCTTAGTATGTCCACACAGGTATGAAAGGTACAACCAACTTTGAATGTGTAACATTGGAGGGGTTTGTAATCAACAACGGAGTGAATCAGGGGTGTGTGCTTGCTCCTACCCTCTTTGGAATATACTTTTCACTTCTTTTGACACATGCCTTTCGAGATCAGGAAAGTGGTTTATTAGTCTTTTCTCGATCTGAAGGCAATCTCTACAAGGCTAGTAGGCTGAAAGCCAATTCAAGGATACGAAAGGTACTTATCAGAGAGCTGCTGTTTGCAGATTAAACAACAGTAACCACCCACCAAGAGGAGCAACTGCAATGTATCCTGTGTGCGTTTGCTGATGCATGTAGTGAGTTTGGGCTAATAATCAACAACAACAACAAAAAGACAAAAGTTATGGTGCAAGGTGTTATTAATAGACCTGCAGTCTACATTGATGATGAAGAGCTGGAGACAGTTGACCATTTACTTATCTGGATTCTACAGCCAATGACAAACTATCGCTGGATCAAGAAATCAACACTAGGATAGGTAAAGCAGCAACAATAATGAGCAGATTAAAAAAAAAAAAGATTTTAGGAGAACAAAAAGCTCATGATCAAAACGAAAACTCTGTTCTATCAGGCGTGTGTTCTCAGCACTCTGCTTTATGGCAGTGAAACTTGGTCAACTTATCTGCACCAGGAGGGACGGTTAATAGCTTTCACATGCGATGCCTAAGAAGAATACTTGGCATTAAGTGGCATGACAAAATCACTAACACAGAGGGAAAAAGCAGGTTATACAATAGTCTTCTCAATGCTCAGTCTACAAAGATTCGGGTGGTTTGGTCATAACTGAAGAATGAAGGATGGCAGAGTCCCTAACGACATTGTTTATTGTGAATTAATGACCGGTAGAAGATGCACTGTGATATAAAGACGTGTGCAAGAGGGACCTGAATGCTAGATGTACTGAGGTTGACTCTTGGGAATAAAATACTATCGACCGTGTTGTGCGGAGGGAGCACATCAGGAAGGGAAATAAGAATGGAGGACATTTTTTTTTGAGGGGGGGGGGGGGGGGGGAGAGTCATGAGAGATGAGCGTCTGAGAAGAAACCGATTAAACACAAATTTTAACAACAATAGTCCTGAAATCCCATGCTATAACTGTGGGATACTTTTCTTAACGCGGGCGGGTCTTGTTAGTCATATTCGTCATTGCCATGGGCTGTGAGTCCATGCCTCATCATAGCGCAATATAACACTATCGTCTGGAAAGATGGAAAGGTGCCAATCAATTAGTCAGGGGTGGAGATAGGAATCGTGTTTCCCCGCTAATTAGGTCAGAATAAACTGTTGTGGTGCGGTAACTGGGTGATAGCACTATATTTCTTTCCCACCATAATCTCAGCTTGCACATGAATCGATATTCCCTGTGTTTCTAAAACATACCATTTATTACCTCACGGGGCTGTACTATGTTAGTATTTCCTTAACGTATACTCTTTCTTTTATCTCACAGCCATGGAGCTCCATGAACCACATCCCAGGTTCTTGAAGACACCCAATTTCTACACAGTGGAAGTTGGCTCCACCGCTGTCCTTGAGTGTGCCATTGAAGACTTGGAAGACAGACGAGTAAGTCACCTTTATATTTTTATTCTGTCTTTATAGATCGTTAAAGTCGGTCTCGGTGGCTTAAGGGTCAAAAATTGAATTTCAAAATTCCAACACACGCTTAGATCCATCCACAGCTGATGTAGTAGCAGACTGTTTTATATTGATATCACTAGGGGGCGTTGAGCGTTGACCGTGAAGGTTGAAATAGCAAGATGCTGAACATAAAATTGCCTAGTAGAATCACGTCTAACAAATGCTTAGGTTGGCTTTGAGACGTATTTGGGGACATGCAAGTAAGTTTATCTTGAGGAAGTTTAAATCGGCCCAGCGCAACCCATTCCCCCCCCCCCTCCCATTTTTCTTCTCAGACCCCCCCCACCCCCCACCCCCCCCCCCCACCCGCAAGTGTATTTACCTTTCACGCGTAAATAAACAGGAATATTTTCTTCCAGTATATAGTTGAATGCTATACTATAGCGTCATTTGCCTTCTTCGGACAATCCTTGATCCTTTTCACTGGCTCATCGATGTGTAAGCAACATTCGTCTCAGGAACCACATCTTCGTTGTAAACAAGCTCTTATTAATTTTTTTTTTCTCTTCGCAAGTTTCACTAACACATAACAGATCAGGTCGGATAATATTCAGTACAGTTTTCCCCTGTCTGTGGCCGCCATGATACATGTTTATTGTTTGTTTGGACATGTTCTGTTCTTAAACTCTTGCACACATCATCTACTAATGCTGTAACTGTAAAGACATTCACATTTGTTATTTGTCTGTTCTTATTCTTGTATCTTGCATTGTTGACGTCATCGTTTTAGCTTCTTTATTTTCACACGGACGTACGGTAAACGTGTTTTTGAATATACTTATAACTACATTGATCTATGCCGTCGATAATCTAGCACTCTTTAACCACCGACCTATCGCCGTACATGTAACCGAGAGATGTTGTGGAGTATATATTACTTACAAGGAAGACCTATGAAAGTAATTCAACCTAAATTATCTGTTTTCGGCAAGATCACGGCACAGTTGAATCCTCATTACGCTATATTGGCTGTTGTGTAATTGCTTATAAAGTACCACCCTGAAATTATCTTGCAAAATATGTCTATTTCTATTCTTATGTTTTTTAAACACAATACAATTTATCAACAGGATATTAATAAAGAGTACCCCTAGTGGTGCATCGGCTAGATGCTAGCCTGCAGAGCAGAATCTTGTTGGTTCAGGTCCTGGTGTGTCCGGACATTAACAAAAGCGACCTTTGCTCCCACATCGACCCAGTCGTGAATGGGTATTAGGTAGAGTCCTGTGAAGTAAAAGCAGCCGGCCTAATGTGGACACATATCATCAATCGAGCGCTGACAGGTATTTAACATATAGGCTTAGCCCTATGTGCCGAATAAACCTGCACAGGTGGAAAAAGGCCTTTTACTTTTTTTTAAAAACACACAGACTCAAAATATGCTGTTTTTCTTAAAGTATCACAATAATTAAAGCGACAGTCTAAGAAAGTCATTCATCTGTGTGTAACAAAACTATAATCGGGACTATACACAAATCTATTTGGTATTTGAGACACCAGCCCGTAAACTCACATTAGTGCTCCAAACCAAACTCTAGGACGTCTTTCTTCAGACAGAATATGGCTCCATAAATATAATTTATGTAACAGACTGGACTCATTAGGGCCACAATAATTTCAGCGACCCGAATTATCAAAGAAAAAACGTTAGGCTAAAGTATGAAATAAACCTCTGATAGTGTTTGGCTAGAACACAAGAACTTTAGTCATTTATCATTTTTTTTTTTTTGCGGCTATATTACCAGGGTCAAACATTACAAATGCTCAAAGACACATGCACATAAACATAAACATGCACACACACTACACACGCACAGACTTCAAGTACACATACTTAGACATTAAGTAAATTTACACACACACATATAGCTGCATGGGAGTCCCCGTGGCGGAGCGGCTAGACGCTCGCCTCTGATCGGAAAGTGGTGGGTTTGCTCTTTGGTGGAGCCGAACTGTTTTTTTTAAGTGACCTTGGCTCCAAGGTCGACCCAGCCTTGAGCGGGTACCGGGTGCAGTCTCGGAAAGTAAAGGCGGCAGGCGTGATGCAGACCACATCACCCATCTTGTGCCGATTGGTCTATACAAAGTTAGGTCTAGCCCTATATACCCTATACGTCGAAAGGTGTGGAAAAGGGTCCTTTACTTTTTTTTTTTTTTTACTTTAACATAGCTGCATATCACTTACAGGACTTTGCAGAACCGACCCTGCATTTGCAGTCTTTGATTTCACTAGCTAATTTGGGATTCGGTAAGTTGCCATTGATGACTAAAGGGTCGGCTCTCGATACCATTGTCGAAACTAGCGCTGGGCAGTGTGCTGCCAAAGAGTCCACAGCTGGCATTAAACCCTACACATTAGAATAACCAAGCGTGTACGAACGAACGAACCAACGAACGAGCGAAAGAAGTAAATTTTTTTTTTTTAACAAAGCGTCACAAACTGTGCACACAGGTCCGTTTTACTCTAGGCCCTTCCTAACAACCATCCTTCACACAGCAGTTATATTTTATCAGTAAAGCATGTTACGTGCATATAATAATACACAAATTATGAATATTAGGCCAACAAAAAACATATACATATTTCACATACTGCCACATAAATACATACACACATTCACTACCACAACCCTGCATACATACATACACACAAAAAGGTCCAAACATACACACACACTGACATACATGGAAACACACACACACACACACGCACACACACACACACACACGCACACACACATACATACATACACTCAAAGACACACACGCACACAAACTCAAGACACACACGAACAGTTTCACAGACATATACACACAGACAGACACGCAGTCACACAAACAAACACGTACGCAGAAAACAGACTCAAACACAGTCACACAAACACATGCACACGCAGAGAGACACATATACATAGACACACACAGAGACACAAACACACACAAACTTATACAATTACCCATGCATACAGTCTCATACATGCACAAACACACCTGTACACGCATACTTATAACACATATACCTGTCACACATACAAAAATACATATCATGCACACCTTTTTAGGAGAATTGCATGGTTTCGTGCATGGTGTCTGCCTCGAGTGCTAGAGGTTAAGGGTTTAATCCCTGGAAAAGAGCTGGGACTTTGTGACGTGGGCTTTGGAATTCAAGTAATTCCCCCTGGTCTCTGGTTAGTGAAATCGGATTTCTGTGTGCATTGTTGCGCACGTAAAAATTTCCTTGGCAGATGGAAATCGAAAAGAGTAGCTTATCGGCGGTGCCCGGGTAAAAAATTGTTGCAGTTAAAAATCAACCCAAACTATTTCAGGATCCTCGCCGGTGCTACAGGGCATATGCACTGTGATAAACTTCTTCGGACTACGATTTCAGTTAAAAGAATAACGGAGCACTTGTGGGTACTACCTGTGTGCCATGATGTCTATCCGTTGTTCAAAACAAACACACCTTATTCAATTATACATTGATAATGCAATATGGAATATTAACTACATTTAAGGTGGCAATTGATTACTGGTAATCATGAAATGAAAACATTTTTTGCCCCTTTATTTCAACTCTGTATGTTTGCGAGTATTGTGTTTCTCTGCTTTCGTGTGAATGTTTGTCTGTTTATTCATGTATTGTTAGTCTGTTTACATGTGTTGCCGTTTGTTTGTGTCTGTTTGTTTTATGTTCAAATGTGGACAATAAAAAAACAAGAAACAGAAGGGAAATGGGAGGTTGGTAATAGCTGGGATTTGGTCACTTTATTTTGTCAGTTTTGCTTTATTTTTTTGTCCTTTCTACCCATTCCTAGAAAAATATGTTTGCTCTATCACGAAATTCGTCTGTGTGTACATTGTAGAACTTTTCCAGTTCAGAACATTCGTCTATATCTCCCTCTTCACGACTGGCGTCTGCCAGTTGACGTGCCTTGTAGTCTATCTGTCCTCTATTGTGTCTGTAGTAGAATACCTCATAGACAGGTAAATCAAAACCAAAATTGAAATGTTCTCTCCGTCTCAAATTCCTGATCTCTCGTACGAATCTCTCCCATGTTTCGTCGTCCAAGGTGTCCTCTTCTGACTCTATTTCCGTGTTGTTGTTTATTATCTCTTTCGGTTCTGAGTTTGTTTCGGGTAGTGTGGGCTGTCCCTCGTCGTTCTCTGTTTTGGGTTTCTTGGTCCTGGGTGCTTGAAAGGTTTTCTGTGTTTCCGGTGATTGGAAGGGGGATAAGGGTGCATTCAGTTGTCCAGCCTCGTCAAGAATTGTGTTGAGGTCCTGTGTTGTTTCCAATGCTGGTGTTGTCACCATATCAGTCTGGATCGTTGCCTTCTTGACTGCAGGTGTGGTTGCCGCCTCAATTGCTTTTGTTGTCTCTTTTTCCGCTTTCGCTTCTACCGTGTTCTCTGTGCGTGGGGTGGTCTCCAATGTTTTGGGTTTTGCCTCTTTATTACTTGGAGTGGTCATCGTTGTAATCACAGAGATGTTGTCTTTTGAAAGTTGCTTCTGATGTACCACCGCGTTCACGGTGGGTGGAATTAAATAAGAAGGCGCTCTTTGTAGTTTTCAGATCCAGTAAAAGATGATTTCATAAATGAGCAGCAAAATGTGATGAAATTGCTTAAAAAAATCAGTTCTAGGTTTAGGCAAATGATACAAACTTATTCGCTTGCTGTTCGTAGTATTGGATTAAATCAATCGGAAAATACAATTTGGTGTATTTTGATATAGGATTTTGCGAATAAATTTACCCTTGTTAGAGATTAATAATTTACTAAATGCCAGAACTCTAAATGTCCATATAAGATATTTTTTTTCAACGTAGTTTCTGGGCGTAAGGCCATGTATGGTAGAGAGAGATTTTTTCACGCATAGCTTGAGCCACGGACTCCGACAACACACAAGTAGACATATTTTGTGAAAGTATGAATGCCCTCACACGTATCACTTTACATATACGTAAAAGTAGACCTAAAACAGTTAGTGTCTTTGCGGTGTGAAGTATTTGCCTCTAGCAAACTGTCTCTCATAAATGATGTGGCAGTTCAGATTCCTTTGGGATTGTTTTCTTCTTTTACTTTTTGTTATGTGTTATTAAATTTCCCTGCCATTTTCAGTTAAAATTCAGTTAATTCCCTAGAGTTTACTTGTCACTACTAATCTTTCGGGTCACACTGTTTGCCATAATGTGTCATTTTCGTTGCAGTAATTGAGTATGTGTTATGCTACCTGTGGCAACTTTCTGCATGTGCCCCTGAATGATACGTCTGTCTCTAAATTCCTGGTTTTTCTATCTCACCATGTTTTTATTTGCAAGTCTGAGTCAATGCTAGCGCGTTTGTTTTGAAAACAATTCTTCATCGTTTTAACGTTCATAGGCTGTAAACCCCTGAACACTCCTTTATTGTCTATGCATGGTGTTAAGCCGGAAGCAGGGCTGAGGTTAAGCTCTTAGTCAAAATGAAATTCAAGGAGTGAGACCTGTAAAAGCCTCTGACAGCAAACGTCTAACTACTGGCCTTCTCCTGGCAGAAAGTCCTGCAAAACGCTTTGGTTCTTCGTCCACTACTGTTTCCATAACTTGAGTATTGTTTCTACATCATGTTTTTAAGTTGGCTTATTTGCATGTATGCTCCCAGCTCCCCCCCCCTCCCCCAAAGCCCACACAGGGGGCCACTCATTCACGTTCGGACAATACTCAGACTCTACCGGGAATCAAACCGGGATCACTTTCTGTGGCCACAGTTTGGTCAAACTACACTTGACTTCCATGTATATCACTTAACCTAATCAGTGAGAGATAAGTGACGCAGATGAGGATATGCATTCCAACAATGTTTTACTTTCTTATTCATTCATTATCCTGGTGGGCTATCATATGTCACAAAGGGCTCGCAGTATAATTTCCATTCAGTTATATCCTGTGGAAGAAAATCAATATCATGATAAAAACAAATCCAACAGCTTTAGCCTCTCTCATAAACGTTCGTCTTAGGGTTTAATTTTTTTGTCATCAATCGCCAAATTATTCCATTTTTTTACTTTCTCAGTGACATATTTTTTTCGGTGGGGGTGGGAAAAGGGGGGGGGGGTTGGGGGGTGGGGGTAATAACCAAAAACACGTAAAAAAAGAAAAGACATTTTAAACATTTATATTTAGAAAAATTATAGCTTCGTAGTCACGTGTATTTGTAGTGTAGATATACAATTTAAAAAAAAAAAAAAACGGCAACGAAGAGGAATAAACCATGCACCAATCTTCATATTAAAGCGTTGTTCAACGAAGTGAGCTGGCTACCCGCAATCCCATCTATTCACTTTGATTAGGAGCATCCAGAGATAGTACTCTGTTTACCGGTAAAGACAGTCAGGCATGGCTCTTGATGATGCTTATGAGACACGTTTTAAGCAAGAGCTCTCGTTAGGCAAATTGTTTACAGTTAGTCACCTGTTCGTGCATTACCATGAACATGAAGTGACGTCAACAATAAGATCATCTAATCAATTGTAACTGACACTTTAGCGTCAGAAGCCAGCTTGGAGCCAATTAGACCAGCCACGTATGTCTCTCATCTTGTCCAGTTGTAACCATCTCACTACTTTCCTCGTCTGCTGTATAAGAATATATACCCTTTGCTTTGTGAACAATTCAGAGGTAGTGATTGGAAAAGGGAAATAGTTTGATTTTTCTTTCTTTTCTATTGTGAGAAAAAGCTAAAGATAACTGATGGGGGAGGCTTCAATAGATAGGGCAAATTGCGAAATGGTAATAGAAAGTCACACACACACACCTACACACACACATAAACACACACCTACATTTGCAAACAAATAAGCATAGTTTATGCATACATACATACATACATACATACATACATACATACATACATACATACATACATACATACATACATACATACATACATACATACATACATACATACATACATACATACATACATACATACATACATACATACATACATACCTACCTACCTACCTACCTACCTACCTACCTACCTACCTACCTACCTACCTACCTACC
>CAJHNH020006691.1:240000-250000 GCA_905116865.2 Candidula unifasciata | reverse complement strand
ATACATACATACATACATACATACATACATACATACATACATACATACATACATACATACATACATACATACATACATACATACATACATACATACATACATACACATACATACATACATACATACATACATACATACATACATACATACATACATACATACATACATACATACATACATACATACATACATACATACATACATACATACATACATACATACATACATACATACATACATACATACATACATACATACATACATACATACATACATACATACATACATACATACATACATACATACATACATACATACATACATACATACATACATACATACATACATACATACATACATACATACATACATACATACATACATACATACATACATACATACATACATACATACATACATTCATACATACATACATACATACATACATACATACATACATACATACATACAACACACAACACACAACACACCCATTAATATATCACAACATCCAGCGTAATAATGGAGATGGAGGCAGTCACTGCAGCTTTCCGCTGACAAGAGAATACGACACACACACATTCACACACACACACACACACACACTCACACACATCGTGACTGTTATAGAATCAAAAGCATGATGAGAAAAGTGAGGACAGTCATTTTTCACGCAAAGTGGTACGCTTAGCTTCAGAGGTCACAGGTGAATAGTATTGTCTGGATATATTATCTGTGGTTCGGCGGTAGGTTGGAAACTGAACAGGCGGATAGAGTGGCTGTTTCTGCACACATTGGTAGAATACTGATGTATGATAAGGCAGACAAGGTTAAGGCTTTGTGGTAGAATGTGTACAATTCGGAGGAGCAAATGAATCTCCACAATCTGGTGAGAGTGATGTGGCGGGTAGTTATTAAAGGGATGGATCAGGCCGATACTCGACGCTCAGAGGAAATGCAAGAGAGGCGTATAATCAGATTACTTCTTCCGCCATTGGTATGTGACTCTGAATGGCTACTGAAGATATGGACGAAGTGCTTATGGGAATGACCTGAGTGATGTGATATAGGTTCTTGGATCTACTCAACTCATACACACATACGCACATACATGCACACCACCATATGCACTTCCTACGCACATACATACATGCATACATACAGAAAAGACAGACCGAAGGACTAGCAGCTGACCTACCCATAGACAGACAAACAGATAGAAAGACAGACAGATAGACGAGGCTGACATTTTGTTTCTAAATATTATTATTGACACCTAGTCGATCCTGTCTGAACTGTGTACCTGGTATGGGCCTGGTGTTTGTTTAGTCGTAGTTACATAAAACAACAGGCCCCTTGTGAATATTGGTCAAGACCAGGCTGGCATTCTCTACTTCCCATGATACTGACCCAGAGATCGACCTAAGGGTCAAGGCTTTTTAAATTTTCCTTATTCGCCCCTTTAGGTTTACAATTCAAGCCGTCTGGGCCCACAGGCTAGGGACTAGCCACTACTCTAACGTCCATTATATAATTTAAACTATTGTTATATTGATTCATACAAGTAAGTGTTTTTCAATATAGTCAGTGAATCTCGCTGCGCTCTGATCACTGATTTGCCCATGTGTCTGGTCATTATAATTTAGACCATTGAGCTGGTCAGGGAGATTTACTTTGAAAATTTTTTCTTGCTTTTTGTTTAATTACCTTGTAATCTCAGGTCACTACACCTTATGTGATTCTATAAATCACCTTTATGAACAGAAATATTTTAAGGATAAAATATAAAATATCCGAATGGGAAACAGTTAACTAAACAAAACTGTCTCGTCGGGCTACACAAACCACGATGTATTCTTTCCACAGTAAACATTACAATGGCTACCTCCTAAATTAGCCGCTGAATATTGATTCGGCCGAATAAGACAAATGGTATAATATGTGTCTAAATCCCATTATACATCTTCTACTCACCACTCTCAATTTGATATATTACATTCAAAAAACTTGGTGAGGTGGCCGAAAGGGCATCCAGCTGGCTTTGGACGCAGCGCAACAACGTAGGGGACGGGCCTCGGTGAGCTGGTCCGGGTGTCTAGTGGAAAAGAGTTTCTCATCCCTTCGAAAGTCCATCGTGTACGAATTGTCTGCCAGTGTTCCTCTGCCAACTGCTAATAAAAGTCCAACATGTGTCGTGTCCGGTAAACCAAAGTAAGCTTGTCGCTCGGTCGTCCAGGCATGCGGACTGTTCTAATTACGCAGCCGTGGCGGCTTCTTATCTCACAGTACCTCCTTCGAAACCACCAAGTCGTCTTGTCTCTGGCCGAAAGTATAACACCATCCGGTAATTCTGTGCGGCGGGGAAGCAGCCCTGAGCTTCATGAACTCAGGTGGGCCCACCTCCGAATACGTTTAGGAATCGTGGGCCGAAACGTGTGTCGAAAGAGGATAATTTCTACTGATGACTGTAGATCCCCGCTGTACTTGCTCCCTGTGAGTTTATTCCCCATTCCCTAACGATTTCATCTCATACCATGCTAACCGTAATTGGACTAAAGCGTGATACATCAAACTACCTAAAATACCACCATACTAAAATAATGACATTAAAGTGTCGTTATTGTAAGAATAATCAAACAGTTGTAAGCCTAAATGAATAACATATATCAGGAATAGCAGACTGTCATTACTATCAGATTGCTGCCGAATTGCAGATTTTTTTTTCCCGCTGCTGCCTAAATTTATAGGTTACTGAAACCATACAATCATTCAGTGACGGAAAAGCTAGATTCGTGTGTAATATCAGTCTTTAAATTCGATCTAAGATTATTAGAAATATATGGCAAAGAATCTGAGCTTGACACGATGGTAACCTGTCATTAGACAATCACTTTTGAAAAATAGCCTAGCAACTCCAAATTAGAGATCCCGAATGATTCCGAAATACTTGATTCGATTACAGCAGCGAACTATTTGACAGCAGACCGCTTTACGTTTGCTCAGACAATGTTATTAGAAACCGAATATTCAGAGAGTAATGGCAAACTAGAAAACGTAAAATAGACGGCAATTACTGTAGTCAGTTTTCAATGTCTTCGATGAAGTACAAGGTGGAAGAGATGAAGAGGAAGAAGAAGTTGTCTTCTTCTTCTTTTTCTTCTTCTTCACTTCCTCTTTTACCGCTGTGGGTGTCGATGGAGATATAAGGTTCTGTTTCTAGCTCTTCTCCCGGCCTGGACCATAGGCTGTTGTAGAGTTTCTCTAATGTTATCTTTCCATCTTGTTCTTGGTCTACCTCGTTGTCAACGTTCCCTAAAGGATAATCAGGTAACAATTTTACAACTAGGATGTCAAGATTATTGATTTTCGTACAATGGCTGAATAGTGTTGACGGTCTACAAATTGTTTATATAATCAGTTCTAAATTTTTTCTAACAAATAACAATTTCAATCGTTATTCATTTCCAGTTAACTGCTTATGGTGCGTATCTGTGGCTCACAGATTAGGAAACTTGTTTAACAATTTCACGATCCCTCAGCACTAGGAGTCAGTATCAAGATATCCGGAATGTAATTACCGACAGACTGTTCAATAAACAAATAGGAACATAAACTGCTGGAGATTCACTACTTTTATAGTCTCAAGGAAGGGAATAACGATATTGTATTTTTGTAAGGTGGAAAAAAAAAGAAGAAAGGGAAAACAGTCCCACTAAGTTTAGGTTTTTGTGGCATCACGCTACGGCTTTAAGACCTAGAATGTAAATTACTCTGCATTTAGAAGCTAATACGTAAAACGACTTAAACAAAAGTTGCCCATTGTTGACTTTACACACACACACACACACACACACACACACACACACACAGACACAGACACACACACAGACACACACACACACACACACACCACACACCACACACCACACACCACACAGAACACAGACACACACCACATACCACACACCACACACCACACACACAAACAAATATATATGGGTGGGGCATGGCAACAAACTAGTTTTTGAATGGTTATTACTCTGCCAATAAAAAGAGCGACATTCCTTCCATTTATTGGCTCATAGCATTTCGCTTTCAGTTTTTAAGTGCTGGGTTGCTGAAATCAGCAACACTTGCACGAAGGCCTGACGATAGCCCTAAGGTAACATTTTGGTTTGGGCTGGAAAAGTTTGGTGTCATCCGTGTCTATATTTTTTTAACATAGTGGAGGTTGCCGTTACCGTAGCATCTTAGTGTTCCATGGCGATGGTTAACATTTACTGAGTTAAAAAGATGTGTTACTGATCCTCAGTATTTGGGTTTTAACAAGATGTGGCTAGGGTATACACCACCAGGGCATTCTTCGCTCTTTGCACCCCAACCGTCTCATTTTAACATTTACTGACGTTGTATGGCCTCTCAAATTTCCTGACCTGTTCCATGTGTGATTTCTTTCTGCGGGGATATCTTAGATCGCGTGTCTACGAGAGCAAACCTCCAACGTTTGAGGAGGTGAAGAAAGCGACCCATCAGTATATCACTGAAATCGTCACATCCTGAACGCCTTCACCATTGCATCATCAAAAACGGACAACACATTCCGGATGTAATTGTCTCTGTATGATTATTATGAAACGCGTTGTTCTTAACGTATGTTTAATTTTAAATAACATAAACTACTGAATCTATAATAAGATATTTAAACAAAAACAAAAATTTATACCCAGCCGTTTACAACTAGGTGATGTTTAAAACCATTTGCCCGATTCGCAAGTGGCGAACAATCATTTACTTTCATTCACTGATCGTAGTTTATGTTTCTTTCTGTGTTTACGTTGACCACTTCCTTTCTGTATTCATTGATGTAGCGAATGATGGTGTTGACGTCGAGCTGTTTCGTTCAGCATGCCAAGATTTCATATCGAAGTCTGAGATATCAGTGTCCTTGAGGTCTTCTGTTTGCCTTTTCTCTCGGTTGGCATAAAATACGTTCAATGAAGGTATCTACTTGCATTTTAATAATTCAATGGAAGCAAGAAGCGAAATGATAATTTGAAGGAAAAAAAAACATTTTGCCACACAAACTAGTATGCGTCAGATACTTTCCTACCTGTACCAGAGAGGTTGTCAGTGAAGAGTCATAGTGATGATGACAGAGAAATCAACAACAGGAAATATTCAAGCAAGCTTTTCCTCACTAGAAACTATGCATATTATCAGCAGCCATCAGCTGAGAGACAAGTGCCAACAAGCTAACCCATATCTCGCGATCTACATAATTTAGCAGTTCATGTGCCGACACTTTTCTGTGCAATGACGAAAGGCTGTCAAGATTTTTATTTCTCTCTTTGTCTTCCTTGATCCAGTAAATCTTTCCAGATATCGCGTGTTCCAACATTACTCTTTTCGTAATGAGGCATAAATAACACCTGTCCTTCTGGTAACATGTCTTATGGGTTGTCATTATTTATAAACCGCTTTCAACACTTTCAGATTTCTCATGGTGATTGCTAAATGTATGGTCGAAACTTTTTTTAAATGAACTGCATAATGTAAAGAGGAAGATTGGGAAATTTAAAATAGAGTATTCAAGCTGCTGATTGGTCAGTTTTTGTTTCCACATAGTTCATTTGACAGTTTCCAGGTAAATAGAGAGCAGAGCATCAGCTGCAAATGAATGAATGATGAATGAATGAATGAGTGAACGAATGAGTGAGTGATTTCCAAGTTGTCTCACTGCGCTCCAGACATTCCTACACAGGCGTTATTTTCTTCTACAGCAAATAACGGAGATTTCTCTCACTAATGATGCCAGTGGAAACCTTAACAAAACTATGCTCACCCTTCCACTTGAGATTTAGAAGTCTTACAAATTCTTTGCTCCAAGCCTCTGAATGTATGGGTAATCAGTTATACTGAACTTTCTACTTGATCTGGAAAAAAAAAGCACTGTCCGTGTATGATGTTGACACTATAACCCCCCGAGTACCGAACAGTCTATACAAATATGATTCTGGCATCATCTGCCTGATGCACTCCTGGTGTAAAAACGGTCAATAATAGAATACCCGCCATACTATTGGCTGTATAAAATCATGTGACCACACAGAGGTTCCCAAACACAATATACCAGTCAACACATTACAACGACCGCTCGCCTGCAGTTTGGAAGGTTATGGGTTTGGATCCTCACGAAGCCTCACTTTTCTCCAAGTGAAGCTTAGCTCCCAGGTCTACCCAACTTTAGATGTTTACCAGGTACCGTCCTGAAAATTAAAGGCGGCCGGTGTGAATTTCAACACATCGCCCACCGAGTGCCGATTGTCTTCGTAATGTAGTTTAGTCCTACATGCCCATTAAGCTTGAAAGCGTGGACAAGGGCCCTTTACTTTACTGGTAATTGCAACACGCAATGACATTCTCAGCCAATATTCATCCGTCAGCTCCGGTTTGCCTCAAGGTCATTTCCTACCATGACTGCTTGTTGTATATAAACAATCAAAAATCAAGGGAGAACAATTAGCAGCAGAGGAAGACAACTCTCTTATGTGGTTTTCATCATTGTATACCAGCAGGCCAGACTAGAGATGCTATAGTCTATATGAGCTACTAACAGACCCAATATCATCCTAGTGTAGTATCTCAGGGGCAACGATTAATCCACCCCACGCGACAGACACCTGGTTGTCACTGTAGAACCACATTATCAAGACACCAGCATCGATTATAGAGCTATATGGCAGTGACCTGGAGAGGTTTGATTTTAAAAAAAGTTACATAGGTACTGTCACTGGTCAGGTTCACTCGTGTACACGAAATCGCTAGGCCACTTCTACAAAGAGTCATATATTATAATGACCCCCACACCCCCCGCCCCCCGCCCCTCCACCCCTTTTGCACAGACAGATGGACACAGAAAATATTGCTGCTAAAAGAATGACTTTACCAGAAAAAGCCAAAGAGGCTTTTAAAAAGAGACCTCCCAAAACAAACAATATACCCAGTAGACCACAACCCGTGAATCTCCCCCAAAAATATTATATTTCCCAGCCAAACTGGTTAGAGGAGAAGTTTTCAGTGACAATAGATCTCCAGAGGTGAAAGTTTAGATATATTTTTTTAAACTACCGGTTTTGCTCACTGACACGTATACAAATCATTTGCACAACACAAAGTGTCTTACAAAGTAATATAATCTGGTGCAATAAAATACTGAATTATAAGACTACAAATCAAAAAATATCCCTAGTCTAGATTTTCTTTCTAAATTCCTGGGCGAGCCACTCATCTGCTGTTTTGGGTTCTTGCATCTGCTTGATCAGCCACAACTGATCCACACATACACGATGTTGACTCTTTAAGATCAGGCCTGACAATCAAGACATCCAAGTGGAACCCTTTCAGGGATTCAATATGATCATCTACAATTGCTTTAGATGGATTACTTTACACTTAGCTGACCGCCGGCCTGCGTACAATAGTCAGGAAGTTCTGTCTACACGTCTTTTCGCTGAAGCAACCAGAGATCTACAGACCTGCCGTAAGTCACTACAAAACGAGCTCTCCTGTTTTGACAGTAAAAGAATACCAGGTGTTACCTTTGGACGAACTCTCCAGCGTCGTCACTGCCGAATATCTTAATACTGGTACATTGTTAACAACAACAACAACAACAAATATAATAGCGTTAGATTGTGGCTATTTATTAAATGAAGCAGGAGACATTGTCTCAGGGCACCTCGTGGCAGGGATAATATTTTATTGACGAAAATACTTTAAAGAGCATGTGGACCACACTATTACTAAAGCCTCACAAGTCTATCGGCAATAAAAGTTATGGCTGTGCTACAACTTTGAAAAAAGACTACATGTAACACTGTACCAGAGGTTAGTCATCTCCATCACTAGGTCTTCCCTAGCTATCTTAAACATTAGTGCCACACAAATCATTGAGAAACAAATAATCCGTGGTATTCTGGTGTGCTCTATGGCATCTCTTGTCAGCTGATTCAATACCTCTTAGATATTCTCAAGAAGAACAGCAGAGTCAAATTTTCAGGGCCTAAAAAGAAGAAAAAGAAGAAGGTAGAAAAATAATAATAATAAGAAGAAGTTGAAAACGACGATGAAGAAGAAGAACACAGCTTATGAATATTGCTTATGATATTATATATATATATATATATATATATATATATATATATATATATATATATATATATATATATATATATGCCTGTGTGTGTTTTGTGTGTGTGTGTGTGTGTGTGGGGGTGGGGGAGGGGGGGGGGGCAAAAAAAAAAAAAAAAAACATCGACATACTGCATAATTTGGACATCGAAAAAGAATCGGCTCATAAACAGCACCCTGTCCCGAAAGATTAGGTGTTTTGAATGTAGGTCTCGTTGACACGTTTAGTCACTGCAGTGCAATGTAGGAATACAAATATATGCCAAGGAGCCATACATCTGTTTTCGGTATGAAAGTACAGCTTTCCAGCGACTACCTCCTTTGAAAAAACATAATTTATAAATTCTATATGAATGCTATATGGGTATGGCATGCGTTGTCCTGATGCTAGTCCTGTTTCCAGTGTTTCAAGACTTTCATCGATCTCAACATGTTGGTTAGGTTACATTCTTGAAAGGATTGTAAATTAAACCAGTATTAGGGCGTCAACACAACGAAAAACTAAATAGATTGCAACACAAACAATATCCTTAGAGTGGAGTTTGTTTTCTGAATGGCTTGGGCATGACACTCATTTGCTGTTTTGGTTTCTTTCAGCTGCTTGATCAGCCACCACTGATCCCAAGTAAACTAGACTTAAGCCCCTGCCCTATTTTTTTTTAACCTGGAGGGAGGGGGCAAATGGTCGGAGGGTGAGCCTTAGAAGCGTGAGTTCCTTTGCTTCATCGCCCCTGCTTTAACAACCGATGATTCATATGCCGAGGCGTATACTGAATACGATTACAAAGAGTTGATTTACCGGGGACTACTATTTCTAGTTGCTTGTCTGTCCTGGAAATCTCCATACCCGACAGCCTTGTCTCTCACTGGGAATCCTAATCGCGACAATGAGTTACATATCAGCAGCACTCCAAGCTAACCGTTGCACTCTGTCTGTTAATATTTCTCCGCCTGCAAACTTTTCAACTCAGCCGCGTCTTTCTGAAACGGTACAGTGTGACTCAACTTTACTGTGCATTCTCTGAAATAAAAAAAAAAAATTGTGTGATCTCCCAACCCTTCTCTCTGTGAATCAGTAAGTGTCCGAGTGTGTATGCACTATTCCCAATGTGTTTGAGTGTTTCTCTCTGCATGTATGTGTTCAATTTTTTCTTGATTGGTCAAGCCTCTGTGTGTGCTCGTGTGTGTGTGTGGTGTGTGTCTGTGTCTGTGCCCTACATGTGTGTGTTTGTTGTGTCTGTACGCATGAGCCGTTTAAGTAAGTTTAGAGTATATGTTGTGTGTATGTGTGTGTCTGTCGGCTCTGTGGCTAAGTCAATGCAAATGCTTTGTAATGCCGGGATGCCAGGTTCGATGTCAGCCGCGAGCCATGCGCCTTGCGTTGGTTTCGACAGTGGTATCAAGAAAGCCGACTGTCCAGGAAGCAATGGCAAATTACTGGACGTAAATTTTCATAGAAAAACCACACAACTGCCAGGGGCTGTTAGGGTTGGTTCTGCAACGTCCTGTAAAGGATACGCAACTAACTAACCAACTATGTGTGTGTCTGTGATTACATGCCACCTTAAATGTAGTTAATAATCCACAATGCATTACTAGTTATAATTAATTGCAGTGCGTATGATATGTTTGTATGCGGATAGGTATGACATGCAGGCGTGTGTAGGCGTATTTGTGTATGTATGATTCTGTGTATGCATGGGTAACTGTATACGTTTGTGTGTACATATCTGTTTCTAGGCGTGTGTCAGTGAGTGTGTCTGTGTGTATGGTGTCTGGGTGCTTGTCTGTAGTGTGCCTGTGAGCGTGT
>CAJHNH020006691.1:222500-235000 GCA_905116865.2 Candidula unifasciata | reverse complement strand
CAGACATTCAAAACATGTAGGCACAATATGAATACAAAAGGCATGCCTACAGAGATACAAAAAGAGGTCAAGATGTTTATTTAAAAAAAATGTTGTTGCCCATTCTTTACACGTCGTTGCAGAATTAACTGTATCAATTTGCATAGGGTCTTTTTAAAATCACCATTGATCACAGGCACCACAAGGGCTACGAGACCTCAATGGCAGGGGATACGGAGAAAATATGAGATGACAGACAGGATAAAAACTGTGTACATAAACGTGTTGAACGGTCGTAGACCATGGGGCAGGCCAAGAAGACAGTGGAGAGAAAACACTCACACAGAATACAAACACTTGGTGTCATCAACTGCAAGGAGAAGTCAAACCAGGGAGATGAAAGTATGAGAGGGGGGGGGGCGGGGGAGGGTGATATCTGCAGAACTGAACCTCAAGGTCTCGAAATGTTGCAGAAAATTAAGACAAAAAAGATAGGATCGTAACCGGCATGCCTGAATTACGAAAATCGTTCGCAACGTCTAAGCCCCTGTCGCCGACAAGACAGTTAAACATTGATACACACAGTAGCTTCCACGTGTTTATGTATATCTCAAACATAATTTATATGTTCTATAGTGCTTTTCAAAAGTCATATCCTCACACTTTAACAAATATCTCGAAAACTCCTTTAAAGATCACCACGAATTTCTGCATGTTGCCTTAGACTGCCCTTGTCCCTATGATTTTTAACAGGTTGCATGCCATGTTTCAACAACTTTTTACGAATTGTTACCAAGGTTAGGTTAGTTGCGTATCCTTTACATGACATTGCAGAACCAACCCCAACAGTCCCTAGCTGTTGTTTGGTTTTTCTAGGCAAATATATGTCCAGTAGTTTGCCATTGTCTGGACGGTCGGCTTTCTTGACACCACTGTCGAAACCAAAGCAAGGCGCATTGCCCGCAGCTGGGATCGAACCCGGCATTCCGGCATTTCGTAGCGTTCGCATCGACTTGGCCACAGAGCCGACAGTTATCAAGGTACAGACGTTTAAACTTAGGCAAGACTTCTGCAACGTACTATAATTAGTTAATTACCGATGGCAATGTGAATACTGAAAACCCAGACAGAAACAAAATTTCTCTTCTCAACATGAGGCAGACAAGAATGATAGATAAAAGTCAATCTTGATATCCATCGGCATAATATATATTTATGCTTATAAAAATGTGTGTGACCTATTTTCCTAAAACATTCCCAGATATGTTTAGTATAATTGCAATCGCTTTCTGAGGGGAATATATTCACTGACGCAGTGGGTTACTTCATCTATAAGGGTTTGTAATTGATTTCTTTACCCCCCCCCCCCCCAAAAAAAAAAAAAAAAGCATGTTCCCATCGTATCTTTTCTGTACTGGTCAGTTGGGAACCAACATTATGTGCATCAATATACTGGAAACACTCAAGTTCTGGAACAAGACCAAAGTCCAGAAGTGGACGAAGAGCCAGCGCACATCTACCTCAGTCTACAGCTCGCGAAAGCGAAACAAGCTGGAGAGAAGGAGAAAACCCAGGGAATTGATGACGTTGATTAGAATCTCCTTCTGATAAGAGAACCCAGAACTTTGACCCTTAATTCTCCAGGCGGATCCGATGTCACAAATTATTGTACGTGTCTAACAAGAATCAGCGTCAACCTTCAACCATCCTTCCACTAACTATATAAGGATCTGAAAGAAAATGGTAGACAGAAAAGCTGATTCCTTTCTTGGCACGGATACAAAAACTGGGAAAACATGGCGAACTGACAAGATAGTTTGTGACAGTCGATTGTAATCCTACATTTCTCGAGTACTGAGTCTGCGATCAATCATGCAATATTATCTCATGTTTCCCATCGTTTAGGTTGTCCTTGAAAATAATTACAGTCGAATACATGATGCGCCTCCACCTTAAACTGGCTATTGCCCAGAAAGAAAGAATACAACTAACATTAAAAGCCAGCAAAGTCTCACAGGGTATTTTAGGTTTTTGTTTGAGGCTTCCATTAGAGACAATAATAAATTCTTGTCTGTTTCTCAAAAAAGACCATGCCTGAACAGTTATGTTTCACATTGTATTTATCAGCAAATTATTCAGATAATGTAATCGTGCTCTATGACAGTATTGTTGACGTATTTCGATTTAGTTTGTTGTCCATGCTCCGTATAAAGTTGCAGATCCAATCCCATCATTTGTTTTTTGTTGTTGGGGCGGGGGAGTTTAGTTGTTTTATGGCACGGCTCGCTAGCGATATATAAAAAGAAAGTAATGAATAAAAAGCAGTTTTATGAGGCAGTTGTGCATGCAATAGTTTATCATCGCTTTGTAAACTGTTAACACACCATAACATTGTCGACTGCAACAAGGGAGGTGTTTATTTCATGCTATTATGGTCATGGGTAGGTTTTACAAACGATTGCTGAGAAGATCGCTGGGAATAATCGTTTCAGTAATGTTCCTGCATAATTACAGAGCAGTTTGAATCAACCCACCACCTGTCGCCCGTCGCTTGACCGCTTCCACCAAACATCAAGATGTAGCCCCCTGAGACCGCGATAACCTTATCTTTCACGCTACCCACATTTCAGTCAGTGGTCAGTGCCGACTATCTCAGAGGGCGGTCAGATAACATGGACGCACACACAGTCACACACACACACATACACACAACCATCTATACACACACTCACTTACACTGTCCTGACGACCATCCACATCTGCAAACAAATCAGATGTGAGAGTCAGGAAGGAATATTGATGCGACAAGTGAGTGTTGCAGACTGGGATACAATTACTTCTTCTCGGTGGAATGTCAGTAGAGTTTACCAGAGAAGGACATCTGTATTCTTTTTCTGCGCTCACTTTAAGTGTCTTTCCCATAACAGTGTCCCGGTTAATGAACTGTTTGGGATGCATCATTGTCTGGGCACACCCGGCACGGTTAGAGTTATACTATATACTGTGCATATCTTTTGATCATAAGATGCAAGAGAAAAATGCCAAATAAGTAATTCCTAATCCTGATAATCCTAATGATTGTCATCATCATCTGCATCGCGTTCGAAACCAGCATCATCATAATGGTCATTCGTGGTCGTCGTCATCATCACCATTGTTCTTGTATCTGCTTTGCTACTACTTCTACTAGCGCTGCTACTGTTAACACTCCTTCAATTACATCTGCTTCAATGTCTTATATCTGTTTCTTCCATATCTCAGTGTAGCGCGTATTCTCAGTCAACTCACACCTCAACACCCCACACCATTTCTCCTCTCCTTTGTGGTCAAGCCCCTGGCCTGAAGCTCTAAAAGCTCGTGGGTTTATTTCACAGATGTCACTCTCAACTTTCATCGCTGGGGCTAAAGAGTTCGTGTTTTGTGCGACGATCTCGGCAGCAGGGAAACTGTTGTGTGGAAATGAGCCAGCGGTATGGGCGGTTATAGGTACATTTATAAAAAAAAATTACACACTTACACGCACACATATATAATAATATTTATTGCATAAAGTCACATTTAAAGTTTAGAGAATCAACTTTACTGCACTAGTTTGTTCCCCTCACCGCTTGCTCATTTGTGTCAAAGAACTACCACCCTGACATCACACCACTGTACCTGTCAGGGTGCTATTACAGCTCCCTAAACATTGAAGCAAGTGGACCATTCCTTTTATGACTTTTTTTTTTTAGCTGGCAAAATGTTTATAATTCTAGTTAGACTCTGGATGGGTACAGCACCACTCTAATGAGTTTGCCAATGGCTTTGTTGGGCAGATTCTTCCTGAACTTTGCCCTCACTGCACCACCGTTACCATGGGGGCGGGTCACTTTACCCCAGATTACAAGCAGGCGGCTAGGCTTGTCGTGTCCTGGGCATGCAGTCAGTCTCATTGCCTTGTATACATAAGCACATCTCTTGCCCAGGTAAAACTCTGTCTCCCCATTGGTGATAACACCCTTAATCTTGAGAAGGGCTGTGTTTTCATGCCGGTTGCATGTCTTTGCTCGCATGCTCCATGCACGACACGGTTTGGAATGCGGGAGTAGACTTCGAGCCCAACGTGGCATATTACGGCACGACATGGTCTCTTTTTTCTGCTTAGTTTTCAATCTGCTGTAAACTCCAGCGGAAAGTTATAAGTTTTCGTCCACTTCTGGACTTTAGGCTTGTTCCAGAATATGAGTTATGTGTGTACAGTCCTTTTATATGTATCGTTTATTTGTGTGCAGTCGATTCCTTGCCTCTCAGAGAGATGTACTTAGTCCAACATCAAAAGAAAGGGCCCTACTTACTCCGTGTTAAGGACATGTTTAATGTTTGTTGGGAGAAACGGAGTAGCTCCATTTCCGCTTCCTCCTCCCAAATGGGGCCTCGGAAAGCACAAGAGAAATTTGGCACTACCATGATGAGGATGTTATGTTGCAACAGAGGTTTCATATCACTATACCTGCTCCTATAATCGTATGTTGTGAAAAGCCTGGAGTTTGCCAGCGTAAATAGACAGTGGCAAAATAATAAGGCAAACCGAACCCCCCACCCCCCCCCCCCCCCCCAAAAAAAAAGCATTAGGCAAACGTAGAACAGCAGTGTTGGGGAAAAAAAAGGGGAGTGGTGGTGGGTTAAAGCGACACATCCCATCACGGGTGTCATGTCTGAGCGGGTTACACATTGGAAGAAATAGGTGTTATTGAAATGTGGAAACAATAAATGTGGTAGAGGGACGGAAGGGTGACAGGACGTTTTCCTTACCCGGAACCACCTGACCTTGCTACGCCACTGCGCCTGTGATAAAACATTTACTTTTAAATGTCATTGTTGTATGTGTATTCTGCAGGTAATCTGGAGGAAAGCATCAGACCCGAATCCCTTGACAGTTGGGCGAGAGTCCTTCCACAACAACGACCGATTCCAGGTAGAGCATGAGACTGGAGAGGGCACCTGGAATCTGGTAATCCATCAGGCACGGTTGAGTGATGCCGGCGTTTATGAGTGCCAGGTTAGCTCCAAACTAAGGCATCTGAGGCAGCATGTACTTCTCACTGTCAAAGGTAAGCATCCCTGATCAGTGTCCGTAATGTATCCTAATGTCTGCACAGCTCATCGCCTGGTATAAACAGCAGACTAAGAGACAAAATATAATCAGCTACATCAGATCTATATGGTCTAGGGTGACCATAATATATCGAGTTGAACACAGGACATTCCACTAAAGTGTTGTGCTGAAAATGGGACATTCCAGTAACGTGTTAAGCTGGGGCCAAAAAAGGGATATTCAAAGCAAGTCAACTTAACCCCACCTCTGCTTTTCTCCCTGTCGCCGGGATGAAAGGGTTACATTACTCGATCGACAATGACATGTTAACACTAACCATCTTCACCAAAGAAATAAATAAAACAACGCGACCGCTTGGACATGCTTACAAACTGGAACTGTCCTGATAAAAAGAGGACGGATGGTCACTACTTTTGTCACATCTTGAGAAGGGGAACAGTGGACATCTTCCTGGTCATATTGTAAAGGAGACAGACAGCTGGGGGAAAACATGACCACAAAGATCATATGGCATTTACTATGAGAAACAATCATCGTATGGCAGGCTTCTTTCGAGTAGGAAAGTCTTTTCCACTGACTTGTATTTATGTCAACGGTGTCACAAATATTCATGTTAGTGCATTAGTATACAGTGAGAGCACGGTTCAGTATATTTAGCCCATTTTCCAGGGCTCTGTTGTCGGTAAAAAAAAAAAACGAATAGATCCTCTGCCTCTCCATCAATCATGTCGTAAGAGTCTACTAAGTGTCGATTTCCTTCAAAGTCGGAGTGCACATGTCTGAGTGGCAAGGAACCAAGAGTCTGCATACAGATAAGCCAAATCTAAAACCAATGTGCACGTAACACTCAGATGCTGGAACCATGACCAACAAGAACTCTCCGTCCGAGTTTACAGCTGGTGAGGAAGTTTTGCATAATCAGTGAATAAAAAACAATAACTTAGACGAGGTTTTACCCTATACAGGAATATAAATAATAGAACAAATAATCAAATGTTAGTATTCATGGGAAACACGTAACTCAACAAATAGACAGCGGGAATTCCTTGGATATAAGAAATCACCCCTAAACTGGTAGTCTTGGTGCTTTTGTCAATCTCCATTTCTAAAAATGTTAAACAAGAATAGAAATTCCCAACACAGCAAATCTCATTTTTCTGTCTTTCGTTTCAGAGAAAGAAACAAATACAACTCCGATGCCAAGACCAGGTAGGTCTTACACATACTGTTGTATGTTTTGTTGGTTGCTATCAGTGTGTACGGGAGATTTGTTGGATTTCTAGCGCTCGTTAATTTTAGCTGTATGCTATTTTATTAACTGCTATGCTCTTTTCTCTACACGATTTCTTGAAGCTTGTAATGTACATACAATTTACAAGACCAGAGGCGAAGGCACTAAGAAATCATAGGAGGGGGGGGGGCGGGCGGGGAGTGAGGATGCACTTATCTGGGTAGAGATTCGACATCACAGAATTTAGGACAAGCCCATAATAGCTCTGTCTTCCTCCTGAACAGACAGCGAGTTTCCATGATAAAACTGATGGTACCTTGCCAGTTGTCATCTAACTACTCGCCTTGCCTGCCCTCTGAGTCTCGCGTGACGTTTAGAGTCCACAGCCAATCCTCGCTGCCTCATTCTCACCAGGTACGGATTCGCTGTATCCTCCATTTCCCCTGTGACACAAATGGGGCCATTCAGCTAGCCTTTTCTCTTTTCATTCCTCAACACACCTGAATAGCGTGGACAAGTATTCATGTGAATTACACAGCTTGTGACCTCTGGATTGATTTAATCCATTCCTACGCAATAAGGTCATTTAGCCTTATTCAAGTATGTAATAATAATATAAATACTATTATATGCGGAACGACTACTGTAACATAATATTTGAAGTAAGGGCGTGTATAAACAAATACTTACAGATAACATCTATTATTGGTTGGTTGGGTGGGGGAGAGGGGGCACTCAACCAACTGGTACATTGTCTGGGATGAGGGGGATATGGAAGTGAAATTTGCAAAAAAAAAAAAAAAAGTGTGGGGGTTTCTGTGGTCGCTAAGCATTCCTACACATTATTTTGTGTGACGTTGAGCACAATGCCAGAGCTAAGGGTGTTTGCACGCCTGCTCAAAACTTCTAACTTCTAAAGCGCTTGGAAGCTCACAGCAACGAACTGTTGCTTATCCTGCGTTACTGCTGGTTTAATTTACAGTCTGTAAAACTGTTATCTCGCAGTAACAACTTGTGCTATACTTTTGTGCTATATCTTGGAAAAGGCCACGAGAACAGCACTCAAATCTATCAACATTATCATCATCATAAACCACTTCTAAAGTTAAGCGCAGTGGGGAGAAATAATTAGCGATCCCGTGCACGATGGCTGCCATTGGCTACTGTCATGCCGTAAAGGTATAAAGTGTCTTTAATGTTGTCTCTTCATGTTTTCCGCGGCCGTCGTCTTGTTCTTGTAGCTGATCTTGTGATATGCAGTGCTTGTGATAGTATTTGATCTTTTTGTATTTTAACGAGATGACCAAATCTTTTGATCTGCTGAATGTCAAAGAATCTAGTACAAGGTGTTGTTCTCACAACTTGTCTGACAGTTTCATTATTCACTCTATCTTTGATGGTTAGTTGACTGCTTTTATCAGGCACCTCATCTCGCAGATTTTGAGTATATGGGCTTTTTATAGTGTCCATGTTTGGCACTGATAGCTTAATGTTGGATTGAATACGCTGTTTATAATCTGTCTCTTTGCACACATAGTTAGGCTTGGATGTTTTAATAATGGTGACAGTTGGTACATAAGTGAACTTACTTTCTGACATCTGGTTTCTTTTTCTCTGTCAATTCCGTGATCATACTTCCTAGATATTTAAACCCCTTCACCTGATTCATACCAGAACCATTCAGATGTAGGTGTAGTTGGCCAGTGGTTCTAGTAAGCTGCATTTTTTCTGTTTTGTTTGCATTGATCTTCATGTTATATTTACTGGATGCTGAGTTTAACCTGTCAATGTGGTCTTGCAGTCTATCTTCTTCAGATTAGAACAAGCACTTGTCGTCTGCAAATATTAGTTCGTTTAATGTGGGTTAATTGATTACATCTTCTGATATGTGTACTTACCTCCTCATGATTTTAGAGATCTGTATTGTCTGTATGAGAACTTGCTTCTTCAGATTTTCTGTCTATATAAATGTTAAATAACAGTGGGGAGAGCGCACATCCCTGACTCACACTCAAACCTTTAGCCTGGGAAATTATCAGATATGGTTACCTCACAGACATCGGATGTAATAGCAGCTGCATTTGGGCTGCTGTCATCCACTAGTTGAAAGAAGTACACCCGCCAAAAAGGTTATGGTTTAACACGTAGGCTTTTCGTGAAAATAGACGAGGTATACATTACAGGAGTCACAGCCAGACTGAATAGATAACTATTTCAGTGGAACCTCGCTTAACGAGCATAATTATTTCCAGAATCATACGCGTTAAGCGAAACACTCGTTATGCGAAACAATTTTGCTCATATAAATTAATGTAAAATACGATAATGCGTTCCATGTCGAAAAAAAAAATACTCACACAATGCTATGTATACCGTTTATTCAAAGAATACTATATACACATTGTAAAGGAGAGTGAATCATCTTCATCTTTTCTTCCACCGCGGAACAAACCCATCTGGAATGCGAATTCAATTTGCAGAAAAAAGAAAATTGAAATAATTATGAAACATATCTAATTATTTTTTTTTTTTACTTGAAAGATGTCCAGAGACATTTGCTTTTACCGACGCTTCAAAATTTGGCGAAAATGTGACACAACATTATCATTTAATAAATTTGCAGCGCTCATAGCCACTTCCTTATTAGGGTGATGCTTCTCAATGTAAGATGCAACAGTTTCCCATGCTTTCAAAATTTCTCTTGTTTCGCCAGAAGATTGTTACTTTTCTGTTACCTCCTCCTCCTCTGACAAACTTTCCTCAAAAACTTCTTGCTGTGAAACACAATTCAACTCCATAAGCTCTTCGGTGGTCAGCTCCTGGCTGTGCTCTTCCACAAGCTCTTCGATATCACTGTTATCCACCTACAATCCCATGATAGTGACCAAAGACACAATCTCCTTGACTACAGGTTCCACAGGCACTTTCTCCAACCCCTCAATGTCACAAATAGACAACGCTCTCCGGCCAAAGCTTCTTCCAAACAGAAGTTATGGTTCTCTTGGTAACCCATTTCCCCGCCTTGTCGATCATCTTGAGACAGGCAACGATGTGGAAGTGATTTTTCCAAAACTCTTTGAGAGTGAGGTTGGTCCCATAAGTCACCTGAAAACAATGCTCGAAGAGTGCTTTAGTATAGAGCTTCTTAAAGTTAGAATTGACTTGCTGGTCCATGGGCTGGAGTAGCCGAGTGGTGTTGGGAGGCAGAAACTGGATCTTGATGAACTTAAATTCTTCAGGGAGGTCATCTTGTAGGCCTGAAGGATTCATGCACATATATCACAAAGAACATAAGTTTAAGAAAATGTGTGATCACAAGCGACACTACTATGCTACTGGAACAATTGCTAAACACAGACTGATGTAACATGCGCACAATCCAGGACTTCCCCTCTCCTCGCCACTCGTTATTCGAAACGTCGCTAGTTAAGCAAGTCATTCCTTTACAATTTGTTTTGCTCGGTATGCGAATTACTCGTTATGAGAGGTGCTTGTTAAGCGAGGTTCTTCTGTATTTTGTAAAAACTGCTGCAATTGCATCAAAATACCTGCATAAGCGATAAACTATAATCTCCTGTACCTTAGAAAGGGATACAAACACACTACACGAAGTCTGGCAACTATTAATGATGAAGATGTGTGCATTCACAAATATTATCTTTTCCACGTATGCGTTTTGGGGCTTATTATGGGGTGGGGTATGTATGTGTGAAAAGAGGGGGGGAGTGGTAATAAAAGAACAGCTGCGCCCTGAAAATCATGTCGTGAAAGACCACTAATTATGGGTTTGTTGAAATTGTATATGTAATGTGGTAAGGCACAAATATCACAACCTAGCTGTAAACCACAATATAACATGTCAACCGTTTTTTCAAGCGCGTACGCAGAAGAAGAAGAAGAAGAAGAAGAAGAAGAAGAAGAAGAAGAAGAAGAAGAAGAAGAAGAAGAAGAAGAAGAAGAAGAAGAAAAAGAAAAAGAAAAAGAAGAAGAAGAAGAAGAAGAAGAAGAAGAAGAAAAAGAAGAAGAAGAAGAAGAAGAAGAAGAAAAAGAAGGAGGAGGAAGAGGAGGAGTAGGAGGAAGAGACTGAGAAGGCTTTTTGAAATGCCTATTGCGTGTATTTATGTAAGTAATTTGTACCCCACCAGGACATCACGCAAGCGATAAACATCCGGTGACACAAAGTGCCACCATGCGAATGAGGATCACCCGTGGAGAGGTTCCTGAAATCCCGTTCAACCGTGAGGCCATATTTCAGACCCTGCTATATCTAGGGCCTCCGGCAATAGCCAGTGTGGGGCATCAAAACAGTTAAAAATTACATCTCACAAAGGCATGACGAGATATTTCGGATAGCGTGCCCCTTACAGATAACGCGTTGTTCGGATTTTAATTGCAAATATAATAACATTGAAGTGGTAACTGGGAAGAGGAAATGCAACCTGAAATTGTATAGTTTGTGCAGAGCACAGTAGACTCATAGACGGCTGGCAACTGCTATAAGAGGAAAACTGCAGCAGGCGGAGAGAGAGAGAGAGAGAGAGAGAGAGAGAGAGAGAGAGAGAGAGCGAGAGAGAGAGCGACAGAGAGAGAGAGAGAGCGAGAGAGAGACATAGAGAGCGAAAGAGAGAGAGAAAGAGAGAGAGAGAGAGAGAGAGAGAGAGAGAGAGAGAGAGAGAGAGAGAGAGAGATTCTGGCAGATTCGTTCCAAGCGTTCTTTTGGTCACTTTTCAAAAGGCGACACGTGGGCAGACCTCTGAAGACAAATCATGCTTCTTTATTGTGCTGATCAGGCGTTGAGCTACAGATTTTCTTAACGCGAACGGGTCTGGCTAGTCCCACTCACTATTGCCATGGCCAGTGATTTTGATACTTTTATATATGGCACAGTGGTTAATAACATTTTTTTTTTAGTGTTTACATGTAATGTCGGCGTCTATAGCTCAGGCGTTTCGAACGCTCTTTGTAATGCTGGGGTGCCGGGTTCGATCCCAGCTGCGGGCCTTGCGCCTTGCGATGGTTTTGACATTGGTATCGAGAAGCTGGCCGTCAAGAAAGCAATGGCAAACTACATGACTTAAATTTGCCTAGAAAAATCACAACCAGTATCCGCATTGATCCTCGCTCCTCCCGGACATTAGAGCAATACTTTTTGCCCGGATAGCAAAAAACACTTAGATAACAACAACTTTTAAATAACAAAACTTCTTAGATAACAAAAACTGTTAGATAACAAAAACTCAGCGTGTCGATTGCCATAGACGTTTTTGATTTTGTAAATAAACGAAATTGTCAGGTTATGAAAATAAGACAATACACATTTCGACAAGAGGCTGTTGTTATCAAAACATTATTTGAATCTGTTGTGAGTAATCTGTTGACAGCTCTAGCATAAACTGAAAAAGAAGCTTGGCATAGTGAAAACTATGTATTGTATTACGTATGTAGAGAGGCAGCCCAGGTCAGGTCTTCGTCAGATCTGACTGAGCTACCGTATAGTAGTAGCTGTTATCTTCAATATCAAACAGCAGGTTCTTTACAAAACGTAACTCTTTGCACAGCGGCCCCAAGATTATCTCTCTCGCCACTTCCTCTGCCATGTGATTTCACGGCAAAAGCATTTTCAGTCTTGTATCGATGTCTGCCTCGTTTCTAGACACTTTCCCTCATCGCCTTTAATCCAGGCCACAATGACGTTTTTCGTGGCCAAGATACGTCAGCCTCCAGAACAAAATACTGTTTATCAGTCAATTCTCCTGCATTATGTAAAATTTCAATATGCTTCTTCTTCATTTTATTTTAAGGATTTTTTGTAACAGTCTAATTCAAATGCTCCTATAATTTTCTAAGTGACTGACTGAGATCCATGACCCACATTCATGGACTGCCAAGGAAAAGATGCATCATCTCAGATGGCGTACTCCTTTCCAAGCACTGTGCCATTTGTTCTACACGCTGTTTAATCTCAGTATTGTTAAAGCAAGTCTTCTTCTGACTTTTTTTTTGATGGTCGCAATTTTTATTCACTATAGATCCCAGATATTCAAAATCTGGAACATTTTCTACCCGTTTATTACCTATTTTAATATTAGGTTGGTATGCTATATTTATTCTAGGTATTTTCCTTTTTTAGATTCAGAAAAGGGATAACTTCATTGTTGGCCTTTCTCAAGAGTCAACGGTAATTCTTCTAGGCCT
>CAJHNH020006691.1:202500-217500 GCA_905116865.2 Candidula unifasciata | reverse complement strand
TTAGCTACAGGCACCCATAAATTGCACACTTTGGGATAAAAGATCAAACAGCACTTGGTAAATCATACTTGCCAAATAATGTTTTTAAAATCCCTGAAAGAGAATTTAATGTCCGCCAAAATTATAATTATTAATATTAATTTTGAGAATACATTATTCCAAATATTTGACCAGGTGATTACTTGCAAAGTTAGGTAAATGTAAATTTTCGCTTCAGTGGCTCATCAAGCATATGATACCAAGCGCATATGTGTTGAGACAAACATGGATATGATACCTAGCGCATATGTGTTGAGACAAACATGGATATGATACCAAGCGCATATGTGTTGAGACAAACATGGATATGATACCAAGCGCATATGTGTTGAGACAAACATGGATATGATACCAAGCGCATATGTGTTGAGACAAACATGGATATGATACCAAGCGCATATGTATTGAGACAAACATGGATATGATAGGTGATGTACTCAGCCACCGCCTCTACTTATACCGACATTACCTGGCACCCATTATAGTCTGGGTCAAGCTGAGAGCCAAGGTCAATTGATAAGAAAAAAAAAAATTAGTATCGATTTGGATGGGAGCCTAAAACTTGTAAACGGGCAGCTGAGCGCCAAACCACTACGTTAATTCCTGAACTATTGGCCAAGCCGCTTTCCATTTCTCTGAAGTTCAGCGGCTTGTTTCCAGACCTGTCTGGTTCTTTTACTGAATAAACATATTACATAGACATATTGTGATCTTCGCTAGAGCTATACAGTTCGTGTCTTAGGCGATACTCTCGGCAGACTACTAGCCATTCTGCGGATATAGACTGAGATGTATGGGAATAAACCGGATGCAACACAGTCGATGCTTGTGCCTGTACTTTACATAGTTTTGCCTAGACTCTAACGAATGCCTGCAACAGTGCATTACTTCTGTTGCTGTTTGTTAAATAGTAGAACCACACAATAAAGCTGATACCATTACAGTTATTGTAGCAGCTACGGTAGCGTGTTCAGCGAGTTGCCTGGCCACGTTTCTATGACTCTTCCATCTTTACATCGTTAGGGCGAAATCACACGCACGACTCCCTCATGGTTCTTGACCTTTCAAAAGTGAATGATTCTAAAATTGCCGGAAATGTTCTAAACGCCTTGATCCTACACATAATCGATGACTTGACATTATCGCAAATCTGGAGCAGACACGTCTCTGCTCCTGATACAATGTTGGCTTGACAAAACTCTGGTCGTGTGTGTACGCTTCAAAAACGTTGCGATAACACGGACTTAGACTTTCAATTCCCGAGTCTCTGGCTTCAGAACTATTCAAGGGAAATAATAGGCATATGCTAATCATTAACGCGATTAAAAAGGAAGGATATTTTCAGTCGCAAGCAAGTGTCTATCGAGTTACCTGAGTGTCTGTCAATGATCCTAGCATTATATCTTAGTTTGTAACTGTATGAATCTTTTTGTATTTAATTAAATAGTATAGTAATTTTTTTTTTTTAGGAAACATAAAAAGTGGATGGAGAAAGGAGAGACATTAATAGTTTAAAAGATATACAGAGACAGATGGGGTAAGGAGGAAAGGAGCGAAAGAGAGTGACAGATAGAGAAAGAAGGAAGAGAAAGAAAGGACAGAGAGAGGGAGACAGAGAAGGATACATAAAGTAGTTCTAAGGTACTGCATTAACTCTAAAGTCTAGTCTTATTCAAAACTGTGATCACTTCCTGCTTACTATTTTTATTAATTGTGTCTATTCACAACCTTCTGTCTAGTGTATTTCAATCAACTCTAACACAGATGATCTTCTAAGCCATGATGTCAAACTGTCCAGCATCTGTTCTCTCGGTCTCCCTCTGCCTCTCCTCCTCTTCAATTTTCCTCCATTTTTCTCCTTGTCATCACATGACCAAAGACAGTAGAGTGTCTCTTTCTGATGTGGGCATTCTACTTCTACTCTCTTCGAGAGTCAGTTTTTTTCATGACTTCTTCATATTTTTTTTTTTAATCAGCCTAGGATGTTCTCATCATTTGTCTATAAAACCATATCTCCGCAGCTTTTAAAGAAGTTTTGACTAATATACTAACTTTCCATGATTCCCATCCGTATATCAATATAGGATTTATAAAACTTTTCATAACTCTCTTTCTCGTCTCAGTTGACAAAGAACAATTGCGATCTTCCATTTGATGTTATCAGGGTACCTAAGTATCTAAACATTTCAACTTGCTTGAGATTTGTCCCATTTACTTTGATGTTGCATTTAGGGAGGGGTGTTGGGTTGGGGGGGGGGGGAGGGGGGGGGGGGTTAGTTTACTTTGAAATTACCATTACTTCTGTTTTTCTGCTGTTCAGTTTAAGACCCTTGTTTTTACTTTCCGTTGCAATTATATCCACAATTTCTTGCAGTTGTGTTTCATTTTGAGCGATCAGAACCATATCGTCAGCATATCGCAGGTTGCTAACGAGAATGCCAACCAGCCGCTATTCCTGACGTACCATGCATGAATGTAATTTATTTCACTGTATAAATTAAATAAATCGAAGGAAAAGATACAGTCCTATCTAACGTCTTGTTTAATATTTTGAAAAGTCCCAACTTGGTTGTCAATTCTTATGTCTGCTTCTTGTTGCCAGTATATATATATTTGTTCCAAATTATAATTTCAAACACGCACAGATATTTAGAGCTGAAACATGGAGAACTGCTAAAACAATTACTATAAATAAGAACTAAGAAGCCGGTACAGAATAGACCATGAGAAAATTAAACAGCGCCACAGATTCATAAATGTGTGGCTTTAGGTAAGAACTATTCATATTCCAGGTAATCGAGAGGTGAAAAAAAAAAGACACTGGTCATGAATAGGAAACTCACTGAAACTACATGATAACAACACAACTAGAATGTAATTACACTGAAACCACTTTGCTTCAGAAATAAAGGTGTACCAAAAACATACTGATAGGGGAAATAACAAATAAACTCAAAAGGTGGGGGGAAAGATAAAAGATCAGCTACATACGAAAGGAAAGGATACGAAAACTTTGCAGAGTTCACTAAGAACCAACGATGTACTGGAGGAGTAACGAGCAGAAGAAATACCTTATACTCTGTATATGCTAATTTTGCTAGTTATAAAAGCTGACTGCTGTTCTGACACGCCACAGATGAAAGCAATAGATAAGAGATAATTTTCTTCTTGTTTTCTTTCTCATGCTTTCATGTCAGTTTCAGACATACTTTTGATGTTATGCTAAGAGCACTGAATTTGCTTTGAATTAGTTCTTTGAAAATATTTTAAACTGGATTGACCTGCGAGCTTTAGTCAGTAAAGAGGAAAACATCAAATTGAAGCAAAATACAACATGACACCACTTTGAGTCAGTTAAGCAAAGGGAACATTTTAAGCCCATTTGGTATCTGGCATATGATGCTAGACACGCATTTTCTTTATTGACTAGTCGGCTCTCGATGGGTGATATGATGAGTGTCGCTAACAGGGGTTAATTCTCTCCAAGACTTGGTACCCATTTCAGTTTTTTACCTACAGCATACTGATAAACATTGGTAAGTGTCCTCTTAGTCTTAGACGATGTTTCAGCCTCAATGCAATAGGGTTTCCCCATACTTGCTCCGTTCCTGTGCCAGTTAAAATCAAATAAAATGTCCCTCGCTGTCTCACTGAAAAGCTGAGCAAATAATTAGTCCCCGAATAATCCAGAAATATGAGCACACAGTAAATGCATTCAGTTGCTAGAGGCACCACAACCATCAGTCGCCACCAGAACGGCAATTTCTCGTTGATGGAATTATTCGAGCACGATAAGCTGGCTATACACACGTAGAATTATTACATAAGGTATTTCACCAGCTCACACGTTAAACGCCATGATGGCCTAGGCGAAGATGCCTTAGCCATAAAAGTATATAGGACTGGAGAATTAGCCAGATAAAATTAGCCTTTCATGCCTGCCTTGACTATAGCCACGTTGTAGAAAGAACCTGCTAATTTATTATGAGACTGATGAACATGTTTTCAAGCAGAGGTGTATAGGATTCGTATTAGTTTATTGTCATTGCTTGAAAACTACAGGATAACTCTAGCATCTGTCCGTGTACATGAACTTTCATTTCTATCTCCGTCATCCCCTGTGTGGGATGCAATTTTTCGTTATTTTAAAGCCCGAAACCTGGCTGATGCTGGAAGTCGCAATATAGCCTACGGTTGAACACGGTTTCCGGGTCCTCTCCACAGGTGATCCTATTCCGCATGGTGGTACTTTGTGTCACCAGGTGTTTATCCCTCTGTGTGATGTCCTGGTTGGGTAAAATTTACTTGCTTTTTATCTTTCATTTATATGTGTGTCCTTAATATACTTCTCCAATATATTGTCTGTCGATCACTGCCTCTTCCTTTTGAAAGCGTATCTGACTATACTACTCTATTTAAACATTAACATAATTTAATGCAGAGGAACTAATGGAAAAGAGCATTAAAAACTTATGTTAATAAAGTTTAAACAAAGCATATAAAAATATTTTACATGATAATGTTTGTCAAAGAATGGGCAGTACATACACATACACTCAACTGTTGGAAATCAAAATGCAGATTCTTCTGCTCATTCAACGTCTGTAATAGACAGGGGCGAAATATCGAACATTGGATTTAGTATCACGTTTCTAGTTAGCTCTCCAGCGAAACCGGAAACTAGCTGCTGTTGTATCCCATTGGTAAATGTTATATTCGATCATCAGGAAGCAAAATATAGGTCATCTAAATGACTCTGGAATATGGATATTGATTTAGGTCACATTAGGGCTGAAACAAAAAGTCATTTCTGACAATATGGTTCAATATTCTATCCAGGAGAGAACAGGCCAGTCGAAGTCTATTTTATTCTTTTTCTTTTGGATAGCTGGCATTGACTTCCGGTGCAAGGGTTTAGAGTAGCAATCCGTGTAGCTTTTGTCTGTAGTAATAGACTGGAAGAATTAAAAGCAGGGCTTACACGCTGCAACATTAGCAAATTAACATATCACAGTGGAAATCATTGGGTTATATGTTATATATATATATATATATATATATATATATATATATATATATATGCATTATATTGGTTTAAAAGTGTACAATATCATTACCGAAAGTCATTATCATGTCGGTAAAGATACACATATAACATTACAGATCATTAACTGTGTTAGTCTCAAGGATTTTTTTTAACATTCTGTGCAGTGGGCATATGGTTTAATTTACCCCTATTGTTTTAGACAAATTAGCATTAAAATAGTTATAAGGTCAACGTAAGAATGAAGGCCCTTATTCGCTATGACATTTTCTTGTAGCCAATATGTGCTGTTCCAAACTGGGAGTTAAAAACAATTATAAAATTCCCTTCCACGCAGGCTCGAATTCAAAACTTTCGCGTTTTCAAACAAGCGTGTTAACTCGGCTATATAATGAGTGTTGGAATTGTTCTTTTACTTTCCAGCTATCTTATAATGATCCATCTATCATCTTCCATTTTGCGTATACTTAGGGTACTATATTTCCTAAAGATCATTTGAAGTAATGAACTTAAACATGTTTAACACTTTATATTTTTTTCGCTGGCCATCTTGTCTGAAAGTTCTAAAACGACAGAGGTTAAATATTTGTGAATAGAAAAGGCAAGAGGTTTATAGCCGAAGTAAATGTATAGCTAGCGGTATCATGTGTATTCTCTAGTTCTAAAATGTCGGTATGAAATATAAGTCAAAGACTGAAAGCACCTAACGCGTCATTTAATACTTGGCACAAAAGTACATATTCCATATTTGTTAATTAAGAGTCGTGTTTAAAAAAAAAAAAAAAAAATTAATTTCTACATGGGACTGGTTCAAATGGTGGAGTATATGTCCCTCCTCTCATCTGTAAACACTGGTGTAAATGATAGAGGCGATGTCCCTCCTCTCATTTGTGAACACTGGTGTAAATGATAGAGGCGACGTCCCTGCTCTCATCTGTAAACACTGGTGTATATGACAGAGTAGATGTCCCCCTCTCATTTGTGAACACTGGTGTAAATGGTAGAGTAGATGTCCCTCCTCCAATTTGTAAACACTGGTGTAAATGATAGAGGAGATATCCCTCCTCTCATCTGCGAACACTGGTGTAAATGACAGAGGCGATGTCCCTCCTCTCATCTGCGAACACTGGTGTAAATGACAAAGGCGATGTCCCTCCTCCCATTTGTGAACACTGATGTAAATGGTAGAGGCGATGACCCTGCTCTCATCTGTAAACACTGGTGTATATGATAGAGTAGATGTCCCTCCTATCATTTGTGAACACTGGTGTAAATGATAGAGGCGATGTCCCTGCTCTCATCTGTAAACACTGGTGTATATGATAGAGTAGATGACCCTCCTCTCATTTGTGAACACTAGTGTAAATGGTAGAGTAGATGTCCCTGTTCTCATCTGTAAACACTGGTGTATATGATAGAGTAGATGTCCCTCCTCTCATTTGTGAACACTAGTGTAAATGGTAGAGTAGATGTCCCTCCTCTCATTTGTAAACACTGGTGTAAATGATAGAGGCGATGTGCCTCCTTTCATCTGTGAAGACTGGTGTATTTGATACGGCAGATGCCCCTCCTCTCACCTGCGAACACTGGTGTAAATGATAGAGGAGATGCCCCTGCTCTCATATGCGATCACTGTCATCCTGAGTTCTATGAACAGTTGGTAATTATTCGGATTTCCGTACGGATATAATGAGAGAGAAAGAAAACAATATGAGTAGACCGGATCTGATACGATTATCAGACTGTCTGTGCTGTTTGACTGTAGACAAAATAAAATGGCCTATTTGTTCTCAGTTATGTGGTGGTAGGGGGTGACAAGTGTAGGGACAAGAAGAGGTGGTGTCTGGTCTCCTCGGCTAAGGCTGGAAGACATGGGACCAGTGGTACAAGCTGCACTTGTTGAAAATGCATCCAACGTTGAAAATGTAAAAGAACATCCCAATTATGCCTCTGCAAACCCAAATCTTTGAAACACAAAGGATGCTAGTTTATGAATGTATACAAATATATGAGTGTGTGTGTGTGTGTGATATGGTTGACAGCCCAAATGATGCAACTACACGCAATGAAACGTTTAAAGCCCGTTTGAGCATACAGTAAACGTGTTGTCCATTCCACAGATATCAAGATAGCAGGTACATCGTTCGTGGAGAAAGATGACCAGATACACTTGATCTGTAACGCCACTGGTCTAGAGCACCCGCCTGACTACCTGGACTGGTTCCTGAATGGGAACAAACTGTCCATGAAGAACAATAACAAGATATCTATCAGGTAAGATTGGTTGTAATTCTTATTCTACTCAAAGACACCGAATGTCCAGTTGCCTAATCCCTCTTCCTCTTCATCTTCTCATTAACCTGCTTATTTGTTAGCAGATTGTTGGTTCATTGCTTCTCCAGCAGATGCACTACAACTTCGAAGGAACCCCCCCCCCCCTCCCGGGCCCCTTCCCCGACCAACATGTCGACCTCTTTAGCATGTTTGTTTGAGGATTGGGGGGGGCGGGGGGGGTGTGGACAGGGTCTGATTTGTGCAATCGGTCTGATTTGTTTACCCCAGCAATGGGGTATAGGAACCCACGAGGGGAGATGGCCTAAGTAATCTCGCTGAATATTTTGCAATGCTCTTTAGTTTTATTTTAATCTTTTGCACGATTAAAGACACGTTTACACGTCTTCCAAATAGTCGGGATTTATTTTCTGTTGCAAATATGTTGATTGTACTAACCATAAAATATTGATTACTACAGTGATGTGATTCCTAAAGAAAGGTGCATGTATTACGTACCGTTTCGTACCATATAAAAAAGACCTGGGTCTAGGTGATATGTTTGTAAGTAGCGGTCGACACAGTGTTACTCTCCAGAATGTTTGCTTCACCTACTTCAGGCTGTGTCATCAAAGAATTAACGATACCCAGCAAAACGAATGCCCATTAATGTTTGGCTTTGTATTTTTATTTTTCCTGATAATTTGACTTGGAATAGTTTGCAGTTGCTTTCTAAACGATACCCAAAAGCAAGGAATTAACCTCTAAATCGCTTGCATTTAGGGTCTAACCAGACATTTCGGCATTATGAAGCTAGTTAGAACGCCTTAGTCACTAACGCTGACCGTCGAAGGATGCCTCATCAATGTAAACTTTTATCTAGTTGTTTGAACCATAAGACTGGCAGATAGGCTTCTTGGTAAGGTGACTTCCGCCTTATTAAATGAATTCCTAAATGATATAAAACTCAGTGATGGCTATAAAACGTAGTACAACGTTCAGCAACGTCCTGTAAAAAAAAAAAAAAAAAAATACGCAACTAACCTACATCATGGAATCAAGGCCGAAGGGTTGCGATATCCATAGTACCAAGCCAAAGGGTTAAGAACTCATGGTTTCTAGAAATGAAAAATCCAAAACTCACACGAGTAATACTACTGAAGAAACATGATCAGAATAACACATGATCAACCAGATTGTTCCATCCAACACCTGGTATTCTCTAAAAATTACATAAACAGGACGATGAAAGTCGTAACAAATGCTGTCATGTAAGGTTTTAACCAATAATTTCCTATGTTCTATGATTGTGTATTCCAACACCATTCACCAATGTTTTGCGTTTGTTTGTTTCAAAAATATGTGTGATGAATGAGACATTCAAGGAACGTACTACAGCCTGTACCTAAATTACCTATAATCAATTGATAATGAAATAATAGAATCAGTAACAACAGTTTAATTTTCATCTATCAAAATGGGTTATAAAATTATCACTGGAAACTTGCATAAGCATACGAAGTGATATTCTTGGAATAGGTTGTTGACATGAGCGTTCGCATATACGGACAGAACGTGAATAATGCGTTGCGAACATTTCGTCTGTTTTATACTTAAGAGATTATTCGGAACGTTTCTGTGCGCATGCCAGCGGCATCTACTGTTTTATTTTCTTACAATGGAGTAGGTATGCCTGCATGTGTACTTGCAGTGTTGTCCTTACCAAACAGTGTCGACGGCAAGTGAAAGACAGACTGCATTAACGAGTTCAACAGTTAGCTTTTTTCTCGGTCATAATTACAGAAACACAAGTAAACAGGCTCCAAAAACACTTTCAGGGGTTTCAAGCAACACAAGTCGTCAAGTGCATATACATAACGATATATTTTTCTGAAATAGTTTACTGGAAAAAAATTCACGAGGTAAAAATGTTTTGTTTTTTTTAATTGTATATTTTTTTTAGGGCAACTGAAATTAATTTAAATCACTCATTCTCAAAATGTGTGTTGCGGCGCCTCGCGGAGCCGCGACTTCTTCACAGGAACCATGAAAAGTATACGAAGATACACTAGTGTATTTTGTCTATCTTTTACATACGAATATTCATACTTTTACTTAAGTTAGGGCCCCGTGGAAAATTTTAAAAAGGCGCCGCAACTAAAAAAGAGTTTGGGAAACACTGGTATAGACTATGTCTAAAGCTTTTAAGTAGACAAAATGGTCGCCCTCTGCGAAGATAGTTTATTTACAAACCGTCAGGGGAAACGATGGTGGAAATGAAAAGAGAAAAAAAAAGGAAAAGGGGAAAAAGAAGGAATTTTAGGCGATGATTTAAAACAATATTTAGAAAAGCAGAATCACTGGTTTGTGGAAGACAGAAACCTGTTTTAATTAGGTGTCATGTGGAAGCCATAAGTTATGTCCAAACAAATGTCTTCAGCAAGAAGAACCTTAATGTGATGGCATGATGTGTAGGTGTTTCAGGAAGTGTTATTATTATTATTATAACTAATATAATACAAAAATTATGCTCCCATCTTCTGCACTTGAGCTATCTCAGTGCAGCCTTTTCCCACAACCCATCATTATCACATCACACGCCGCTGCCATTTCATAACACCACAACAACAACAAAACATGCTTTGAAATAACTTTTTGTTGTTTTTAATTAATTTTTTGAATATTTTTTTTCAGGGAGTTCGTGTCTATTACTTCAAGAACTATCGTCAGTATTCTGGAGATTAACGACGCCCAGTTGTCGGACAGCGGCATGTATGTCTGCCGCACGTCCAACCTGCAGATAGAGAGTATGCGTGTGACAGTGCTCAATGGTGAGTCCACATTTTCCCTTTTCATTCACAATAGCATCTCTTGTGCAATTGTTCGTGAGTGTGTTTTTGATAAACACCTTCACGTTCTTCTTCTTCTCGTTCCCCGGTTGTAAACTTTCAATAAATGTTTTCTTGTTCGTCCACTACTGGACTGTGGTCTTGATCTAGATTTTGAGATTGTGTATGCACATCCATTTTAACAAGTGTGGTTATTTGTATGCAGACTGTTGGTTCCTCACCTCTCAGGCAGACGAACCCTGACTTCTAATTTATCTACTTCTAAGATATGCTCGTTGCAACAACAAAAATACGGGACGGAAAAGGGTAGGGCTGGGGTGGGGGGGGGGGGGGGGGGGCATGCAATGGGTCTAATAATTTTCATTAAAAATGTGGCTTTGGAACCAACAGCAGATCTCATTGCTTAGTAAAATAGTCAAACCGTTTGCCTGGCGCTCTGAAGATCTGGTGTTCGCTTCATAGGCTGCGTAGTTCAATTCACTAGGAGAAGTTTTAGACAGATCACTTAGAATCGACAAAATTGAGCTATGGAGTTTGTAGCTAGGCAAACATTTCGGCTAGGCATTTCTTCTTTTGTTTGCCTGAATTAAGCTTTCTGTATCTGCACCTGTATTTCCTTTTTGAAATTGTGTTGTCTTTTTCAGTTTATTGCATCGTTCGGAATGTTGTCTTTCCATTTTGCTAATTGGGGGGTGGGGGGTGGGGGGGGGGGGGGGGGGGGTTGGCAAAATTGGTTGCCTCAGAATATCCTTTTCGGGGGCAGTATTGGAGTTTGCGTTCTGCTCTCTGGTGCAAGGTTTCACGTGTGCACATTCCTGACAACCCAATTTTTAATGTCGTGTGCGAGTGGCTTCCCAATAAGTTGTACTGACTTCCCAATAAGTTGTACTGACTTGTTCGGTCTGTGCAAAAAAAAAGGTGTTTTGAGTCAGAAATTGCTAGGCACTTGATGCCGATTACAGGCATTTATACAATGTATTACTGGACAGTTGATATATGCACATACATAATTATATCTAATATTACATAAATGTTGGTTTATGCTGAAGTAGAGTCGTAATATGTATGTGCGAATTGATCCTGCATGTATACTCGTAATATTAGGCTAGTAGAGGAGTGGGTCAAAGTGTCTGAACAACAGTCTTGTGTAGGATTCTCATCACACTGGGTCATGAGTGCAGAACTAGGTATCTATACAGCTGGCCCTGTGTTTAGAGACAGAAGACGTGCGTCACGGCTCATAGCAAACGCGAATGGAGGTCGCTTAGTGTTTCAACGCCTGGCATATGATATAACAAAATCTTGTCTATGAATGGAGGTGAAGGCGGTCACCGCTGCATTCCCTTAGCTTTAGCGCCAGCTGTGCACAAATGACATAGCTCTAACTGACTCAAAGAGTATGTTAAGAAAAGTGACATCATGGATGCTCCATTCAAAGTCGCAAACATCGTTTCAGTGGTTCTGGGTAATTAGCGTTCTTTGTATATAAATCCAGGTGAGACCAGTGCGTTGGAAAACTAACATGCTGATAAACTGGCTTTTTATGCACCACCTGGTTGTTAAATCATGCATGATAAACTATTTGTTGTAAGGTCTTTCGAGAGCGAGTGAACAGTGATGGGGCACAGAGAGATCATTGCTGTGTTAGCATAATTTTTCTGCTCAATGCTCAAGTGATAGATATACAGTCAGACTGATATCCGTACCATTATAACTGAAACTTACTACTGAAGATAGGGACGAGGCGCTTATGAGAATGTCTCTTGTGCAATGATGGCAATTCTTGACTTAACTAACAACATTCATTATTCCTACATGTTCGGTAGAAAATACAACTTATTGCAGGCCTTCAAGAGTTTGCAGATGTCCCTAAATGTTGCAGTTACAGGACTCCAGCAAAAAGACCACCAGCCACACAAGTTTCTCCAGAAGGTCATAAATATCGGCATTTTAGAGAAGATAGAAGCAAAATCGTCCACGGAGCACATTGAAAGACAGAAAATGAAGTGATATGAACATCTAATAAAACTGCAGCCTGCTCAAGCTGTATTCAAGACTGTCAATAAATACAACGAGAGAGACACACAGGAAGAGATGGATTGCAGCCTAGCGAAATCCTGCTAAAGGATTATTAAAACTGCCACTCAAGCCACTCGCAAAATTAAAGGCAAATACAGAAAGCCCTGTCAGTGTGTTGTAACAGCAGTGACTAAGGTGTGAGATCCTGACACTCCAAACTCAAAAGAAAGGTAAAACGGACATATAATCTAAATGAAACTGGTAGCATTAGATTTAGAACTCTTCATTGACATATATAATAGACATACAATCTACACGTACATATAATATAACGGCTACTGGTAGCATTAGATTTAGAACTCTTCATTGACATATATAATAGACATACAATCTACACTGACATATAATCTAACGGCTACTGGTAGCATTAGATTTAAAACTCTTCATTGACACATATAATAGACATACAATCTACACTGACATATAATCTAACGGCTACTGGTAGCATTAGATTTAGAACGCTTAGCTAACTGAGAACATACATACCGCTTATAGTAATTTCCTAAATGCTGTGTGTGTTTTTTTTTAAAACTCAGCTTAGCTCAACTCATAACTGCTAGTAGATGTACAATGATATGTTTTTACATGTGTGTATGACGAATAATCCCCTATATTTAGTTCTTGTAATGTTTTAAGAAATCCAATACTCTCTTTTATTACACAGCAATCTTTGTTTGCAGATTCACAATAATACCTCGCTTAATACAACCTTTAAACTTCGTTACTTTTAATTCTGCTCTATTTTAACAGCAATTTATGAAATCCCACATTATAATGACATTATCTTCATGTCCATTCCTCAATTTTTTAAGTAAATTATTTCTGCTGTTATTACAGCGTAAAGAAATAATAATGAGTTTTAATTAAATATAATAGAAAGGGCAAACATGCACAATCTCTGATGCATTCTGGTCCTAGCAACTATCTCCAATTTTAAGATCAACTCTAGGGCAAGATCAGTGTTCTCTGACCTGCTGGGCATGCCGACGTTAGGAGGGGGTGGGGGCCATGACGTCGTTAGGGTGGGGGGGGGGCATGACGTCGTTAGGGTGGGGGGGGGGCATGCCGCCGTTAGGGTGGGGAGGGGCATGCCGCCGTTAGGAAGTGGGGGGGGGGGCATTTTGAGGCTTCAAGGGAGAAAAAAAAAGGGGGGGGGGGGAGTAAAGCATTTTGAAGTTGTATGTATTCACTTGTAACAATCAGGTTTTTCAGCGCTAACAGTTATGAAAACAAAGCAGTGCTGCCAGCTGATTGTGGAGAGTGAAATCCGTTGTGACCTGTCTAACGTCAGACCACAAATAGCAAATGACATAAGACAAAACAGTTTCCACCGTCCCATTGATATTTAGACACTAGATTACCCGCTGTTTTTGATTATTTGGTGTGTTATTTGTCTCAGAATTGTGTGTGTCTTGTTCTCTAAGTTATTGTTTACAGTTCTTAGAATTTTGTTTTCTGCTTTTTCTTTTAATCACACTGAATTATATAGGACTAAAGGGAGTTTGGGTGGAGGCGTGTGGGGTCTTGTCAGTTACTCAAGGGGGCCCACCTGAAAAATGTTGGAGACCACGCAGCTAGATGAAACGTTTTAGACAATACCCCCCCCCCCCCCCACCCAGCCACCCCTTCCCCTCTCAGCTGGCCATCACGGTATTCGTAATCATTCGATCCATATACAGTGTGTGAAATTAAGTCTATGCAGCAACTCTCTGGTTTCTTAGGGGGCAAGTTGTCAAGCCGACTTTCTGGTTTCGAGGGTCAAAGTATTATCATGATACAGAGCTGTTTTATCATAAGTGGTAATTTCCTGATACTGTCGTCCTAATCTTCAGAATGGACTATCACTGGGTGTATTATTATTGTTAAAACTTTCCGGATACTGTCTTCAGTCTCTTCAGAAAGTACTAACACCGGGTTATTATTGTTAAGACGTTCTGGATACTGTCTTTAGTCTCTTCAGAAAGGACTAACACAGTGTTATTATTGTTAACAATTTCGAAAGACAATTTGGGCGTAAAAACGAATTGAGCGTGGTATTTTTAATGAGACTTCCAGAAGATTCTCTTGGATTGTCATCGTAGGGATTTAATTTTGAAACTCAAAATAAATGGCAGGGACATCAAAGGAGACAGCAGACTGCGGTACCTGGTGATCACCTTTGACAGAAGTTTGTCTTTTAGGGATCGCATAGAGGGAGTTGTGACAAGGCACTAAAAATTATGGCAGCGATGGACATGGAGCAGGGAATGCTTTTTACACTTTACCAGCACTTCATCACCTCAGTGATTGATTATGGATTGTAGTTACTCACTGTCTCGAAGAGTCAGCTAGAGAAACTGGAGCGCCTACAGAGTGAAGCTTTGCGGCTGATCTTGGGTAGTACAAGAGCATCCCGATTGTGCGCATGCGCTACATCCTTGCATTGCCGACTATTGCAGATGGGCTAAAGGTACTGCAGGCTAAGTCAAACCTCAAAGTAGCTGCAGACAGGGAACACCCTCTGTATGAATCTTTGGTTGCAGACAAGGGTTAGAGGCTAAAAATGGGTTACTCGTGGATAGCTCAAGCAGAAGACACCATTAGACAAGTACAATTGCTCGAGAACATCGGGCTATTAGAGGAATGGGTCAGAGTACCAGGGTAAAGTCTTACCTGTGTAGGGTTATGATAACATTGGGCCAAGTGTGCAGAGAGTGGCCAGCGGTCACTACAGAGGTT
>CAJHNH020006691.1:175000-197500 GCA_905116865.2 Candidula unifasciata | reverse complement strand
ACATACATACATAACATACATACATACATACATTACATAACATAAATAATATACAGACGATACATACATGCATACATGCATACATGCATTTACATGCATACCATGCATGCATACGCATGCATGCAGGCAAGCATGCTATGCATATCAGACATTACCGACATATATACATACATAACATTACACATCACATCACAAGTACATACATACATACATACATACATGACAGACATAGCATACATAAAACATTAGCATCTCATTCATAACTCATATCATTCAGGCATATCATTCATTCAGGGAATACGCATTCAACATACAAAGTCATGCATTACACATTACATACATCACCTATCCATCCATTCCAGCCATCCATCCTAGTCCATCCATCCATCCCTCCATCCATCCATCCATACCATCCATTACCATACTCCATACATACCCCTATCCACCCACCCACCCATCCCATACACCCACCCATACATATCCATAACATCCATCCATCCATATCATGCCATCCCAGATCCATCCATCGCCATAAAGCTATACATTACATCATACATACATTAGCAGACATACAGAATATCAGGACATACAGACCTACCAGACCAGACAGAACATACAGACATAACAGACAGAAGACATACACACCAGTTTGCAGCCACCCTCGATTCAGCCATTGAATTTTCTTGGGACCAACTGATGCTGCCATTCAACATTTGTTTGGATCATCTGCATGCCAGTCCATCACGCCAGCTGCATCCATTTGGGTATAACATCCTTACAGCCATCCAATCCATCCATCCTATCCATTGGGGATGTTGTGAATACATTACATAATAGCATTACGTACTATACTATACACGACATACATACATACACACACAGCACACCACACATGCAGTGACACTGACCGACATTGTATCGACACACACACACACACTACTACACACATACATACATGTACCTAAACACCTACATCCACACATACACACACACTGCACACGCACAGCAATACGCATACATACTACACACGCACACTGTACAATGACATATGCACTCACATGACACCATCACATACTTACACATATTGAAGTATTCCCTCCATCTTACTAGCGGCAGGATACACACATTGGGTGACATCCACAATGTCCTTTACAGAACACATACACACATGCACATGTACATTACATCAATACATGTACTAACATACATACAAGGACAATATCTATACCTACAGTCATACATGTACAGTGGACAGACTATGGACTACATTACAGACAGTACATTACATTACAGACAGGAACATTACCATATCATTTACATACATATCATCAAGACAGACAGTACCTACTAAGTACATTCATTAACATACATTACATAAACCACATTACATAAAACCAATGATCATACATCATTACATACACACTTACATACATAATTACATACCCTCATAAAACACACCGAATACATTACCATACCATTTACACTAAATCTTACAGCATAGCGACCTACCATTTAGACAGGACGACCACGCATGTTACATCCATCATACTAACACATATTTTGTCACCTTTAGGCATTTTCATGATTGACACAACCAATATATCCGTGTAAGTTATTTTACGGTTAGCGGAGACGGATACCCACTTCAATTACCTACCCCCATTGTACACCTGCAGATTTTAAGATAGTCACCAGTATGCATTTTCTGGTGATTGGAGTGTTTCATATATAAGTGATCATAGACATCTCAGAGATCATTATTTTTTCCAGTGATTATAGACATCTTAGTGATCATAGATACCCCAGTCTTCATAGATACCTCAGTAATCATAGATACCTCAGTGTTCATAGATACCTCAGTAATCATAGATACCCGAGGGGTCATAACAATCTCAGTGATCATAGATACCTCAGTGATCATAGACATATCAGTGGTCATATACATCTCAGTGATCATAGATACCTCAGTGATCATAGATTCTTCAGTTATTATAGAAACCACATTGAACCTAGATATCCCAGGGACCATGTACGTCTCAATGATCATAAATATCTCATTAATCATACACAGCTCAATGGTGATATATACATCAGTGATCATAGATACATCAGTGATCGTAGATACATCTCAGTGATGATATACATCTCAGGGATCATAGATACCTCAATGATCATGTGCAACTCTGTGATCATAAATACTTCTGTGATAATAGACTCTTTAATGATCATAGACACCTATGTGATCATAGAAAACTCTGAGATCATAGACATATCAGGTATTATAGACAGCTCTGTGATCATAGCCACCTTAGTGAACACAGACAACTGTGATCATAGACGCCTCTGTGATCATAGACAAGTCTGTCTTTTGCCCATTTGAAGATCTTGGAATCGAATCTACATCACCCTATGTGGTTTCATCAGCTTCTTTCTGTTGGCGGGAGGGGGAGGGGAGTAGACTCACTGCCCCTTCCACATATTAGCATACTTTTAGCGGGTTTTTTTTTCGAAGTCTGCCTGCATCTGCCTAAGAGGAAGGAACTAATAGTCTGCATATCAGTAGGAGATATTTCAAAACGCGGATATGCACACAGAACTCAGCTTCTAAAACAATCCAAAGTTTTCAAGTGACGAACAGCTAGCACTTTCCGCTGGATTTGCAGCCGGGGAAAGTTGAGAGAAGAAGAAGATTTAAAAAAAAAAAAAGCAAAGTCTGCATCGGTGCAGCTTTCTGTCAAATTACTTTTGCTCCCCAAATCGACATAGTAAGAAATGGCAGAAAATGTAATGGGAGGTAAAGGCTTCTATACAGTCATGGGTGTAGAGCCATATGCCATAGGCACCACTTACACGATAATGACCCTTTACTTTCTGTCTCTGTCTGCATAATAGAGACTGTAGACATGATGTCTCCATTCTGCATATAACGCTGGAAGTTATCGCGACCTAGCTAAATGCTCTGTTGTGGCCCCGGCTGTGAATCAACCCAGATGCAAAGGTCTTATAGTGACCACATGGTTCCCCCATCGACATAGCCTCACAAAACGGCTTGCGTGATACAGGCAAAATTACACTTTTCTGCACTTTTTTCCCCAGCTGATTCATGTGAATTCTTCCACTCCCTTTTTGGCCTTTATACATTATTCTACGTCCGCCTTCGTGTATTTTCGTTTCTCGAATGTATCATGCTGTGTGCTTTAAAACTCATGCATCCTTTGTGTAGCAACAATATTGTTTAGCAAATGTAGTCATTTATTGTTGAATCATTCAGTACTAACCAACTCGCCGAGTGTTTATTAGTAGCTTCCAACATTTTTTTTGTTTTTTGATTGAATCTGTGTGTCCCTGGGGCGCTGTGAACCTGGGGTTTTAGGCCTCACGTGAAAATGTGAGGGAAAACATGACCACAGCTTGTCATGGAACACTTAAATATTATTTGTGTTCGTGTCAACGCCCCTAGTTTGTCCTATCTCATGTTACGTAAACCATTCTACTTCAAATGTTTTTTCGACAATTTATGTTTAAAATGGTATTTTTTCTCATTATAGTCTCAAAATGTATTAGTTTTAAGCAGCACTAGTTTGAATACAATGAACCATTTAAACAGCGATCTGGGAGAAAGGGTTCATAAAGATTGTAGAGCAAACATATGCTTGTGTCTGAGTGCGTGTTTCCCTTTGATGAGTTCCAGTTGTCTTCGATTGGTTCTTTTATTATTCAGTGAATAGCTTTTTGTTACTACAAACGGTTACCGTAGGTAAAGAAATATTTGTTATATTTGCAAAGGGCAATGGTGCCTGGGACATAGGGTCTCTGTGGTGTAGCGGCTAGGAGCTCGCCTGCAGTTCGGAAGGTCATATGTTCGGGTCCTGACAGACCGGGAAAGTTTTTATTCAGAGATAGCCTTGGCTCCTAGGTCGAGTCGACTCATCTTTGAATATGTACGGAGGAGCTTGATAGGTCATTAAGATGGGACCATGGTAGAAAGGTTTTGCATCTCCGGAAGACTCTTAACAAACTTCAGCAGCAAGCAGTGTTTGATTCAGCCAAAGTGTTGGGGGGGGGGGGGGGGGGGACATATTTTAAACAGCTACATTGCTTTTTTGTGTGTGACTGCATGTCAGTCCTCCAGGCGACCTAAAGGGATTCACGAGAAAGCATAGATAGAGAGAGAGAGAGAGAGAGAGAACTGACCCGCCAGCTAAATAGATTCGCAGTAAACAGTCAAATCGTTCTCCTGTGGATTCCGGCTCACTGCGGCATACCAGAAAATGAGTTAGCAGACTTGCAAAAAAAAATTAACAAAGGAGAGATAACACACACACACATTCATTGTCATTACCATAAATCAGAGCACTCATCAAGGGGCAATAGAAGAAATTGTGGAAATTAACAGTAAGTATGCACAAGACCCCATCAGCAGACTTAACAGAAAGCAACATACAAATATTTTCCTCTACGAATAGGACACTGCAGGCTCAACTACCACATACATAAAATAAAGATTGTACAGTCCCCACAATGTGCCTGTCAAACAGAACCCCAAACACTTGAGCACATTCTGCAGATCTGCTCTCTCTACCAACAACTTCGAAAAGACACCTGGCCTCAAGAGCAAAGTGTGTAGAGCAAGCTTTATGGAACCATGACCGACTGCTGCTAACATGCGAGTTCATATAGCCAATCCTCCTGATGGTTCGATCTGGGCATTAGAAACCGAACTTAAAGAAGAAGAAGAAGAATGTGCAGCAGGTGCTGTCCTGGGAGGTAAACGCGGCCAATGTGATGCTGACCATATCACCCCCACCCACCTAGTGCCGATTGGTCTATAAAATATAGGTCTAGCAGAAAATTCCCATTACGCCTGAAGTCGTGGAATATTGTCCATTGCTTGTATGGAACATAGGCGTTTACTCAAGTTCTTTACAGACAGCTTTATCTCTCTCTCTCTCTCTCTCTCTCTCTCTCTCTCTCTCTCTCTCTCTCTCTCTCTCTCTCTCTCTCTCTCTCTCTCTCTCTCTCTCTGTTTCTCTCTGACTCTTTAATGGGGACAAAATATTAGACTCTCTGCCCCCTTTATTGCATGTCGTAAAATGCCACTGATTTTAGTTTGTTTAAATTAGGACGGGTTGAGTCAAAAAACGCACATATTGCAGTCTCGCTGTGAACCAAAAGTGGCAGTTACCCTATTAGGAGAGACGCATCTCTCGTCTTCTCTCTGAACCTGTCCGTTTTTATGTCCCGGTCTACTATCAGAAATATGACACAACTGATACAAAATGCGTTTATACCCTCAGTGTGAAACATTTTTGCGGCTGCCAAATGAAACTTGTACTAATAAAATATGTATATTTGTTTTCTGTTCCTCATTATAAAACCCGCATTGGGTTAGCGTTCTGAAATTACAAAAGAATGACAATAGTGGTGGGAAGTTAAATGAGGGAAGAGTATGCGTAAAGTAAATGACTGCACAGGTGTATATATATCTATTCGGAATGGAGAAAGAGTAACTAAGTGAGTACATTTTACCCTACCAGGACATCACACAGAGCGACAAACATTCGGTGACACAAAGTGAAACCTGCGGACGAGGTTCACTTGTGGTAAGGTCGCGGAAAACCCCTCTAGCTGTTTGGCCTTCCTTAAGGCCAGGCTATATTAAGAGCCCCCCAGCAAAAGCAAGGATTGGGCTTCAAAATGTTTAAAAATTGCTGCCTGCGTGGGGACGATACGATTGTTAATCAATGGATAAATAGTCGGCAAACCATATGTGACTAATAACGGCACAATTGTGCAATGGATAAATCAATAAAAGAATATTTATATACTTTGAAAAAAAAAGAAAAAAAAGCATTTTACAGTAATATATTTATTGCTTCTATTTTCGTTTCATTGAATATTTATGTACAATTTGAAATTTTTCGACATTAAATAATATTATTCTTTTTTTTTCAGCTGGTTCCTTCAATGTGAAACGAGGTAAAGTAACGGTTGTTAGAGAAGATAAAACATCTTATGTATATATATTCAATATCTCATGTTTCAGCATGCAGCATATTATCTATTTGTTTCATTCAAATCTAAGACAGAAGAGTCAGCTGTGAAGATACTGACTTTAAGAAACGTTTTGACAAGTTATCTAACATGTTGGACTTGTAGGGTGTCTAAAGGAGTCCGTTTTTACCAAGTGAGAATCGTACAATGAACACGATACCAGGATAACATTAACAACGTCTATTTGTACGTGTCAAGCACAACAGCAATGACGAATCTTTAATGAGTTTTTAACAGACAAAAAAAAGTTCTCTTTTTCTTTCTTCCTTTCTCTCTCTCTCTCTCCTCTCTCTCTCTCTCTCTCTCTCTCTCTCTCTCTCTCTCTAGCGCTCTCTCTCTCTCTCTCGCGCGCTCTCTTTCTCATTATAAATAAATAAATATATATATATATATATATATATATATATATATATATAGATATATATATATTATTATATATAACTATATAAATCAGAAGCTGAAAAAAATTGTTGTCATGTCAAGCGCCATGACGGTTCAGAAAAAATTATAGCAGAAGGCATGGTACCAGGAAAGAGGGGCAAGGGGCGACCAACACAGGACAAAAGTTACTAACTGAATATGAAAGTATATATAATATACTTTATTATATATGTACTAGAAGCAAATGCAGAGGAGGGGATAACTTGTGATGAAGGGAAAAGAGAAGAGATAACTGTAAGGATAATATGGAAATCTACTCCTTGAAATCTCGACTCTGAACCTACAAGAGCTCTCAACAATGTCGCGTGGCGAGCCAAACCCAACCATAAGCTGCCTCAGTAGCAAGAAAAGAAAAGAGAAAAAGTTCGTTTAGGCGGGGGTGAAATCAAAGTATCTCACCCTGGCAGCAAATCTTCTGTGTGGGGTCTAATATAGTCTAACAGTAAAACCTAGACATACTAACTAAAATAACACGAATGTAAGTTGACGAATACAGAAACTTTATTTGTTGATGACATAACAATAATTCTTGACAACACTCCAAAAACTAAATATACTAAAGAACTACTAACTGAAATATGTGAGCAGACCGGTAGAACTAACCAAGCAACTAGTAAATCAATGAACAACAAAATACTGACAACTACTAGCAGACCAACAACCACTGAACGTACCCTCGACTGCCATCAGTCCGACCACGAACGTTACCTGTGGTCGCCATACCTATAGACCGGCCTATTGTGCAAAGCATCAGTCTGCTAGGTTTGCTTCCACAGGTTGGTCCGGAAGTCAAAACAGGCTTGAAACTGTCAGTCGGCCGTTTAAATACCAAGTGGGCTGATTTTTCTCCATCTTCCGGTTAATTCTAGTAGTTAGTTCCGGTGGCCTTTTGCCGGTTGGCGTTTTCAAACCAGGATAAACCTTTAAAGACCTTTAATCTGTTGTACTGTAGTCTCCGTCACTTCCACCCTATTACACGTCTGATTATTATTTTTGTTGACGTCCCGGCAACTACACATAACATAACAGATAACATCAATTGTCTAAAAATCATCACCCAACTCCTGTTCTACGTCCAACAGAGTTACTGGCAATAGCCACATGGAATAAAATCATCTCCCTGTCATTATGTAATCACTAGTCACTTGCAGTACCACTAATAACATTCACGCAAAAAAAGCTGACATCGATATATGATCAAACCTGACTCGTCCCAAGGAAACTGGATAAGGAACGTATAAGTCCCAAATAAGAAATTACAAAGATGGCAGTAGTCATGAAACATCCAGTGAACATTTGCGTTCGAGTTTCAGCTACCATCTGCAAAATCACTACAAATCCCCCCTCTACATCAATAATGGCGATATCATCGGAACACGTTAGCATGTGCGCTTGGGTCCGAGACACCATCAGAGTAGAACAAACCCCCAATTAATCCGCTCCTCGCTAGAACAATGCGTTAAACACACACCAAATCATTACTAAAACACAACAAGCAAAACCTTAAAAAAAAAAATACATGTACTGCATTAAAAAACATAGTAATCAGTTAACATCCGGATTCTTGATCAGTTGGATTTCCTCTCCGAACGGCGTCCAGTAATAGTTGTCATAATATTTATTACCTCTCAGCCGCGGGCTTACAATGGACATCGTCTCGGCCGCTGGGCCATCGAGAGACATAACACACTCTTGTCCTTCGGCCGCGTGGCCCTCGAGAGACATATCACATTACCTCGGCTTTTGTAAAAGCCTACAATTACCTCGGCTTTGCGCATAGCCTACAAAGATAGACATTTTCGTTTTCTACCTCGGCCAAAGGCCTACAAAATACATTGTCTTAGCCGCGTGGCCTTGGAGAGACGTAACACACTCTTGTCTCGGCCGCGTGGCCCTCGAGAGACATATCGGACATAACCTCGGCCTCATGGAAGGCCTACATTTACCTCGGCTTTGAAAAAAAGCCAACAATGGACTGATCGCGAACACGTTACCACTATGCCAATGGTATCGCCAGATATCGGCCGCTCGGCCACCAAGAGACAATCCTCTCGTCACTGCCAACACCGTTTGGCTCCAAAGTGACATTCAACAATTACCTCGGCCGAAGCCTACAATGAGAATGGAACGAATTACCTCGGCCGAAGCCTACAATGTTTCAACTGGTACCAGCAATGTTAAAAAACGTCATTGCTTAAGTGGCTCGGTCGGTGTACTTACACGAGGCTCCCTAATATACAAACAGACCTAAAGTTAAACCTTGATGTGGAGTCAAACAACAAGATAAACTGACCCCAAGTTCAGGTCGAGACGTGTACAAGCCACTCCGTGGACAATAGACAAAACCACTCCTAGTCGACGATAGACACTGACCACTCCTGGTTAACTTAACAATAGACGCCGACTACTGCCAGTGAAAACAGAACCAACATCTGATCACACAATAAAACTACACAGGCCGCACCTACACAAGTCGTAAACCAAATTAAAATCAACACTATAATCTAAGCCGTCTAAACCTGGCAAATTAAACTACTCTCACAACGCTATTCATCCGTGCCACAAGATGATATAAAACCTAACTATGAACAACCCAAGTCTTCGATAACGTAGTCTGAAATAAAAGTGGGCGCCATAAAAATTCGAATTTAAAATGAAAAATCACTACTATTACCTGCACAAACTAGAACTCCGTGAATTAAATCCTGTCACCTCTAACTAAACAAATATCAAAAGACTGCAATATAAAAGCCCTACAAGTTGGGCGCCATTTAAAAATCAATCTAAACTCTGAACTACTATTATTACCTGCACTAACTAGGCTAGACACAAATTATCTAATGGCCACCAAAATCCTGCCGACGACGCCACTTGTACTAGAAGCAAATGCAGAGGAGGGGATAACTTGTGATGAAGGGACAAGAGAAGAGATAACTGTAAGGATAATATGGAAATCTACTCCTTGAAATCTCGACTCTGAACCTACAAGAGCTCTCAACAATGTTCGCGTGGCGAGCCAAACCCAACATAATAAGCTGCCTCATTGTAGCAAGAAAAGAAAAGAGAAAAAGTTCGTTTAGGCGGGGGTGAAATCAAAGTATCTCAGTAGCAAATCTTTTGTAGGGTCTAATATAGTCTAACAGTAAAACCTAGACATAGAATGTAAGTTGACGAATACAGAAACTTTATTTGTTGATGACATAACAATAATTCTTGACAACACTCCAAAAACTAAATATACTAAAGTACTACTAACTGAAATATATGAGCAGACCGGTAGAACTAACCAAGCAACTAGTAAATCAAGGAACAACAAAATACTGACAACTACTAGCAGACCAACAACCACTGAACGTACCCTCGACTGCCATCAGTCCGACCACGAACGTTACCTGTGGTCGCCATACCTATAGACCGGCCTATTGTGCAAAGCATCAGTCTGCTAGGTTTGCTTCCACAGGTTGGAATTAGGTTGAATTATATTATTAACAGCTACAGTGCTAGGCAAGTGTGCTTTAGCTTTGTTCATGTTGTGTCAGTTGTTTCTTTCAAATATTATTCGGCGTGGCATTTAAAAAAGATAAATAAAACTAGTGCAGAGAGTGATTAAGTAGCAATGGTAGTAGAATGTGGTGTGGTAAAATTTGAACAAAGATAATGTAAGCATATAATAAAGCGAGCTAAGAAAACTTACAATTGCTTCATTGGCGCTTGGCAGGATAAATATTGATGACTTTTTAGACAATCTCCATAAAACTGTAAATATGGTGCACACATTGTAATTGTAGTAGTAGTAGTAGTAGTAGTAGTAGTAGTAGTAGTAGTAGTAGTAGTAGTAGTAGTAGTAGTAGTAGTAGTAGCAGTAGCTAGTAGTAGTAGTAGTAGTAGTAGCAGCAGTAGCTAGCAGTAGTGTAGCAGTAGTAGTAGCTGTAGCAGTAGCTGTAGTAGCAGTAGTTGTTGTAGTATTAGTTGTTGTAGTAGTAGTAGTAGTAGTAGTAGTAAGTAGTAGTAGTAGTAGTAGTAGTATGTAGTAGTAGTAAGTAGTAGTAGTAGTAAAGAGTAGTAGTAGTAGTTCTTAAGATTAGTAGTAGAGGAGGAGAATGACGAGGAGGAGGAGGAGGAGGAGAGGAGAAGAAGAATGCGAAGGAAGAAGAAAAAGAGGTAGATACATGTAAAGAGGAAATATGATTACAATGGTGCATCGCCTGTATAAATAATATGCTAAAGTGAAAGCTACTCCGAGTGAGAATAACCCCATCCATAACTCACAGTGAAGTCAACAAATGTCATCCTTATCATAAAATGAACAAATGCTAAAGGAAACGCCCACGACATTAGGTGTGGCCAAGCTGGCATGTAGAAGCAACAATGACACCATAATCACATGCCTTTTATTGCGTGACATGCATTCCTGTTAGAGTAACAAGAATTGTTTGACAAGATGTTGTCTGACATAGATCTAACCTGTAACTAGAGTTCAGACATTCTTCTGATAACTGATGGCAGTTATAGCATTCCTTGTGTGACTAGGAGCTATCATCAGTTATATAAAACAAACGCTACCTTTCTTGAAATGCCTGTCACATAAATCATAAGGCAACAAGATAGGGTCTTATAACGCCAGTGTGTTGAAAAAAGACACACATTTTATTAGCTGTTTTTGTCAGTATATATATATATATATGTGTGTGTGTGTGTGTGTGGGTGTGTGCGTGTGTGTGTGTGTGTGTGTGTGTGTGTGTGTGTGTGTAAGTGTGTGTGTGCAATTATAAAAGTATCACTCTTTGATTGGATAACCCACAAAGATATCATCATCATTTTACCACTTTAACTCTCTGAAGTGTGGTGATTATACTTTGTTTCACCGCTCCGTATGAATAGACAGTCAGAAGATACATTTACACATGTACACATTCTTTACAATTTCATCGAGGACAATAACGGTTCAAAATTTCCGAGCCAAGAGTTCAGGACCAATGATGAGAGGCAGAATAAGCACATAATGTTTCGAAACTAAACGACTTTTAGTGTAACACAAGGGGCATATGATACTACAATATAATTGGACTTGAGGTGGACACAGTCACAGCAGCTTTCTGTTGGGTTGAAAACCAGCCAAACACAAGTCGTCGTTATGAATTATGTTGAGAATTCTGAAAACAGACAGGCTTCGTGCATAGTGACAAGCGTCACACAAGACGATCAAGTTGCAATCAAGCTGGGGTTTATTAAAAGAAACTGGTAATGTTGAGTTGGATTGCACTTCTATATAACCCTCTGGTCCATGCTGGGAAAAGTAACTTCCTCGATCAATGTGGAATATTACTAGGAATGAGTGACCATTTCGCACGCGTATGATGTGTGGCATTCTAAAGTAAATAATGGTTCCCTAAAAAGTCATTTAACTCTATCCTAATTTCAAAACTGGAACACCTCATCACATAAAATCTAATATTTAATGTTATAATATACACACACCGGGTTTCTACCCCATGCTACTGAGCTAGAACGTACTACACAAGAACAGCAGGCTACAGGCAAGACTCCGACCAAGAAAGAGATGGGTGGAGGGAGTAAAAGAGACTGCAAAAACGCAAAATGCCATTAACTCAAGATACGCAACCAGCTAAAGACATGACACTAGATATGAATTCCTCTCTCCTCGCTTCACGGCTTAAGCAGTATGAGGAAAGAGGCACATAATTCGTGCACTGTACTGAGGTTCTCCTTTGTAATACACAGGAGGCTGGGGTACGTATTAAAAAAAACATCAATGTACATGTAAACTGGCTGGACAGTTTCAAAAACAAAGACACGTTAACGTTATTACGGATAATAATAATTAACATATTTAGTTTGAAGAGCCGCGGTGGGGTAAATACAGTAAGCTCTCGGCCCAAAGTGTTGTGTTTGATTCTCTATCAAGTCGGATTCTTTCTCACATGGCCGTGGCTTCCAGGTCGACCGAGATTTAGAAATTGGGAGCAGGTAAAGTTGTAAGAAGCATAGGCTGAGGTTGACGACACCAACTATCCAGCACCTGTTGGTCTATAACAATTAATTATGTGTCTGATTAAACAACTTGTTTCAAAAGTGTCTTTAATGTGTGTGTGTGTTTTTTTTTAATGTTCACATTCCATTTTGCATTAAATCAAGAATGTGGTCTCTTCCTGTCCTTAATAATATTTGCAAATTTCAACTACCGCCATATATTGTTAACCAAACATCAGTTATGCTTTTGATTTCATAACTCATGGAACATATGTACAACATATATAAATATGAATGTATGTATGTAAGTTGTACCGCACAAGGTCAACACACAAAGCGATAAACACCCAGTGACACAACGTACCACTATGCGGATAAGGATTAACCATGGAGAGGTCCCAGAAACCCCGTTCAACCGTTAGACCATATTTATGGCCCGGCTATAGTTAGAGCACCCGGTAAAAGCCAGGGTGGGACTTAAAATAAAAAAAAAAAATAAAAAATTCATTCCACATGGAGAGGAATGTCAGATAGAGATAATTATCTTTTTGTTTTGATTTTTTTCTTTCTTGTTGTACCCTACCAGGACATCACACAAGCGATAAACACCCGGTGACACAAAGCGCCACAATGGGTATGAGGATCACCCTTGAAGAGGTCCCAGAAACCACTTTCAGCCGTTAGGCCATATTTATGGCCCGTGTATATTCAGGGCCTTCGGCAAAAGCCAAGGCGGGGCTTCAAAAAACGAAAAATTACATCCCACATAGGGACGACTTGTACTTTGGGAAATAGAATTATGAGATCAACTTCAAAATAGCCGTTATTATTTCGGACTTCATGCCCTGGTACCCATTTTTACCTTTGGTCTGTCTATCAGCCCAGACTAATGTTGATCTTCCACTACAACACTGTGACTGTTGCTCATTTCGCTGTCCTTCTGAGGTCATAATCATCAAAATCATCATATAACAGGGCAAATCGTTCCGTCACAATTTGCTGTTGCCTACCAAATGGTTTCCGTCTGCCTCTATCGGTCAGATGCAGTGAACTTGATCCGTGCATAGTGCAGATCCCTACGGTCAGCCTATTTATGTGTCCAAGTCTTTATTGATCAGTCTCTTATTTCTCTACGTAGCCACTTAGCATCGCTTTGGAGAGGTCAGTTTCCAGTGCGTAAAACTGCATTTTTTGTCTTTTTGCTGGTGTTAATAAAGTTTCATCGTTACGACTGTGTTTAGTGATGCACCTCGCTGTTTTGTCAGATCGCATTATTAACATTATATATTAACATTGTATTAACCCACACAAAGGGTTATGACAGAAGGCTAAGATATTCATTTTTATTTTAGTTTAAAAAAAAACAAACATTCTAATTCTAATTATTTTTGAGAAAAAAATTAAAAACTCAGCCACGTTCAACCTGATGTTTAATTTGTTTATCTAATTATACAGACTAACCATATTTAAACACGTGACTAAATTATTGTAATCACATGTGTAATTAATTACGCTTAGTATTTTCAGATGTGAAAACTGTACGTCTTACGTTCTAGGTACCATTGCAGGAAACAAAGAGGGTGAGAGCCGTAGATATGCATCCAGGCATAAGAACAGCGCACAAGGGATAGTTCTACACCGCCACCTTCTCGTCTCCATCGTCATGGTGATACCACTGGCTGGATATTGGCTATTTCCAAGCTGAGGCATTCATTTAATTTATTGACTTCTTTGTACTGTAAAATGTATTGATCTCGGAAGTACTAGTCCCCGGTCCAGGGTTTGAATTAGCACCACAGTCTGACTACGTAAAAAAAAAAGGACATTTTCATTCAACATTTAACCAGGGTGACTCAGAAAAGCCGATAAGTTTGATTTCAACAACGACAAAAAAAAAAGAGGGAGGGGTTACATGATCCCCTTCCACGCATCCAATCGTATTGGGTAAATAGTGCTGTAGTGATAGGCCAATCAGCACTTGGAGGGTAATGTGGTCAACATCTTGCCGGCCCCTCTAATTCCAAAATCTGTACCTTGTACCTATTTAAGGCAGGGTTGACCTGGGAGTCAAGGTCAGTATGTTTAATTACACAAGTTTCGTGCAGTAATATGTCTACGGAGACGAGACTATTGGAAAGGAAGTCCCTAAAGTTCAGACACATAATTGCTGTCAGCCACTGGTTTCTCCCATCACATCATAATCGGCACCATTTTGGAATGTCACTCTCTGCTTTCTGGTAGTCACTCTTGAATCGCCTGAATAAGGCACCCTCCACCCCCGCCGCCACCACTATTTAATTTAGGGGAAGGAAAGGGTGGGGGTGGAGTTCAGTTAGATACGGGGCCCATACATATGATGACGTAATAAAGTGTTATATACCGTCAACAAATTCCACTTACAAGTTACGTTAAACACCTGCAAAATACGACTCGGGCAATCTCGTAAGCGATTCATCTCCATCTCCAGCAGACAATTCCTCTTGAGAAAAAAAAAAAAAAAAAAATAAGAAATCTCGACCACGTTCACCTGCTGCTAGCTATCTGAAGCTGCCAACAGTCTCCGGTTATATTTGTGGTCTTGTTTTTTTCCGCCGCTTTCTTGGCTAAAGTTCTGGTATTTGCTCTCTGGGCTTAGTTCTTCTCCCCTCCAAGTAAGACCGCTCGGTCCTTTTCTGTGTCAGGGTGAGTTCTTCCTGTCCTTTTCTTCTTGATGTTTCCTCTTTTTCCGTGCTTCTGTTATTTTGACCAGGCGTATCGCGCAGGAACAATTGCAGTGGTAATAGTAGCTGTCTGGTAGTTTGTTTTGCCTTTCCATTAGGTTTTGAGTGTCGACCAGATCCCATGTGCACTCTGCCTATACAAAATATACAATAACATATACTGCATTATTTGTAAATACATGGCTGTTTTTCTGAATCACCCTGTAAATATCGCTCATTATACTTATGGTTCATTTTAAAATGATCTCCTCAGACGATCATGAAACTAGATATTGTATAGCTATTTCGGAAAGCTGTTCATTAAAAGATCGGTGACGATTGAAACCCTGAATTCTAGATAGCCTGAGAGCATTAATATGATTATTGTGTACATACTTTCAGTATCATTACAATGATGTTTTCTATGTGCAGTTATTTATGTATTTTCATTCAGCAACATTCCATTCATTTCATACAAAAAGTGCGAAGATTTCAGCAAGACTTGTGTAGATTACGGAGGTACCGTTGGTACACAAATCTTCGTTATAAAAATCCAAAAAAGAGTATTTTCGTCTCAACATGGTTTCCTGTGATTAATTTTTCAAGCTACGTGTTATTTCAACCCCTATCCTTCAGCCACACAATCTATGATGTCACTGTCATGAATATTCATCTAAACACTCTGAGAGCAACACCATTTATTAAACATGTTCTGCATGACGTCATGGTCGCAAAGGTTGCACTAAACATTGCGGTGCGGAGAGTCGCAGACACATTGTGGGACTGTCAGCAGAGACTGGGTCCAGACTTGGAGGTGCCAGATACGATCCATTTTACATCTTAGAACAGCATACTGAATGAATTGGCAAATTTTAAACACATGTTGCTAGAGGATCATGTGAAAGAGCAAAGCTTCTAGTTTAATTTCTCTTGAAGGGTGCGTTATGTTTACAATGTATTTATAGAGAGGAAATCCCCCCTCTCTCTCTTTCTCTCTCTCTCTCTCTTTCTCTCTCTCTCTCTCTCTCTCTCTCTCTCTCTCTATCACTAACTTTCTTTGTGTATGTTTGGTTGTATGTGTATGTGTGCGTATGTATATTGGCACCTTTCCGTATATCCAGATAGTGTTCAATCGTGCTTTTTGGGAGCATGGGAATATCACAGCCCACGATGTGACCTGACGATATCAGCTCGTATACAGAAGTATCTTCAATAAGTGCATGTCCTTTTAGGACACTTTTCTCCATGCCACCATGTTCTTATAAATCAAAGCTCAAAATCCGTGGCATGCATGTCTCGCTTGCACGCGAGGCATCTTAAATTCGTACTAGAGGTTGACACCTCCCCCCCCCCACCACACACACACTCACATACACACACACATATATATATATATATATATATATATATATATATATGTGTGTGTGTGTGTGTGTGTGTGTGTGTGTGTGTGTGTGAGTGTGTATGTTTCGAACATTGTACAGAGAGTAAACATGTTACTGTCAACTACGTATTCACTGTTAATTTCTGGAAATAAATGTATTCAGCTTGTCATATCACATGTCTTACAATGTGCCATTTGCTGGAAGTTATCACTGGCATAACTTATTTACAAGGGGCCATCAGATGGCTAAGCAAAACCTACCTAGCGATTAACAACGAGCTATAGAAAGTCTACTGTGTGGTGGCATGGCAGTTTGTTGATCCGGTTAGCCACAATTAGATCTGACTCTCTCAACAAGAAGAAGAAAAATGGGTGCTTGGAATGATGTTGATGGAAGTTACACCAGTTTTCAACTTGGCAGGGTTGATGATGACAACGATTTTGATGATGATGACGATCATGATAATGTGCTGATTGGAAATAAATGACATGTAACAGTTGTTTTCCTATATTCCGTATTATATATATATAAACTATATATATATATATACACACACACATGTTGATACATATGTACATTTAAACATATACATATGTACATATACACACATGATACCATTCCTTACTGGTAGCACTAGATACAGGTCCAGGCTTTTGATGTTGTGAACATCAACATCATGGCACACGGGTAGTAACCCATAAGTGCTCCGTTCTTTTTCTAACTCAAGTCTGCTCCGAAAAAGCTCAGCACAGTGCACCGGCGAGGATCCGGAAATTCTTTATGTAGATTTTCAACTCAAAATTTTGCCCGGGCGGTTTCGTTAGGCTACTCTTTTTCGATTTCCAACTGCCAAGGGATTTTTTACGTGCGCAAGGCGTGCGATAGCATTACCCAGAGACAAGGAAGAATCCTAAAGTTCAAGTCCTTTTGGGAAAATCCCAGCCCTCGCCCGGGATTGAACCCGGAACCTCTAGCCCTCGAGGGGGACACCATGCAGCCCCCTACATCCAGGGTAAATGGGAGTAAGATTCTCAAATCCTACCCTGGCCGGTCCCAGGTTAATTTGAAACATTCGGAGGTCCCAGTTAAACTGAGTTTGTGACATATGTGCCTAGATAATTCTCATCCGAAAAATAGCACTTTGATGGGTCCGTAGGTAAATCGCTCAGTGTGCGGTTTAAGTAGGGATCAACTTCGCTCAGGCTTAGAGCGAATATGCACTAAAAGGAAACATCATGAGCCGGCACAATTTCCTAGAAAAGATATCCTATAGACATGAAAGCTAGGGATCAATGATGATTTGAACAACGGATCAAAATCATAGCACAATGGTAGTAACCCATAAAAGCTCCATTCTACTTCATACTTAGGCCTCAGTCCGAAAGTCTCAGCACAGTGCACGCACTCCACAACAACGGCGAGGATCATGGACTACTTTAAGCAAACTGTAAACTCCAAATTTTGCCTGGGCAGCGCAGTTAGGCTACTGATTAAGATTTCCAGCTGCCAAGCCATTTTTTTTTTTTGGTGCGCAACAATACACACTGGCGACTTACTACTCGGAGGGGAATTTAATTGTCCACGTAAAAATATCCCAGCCTTCACCGAGCCGGGGATCACGGGATTGGGGGGAAGGGGGGGGGGGTGGTAACCTTTGATAAAAGCTAATCAATGTGGGATGGGTTTGCGTGTGCGTATGTATGTGTGTATATGTGTGTGTGTGTGTGTGTGTGTGTGACATCCAGTCTTCTGCTCATCTTGGCCAGACTTATAAACACATCGCCGTGACATCTCGTAACAACAGTTCGTTCAACAATTGATAAACTCACATGCAAGCCATTTCTTTGAAAAAGGCCTGTTATATGGCAATGATTTTTGCATGCAGCCTTATAATGTCCACAAATTAGTGTGAGCTAGTTTATAAAACCTCATATAGACATCAATTTCATAATGAATTTGAGATGCATACTTATAACTGTGCAGAACGTTAGTGTTTTACTGTACCAACACTTCCTCAGGGAGTATAAGATGGGTCATTTATATTGTGATATTTATGACCCAGAGAAACGAACACGATTGAATTTAACCGTTTTTTTTTTTTTAATAGGATACAGAGTACACTCATGTCAAGCAAGAAAGAAAATGAAAGTTGACGACTTCGATGTAGATGTCATAAGAAGTGGGATCATAAAAAATGTTTGAGACTAATCAACTTTCTACTCTCCAAAAACTGAAATTAATATTGAAATCACAAGGCAGTAATGACATTTCAAAAAGTAGTCCGTGGAAAATTGTAAGAGCCACCGGGTTCACTTTCATTAAAACTGTAGGTAGAAGGAATATTTGTTCTTGAAAGGCTACTTTTGATTTCTAGACGAAGCAAATACCTGAGGCAGATCCGTGAAGCAAGTCTTTAATATTGTATGTTTAGATTAATCCTAGGTTAATGTTGACCATACCTATGCTAAAGAATCGCAATTAGTAAACGGTGTAGTGTAAACGAGCATTCCAAGCAGCAAAGTCAAGCGCAATATACTCACTTATGCAGGAAGCAGTGAAAAAAGCCGTATGCAAGGTGCTAGATTTACTTTCTAGTCAAAAAGTACGGCAAGTAGGGACTACCACACTGAAATAAATGGACACATTTTCAGGCACTGGATGGAGAATGATTTTGTTCCAATTCTAGACAGACCATCTTCTCAGGTAATGGATAATGCCGCTAATCATAATGCCGTATCCAATGAAGACAAAGTATCAATGACTAGAATACAAAAGATCAAATTAGAACACGCCCTGCTAAGGACTTTGACGAAACACATTTGATGGCAGAGTTGTTAAAGATTGTGAGGCAACAAATAAGACAATGGTGTATGACACTGTCACAATCATTGATGAATACGGTCACACTTATCTGCGACTATCTGCATCCAATTCACACCTCAACACGATTGAGCTTGTTTGGGCTAAAGTCAAAAGACATGTTGCCGAAAAGAACAGTACAATTCAAACGTGTGATCTTTAAGTTCTGTCACACGAGTCCTTCTCAAAAATAGACATTAATTTTTAGAAAAGAATGTGATGAACATGTGCTATGAGAGGAAGACAAGTACTGGCACCGAGATGGGTTACAATTTGTTCAGCCAGTAATAGTCATTAACCTTTTGGGATCGTCAGATTCAGAATAATTAAAACCATATTTTTCGATGAGTTGAGTATCATCAACCGGTTAGGTATATCACCACATGCAATAAATCAATCTACAATCTAAATGTGTCATCCATAATACAATTTACTTTGCAGTTTAGATACACCATGGGGTCTAATGGTGACTCTAGGGGAATACTAACTGTTGCATATTGGGGACATGTTTACAATTTAACAAGGCAGACAGATTGGCTGGATCTGCACCACTTGGTGGTGAGTTGATACATGACAAGGCAAATGTGGTCAAGGCCCTTTGGGAACAAGTAATAAAGTCGGAAGAGGAAATTGATTATCATGGCCTGGAGAGAATGATACACCTGGGTGTGACCAAAGGGCGTACCTGGAACACTACACTTAGATAAATGGCAAGATAGACATATAATCGGACTGCCTCCGGTGTCATTAGTATTGTAACTCTGCGCTGGCTGCTGATTATTTGGACAGAGCGCATATGGGAATACCCAGGAGTGCTGTTATGTCTTTTTTTGACTCAGCTCAACATAATTCAGTTGAACATAAATGACAATAAATAAATATCAATGTATTAAGAAGACACACCTCTGGCAAAAATAGAACCGAAAATTCAGATTTTCACTGTAAAATCTTAAAGTTCACCCTACTAATTTACAATAGTTCGAAAAAATCAAAGAAATTGACTGGCATTCAGCACCCTGAGCATCTATGGACTAAAAAATACCATTATTTAGGCGTCATGGATATTCTAAGGCTGCATGCACACACACACACACACACACACACACACACACACACACAAACAAAATCTTAGTGCTCCAACAGTCAGTTTTCGAGAAAATAGCTTGCAAGTGTGTTCATGAAATGTTAAACGTACTGTAAGTGGCTTGTTACATTGGTAACTTTGAGCAGGGACGATCATGTTTGCTCACTAACCAGTCTTTGAGTGCTAGGGGACTCAAAAGGGATCAGGCCTGGTTAACGTGTGCAATATTAATTTTTCTAAATCAATGTGTGTTGAATGTCAAATTAATATAAGAATGTTATATATAAAACAAAGTGAAATAAACGAATATTTAAAAAGAAAACTTTTAAATAAATGGTCCAGGATGGGGAGGAAAGGAGAGTGGGAGGGATGTGGCACTTAAACCTCTTGCAAATGTCTTAGGAGCGTGAAGCGCAGCACACCAGACAATATTTTTAGACGAGAAGATTTGGAGGTGGGGGAGGGGGGAGGGAGCACTTAGAAAACCGAGCTTCAATGTACCTGCGCTTCTGAGGTGAGAGAGAAATTTACTCCGCTGAGGATTGTGGGAAAAAGTAGAGTATATGACAGCTTCACATAATGCACCCCAAGAACAGTTTACATCCTTATATATATTTTACACGCTGTATGTAAATGGCGAAATTTTTGAGACTGTATTGCTTTTTTTTAACCTTTGTTTTCTTATCACTTTATGTATGACGGGCATGATTGCATGTTTTGAGATAATCTTACATATGTGCACTTTCCCAAGCATAAAAACTTGTTTGCTCTGCTAAAATTAGACAAAGACGATTGCACGTGAGGCTTCCTTAGCAACATAACCTCGTGTGTGTGTGTGTGTGTGTGTGTGTGTGTGTGTCAGTGTGGGAGCCAAAATGCCCGCATAAGAGATAAAATTGTCCCGCTTTATTTATGTTTAGTAATAGTAAGACTAACTGATATGGTGCAGTGAGAAAGAGATGCATCCTTCCCTCTACCCTCTCTCCCACCCCCTCTCTCACACCTCTCCTCCCCATATATATGGATATATATATATATATATATATATATATATATATATATATATATATATATATATATATATATATATATATATATATATATATATGCGGTTTATAATAAAGGCGCTCAGCTAATTCAAAAGAGTATAGATATTGTTTATTGTTTATGTTCTGATTTAATCATAAATTTGTAACTTTAACAAACAGAAAGGAAATATTATTTGTTTTAATTTATTCCATCTGTACATCATATTTGTTATGTGTATATTGTTAACTACATTGCGTATTTATCGCAGAATGTGTATATTTTGCATTTTTATATCTTTCTTTGTGAGTGAATTATACCTGTTCACGTGTCATCTTCTCTCTCTCTCTCTCTCTCTCTCTCTCTCTTCTCTCTTCTCTCTCTCTCTCTCTCTCTCTCTCTCTATATATATATATATATATATATATATATATATATATATATATATATATATATATATATATATGAAAAAACTTAAATACTAGAAGATCAGAACATCAAGGACGATTTGCTAGTAAACAGCATATTGTCTTGGAAACTAAAAGATGTTGGCCACATCAAATTCCACGGCGGATTGGAGAAAATAGTAGCCAAGGTATGGTACCAGGACATTTAGGCAATCACTAAGATGGGTCACATTGTAAGAGTGAAACCCTTCGTGAAAAAAGTGCATGAGAGGTGTTGAGAGACCGAAATTCTTTCAGGTTTCTGGCACACGGTGATAAAGTTAGTTGCGTATCCTTTTCAGGAAGTTGCCTAATCAACCCCTGCATTTTTTTTGATTTTGTGGTTTTTCTGGGCATATTTGCGTTTGGTAGCTTGAAATTATCTGAACGGTCAGTTCTTGGTACCACTGTCGAAACTAACGCAAGACAAACCGTCCTTAGCGTTTATCGAACCCGGTACCCTGACATTACGAAGCGCGTTCTCAACGCCTAAGCCACAGACACCGACACACGGT
>CAJHNH020006691.1:155000-167500 GCA_905116865.2 Candidula unifasciata | reverse complement strand
TTGTTTATATAATAAGTTGCTAACGTGAAAAACGTGTATTCCATTGCTTTATGTATGTGTGTGTGTGTGTGTGTGTGTGTGTGTGTGTATGTGTGTGTGTTTTGTGCATCTGTATTGTTTACTTTATGTTCCCGTAATATTGATTAATAGGTAGTAATTTCTTCTTTGATTATTATATCTTTCCGTCACCAACATTTTCATTATCTTCTTGAATTTGTTTTCTGCCTTTTCAAAGAAAATAGCTTCTTGTTGCAATTTATAAAAACTTCATCCTACAGCTCATTATTCCCTAATACAATATATTTTCATGAACTTTTTTCGCCAAGTTTTGTTCCATATTTTATCAGTTATTTAAGTATCACATGAAGAAAAAAAACCCCACACTATCCAGCCTACTGTTAACTGTGACAGGAAAGAAACTGAGGAACTACATAGAGCAATTGCTGATAAACGGATGTGAATTATGGAGTTATGATCACTGTTTAGCGGCAAGCAAATTTATGGACAAATAATGAGACATAATAGACAGATAGCAGATGATAATAAAGTTGTCATGAGAGAAATTACCTGGCAGAGAGAACTAATTCACTGCAGCAGAAAGAGCCAATATACATGTAGTAATCACACTTTGAGAAAGACACAATAATTATATCACATTTGAATACCAGGAGATATGTTTTATAATTATTCATTACATGTTAAAATATAATATTGGAGATTATAGAGTATAGTTAATATAAAGTCAAGAGAATTGACAGTCTGTCTGATGTCTGATTTGATAGAGGGTGGGGAATGGGGGATTGACCTAAATGTCAGATTTAATCCTTCTGGCGCAGTGCGAAAGACATAAAACCACTTGCTGTAGCCTAGCGAGTGCAAAAAGGCGCGCGTGTTTATGTGCATGTGTGTGTGTCTTCGGCTCTTGTCCTTTCTGGGCTGCGCCCTGAAAGTTTGACAGAGATTACAAAATAGTAATATGGATAACAGATCACAGGGCTAAATTACAGGATTTAAAATCTAACTGGCCACACGAGCCTGATGGAACCCATAGTCCAGGAGAGTTTGGATGTTTGTCGCAACTACCTTATGGGTGTGATGACGATGATGATGATAATGATGTTCAACTCTGCTAAGACATCACACTGAGAGATAAACACCCGGTGACAGAAAGTACAAAGATTCTGATGATGATCACCCGCTGACAGGTACTGCAAAACTTGTTCAACCAATAAGTTAGGTTATATTAGAGCCTCCCGCAACAACAAGGGTGGGGTGTATAAACCAACAAAAAAATTACGTCCTACTTGGGATTCAACACTCCTACAATTGCAAATCAAATGACAGTGATACAGCCAAATTCACAACCTTGAGAAGACAAAGCAAACTGTTGAACTGAACTGAACTGAATTTCTACCCCACCAGGACATCACACAAGCGATAAACACCCGATGACACAAAGTGCCACCATGTGGATGAGAATCGCCGTGGAGAGGTCCCAGAAACCGCGTTCAGACATTTGGCCATATATATGGCCTGCCTATATTGCGGCCCCTGGAAAAAGCCAGAGTAGGGCTTCAAATGACAAAAAATTTCGTCCTAAAAAGGACGAATTTGGATATAGCAGCAAACTGTTGAAAAACTTCATAACGACTGCAGTTAATGAAGACTGCTCAGATTCTCCTTCTTCTTTTTATCATTTATCAGCTGTAAACTTTGGCTGAAAGTTCTGGTTTTTCATCCACTTCTGGACTGCAGTCCTGTTCTAGATCCTGAGTGTTGCGTGTGCCTCCGTTTAACAGATCAGACTTTTTTGCCTTGCCTCTCAGGCAGATGCACTGTAAATTTAAAAAAAAAAAAGCTCCTAATTAGACGACTCTTACGACATGCTTTTGGAAAGGTAGTGTTTCTATTCTTCTTTTCCCCGGGACCCACGCGGGGATTCGTTCAGATTAATTCGGATGTTGTTGTTTTAACCTTACTCCAAGAAGTGACTTGTCTGGGCGTCCATGTTCACGACTCAAGCGTTTTTACTCTTGGCATCTCTCAATGTTAATTTTCAAAGGGAAGTAATAAATTAATTTAGAGAATTGAATAATAGTTGTCTACTATGGAGGGCTGTAATCTATCGTATTCTTATTCTCTTCTTTTTATCGTCGTTTTAGCTAAATAATGATCACAAAAGTAACACAGCTTACCTCTCCTTAGTTATTTACCTTCAAAACAGAAAGCATAGCGAGGAATGGATAAAAAAGGTTATTTGCGTATCCTTTACCGGACGTTGCAGAACCAACTCCAGCAGCCCATGGCTGTTGTGTGGTTTCTCTTGACAAATTTAAGTCCAGTACTTTGCCATTGCTTTTGGGGCGTTCGGCCCCCTGATACCATTGTCGAAACCATTGCAAGGCGCATGGCCCGCAGCTGGGATCGAACCTGGCAGCCCGGCATTATGAAGGGTTGGCATCGACTGAGCCACAGAGCCGACGAGGAATAGATACCCATACTGAATGAATACAAGCAGTATTTGCTGGTGGAGATAACCCTGACAAGACAGTACCGTGATTTGGCGCTACCAATTGTTCACGCAGGCGTAAACAAGACTGGTGGAGAAACACACATCACCGGAAGATGTTGTATATATACAGATGGTTCTGTGATTCGTCAGTAACCGAGTGTTTGGGCCTTCACGGCAAGAACAAATGGAAATTCATCAAATTAGACAGTTGTCTTTGTTTTTACCACTAGCATAGCGACAGTGTAGGTTATGGTTGTGAAGAAGGCAATACAATGGCTGAGAACTACTAAATTCACCAATGCATGTTGGCTTAACTACTCAACGAGCATGCTACAGAAGATCAAGGTGGGGTATACAAATAAGGAAACAGTGGCTTCATCTGATACAGCTAGCAGCGTTTCGCAAAATCAGTTGCATTATGGTCCCAGGGAATGCTGGTCTGAAAGGCAGTAAGAGAGCTGACACCTGGCTAGTAGTGCGACTATCAAGATTGGGCCATCTATGACAGGCAAGGCATATCAATGCCATACAAAAGACTTAGTTTTTAAAGGGTTAGGAAATTATAGGGAAGAGAAAAAGTTGGTAAGAAAAAACAAAGAGTTTATGTTAGCTTTACAAAATCGATCACAATAAACAAACAAAGGACGTTGCGGCTATTAGCCTTCATCAGCACAAAAAGAACAATGCAGTACACATACACACATATGCTCTAACTATGAAGTGACTACATGGGACTAATGTACAAAATAAATGATACTCATCTGTGTCCCTGGCGAAAAACTTCCTTCAAAAGGATGTCAAGGGCAGGTACCGGCGTATTTATCACAAACGCACGGACGGGGAGCAAAGAACGGGTTCACTATAACTAGGAAATGGACGGAGTAGACGCCCACAAACAGCGTACACTGAGTGTCTAAAGAGGGAGTGAGGTGTTTGCCAATAAGGTGTGACCCAGGTTGGGTCGTGGGGATGACATTGGTCCATCTCATGGAATAAAAGTGGTGCCTGTGCTAACGAACAAAAATACAACAGACGGGCAGGAAGGCCGGCAGACAGGATAAGGCTTGTATCCTCCCCCAAAGCGCTCCTCCGGTCGAAGATGTCGGCACAGTGTGGGATATCAGATTTGATGTACGCCGCCAAATATCCTATGCTTACAGAAAACATGTAGTGCCAACGGTTAAACTGTGATTGAGTCATATTTGTTTTAAGCCCTGACCAGTCTCTAAAACTATATGTTTAGGACGATTTGCCATACACGCAGAGGCGTTAAAGAGTTTGTTTACTTAATTTTATTGTTTCTTAAACTGTTCCTTTTTCTTGTCTTAAACTGTTCCTGTTTCTTGTCTTAAACTGTTCCTGTTTCTTGTTCTTAAACTGTTCCTGTTTATTTACTTCAACTGTCAGTGTTTATTTTCTTAAACTATTCCTTTTTCTTGCTCTCAGGCTGTTTCTGTTTCTTGTCCTTAAACTGTTTATGTTTCTTGTTCTCAAACTGTTCCTGCAGGTGCATACGATGTGTTAGTAAACATCATTAGGTTGGTTTCAACAAAAGTATGATTGCCGAACCATTGTGTGAAACTTTACTGTTCATTGTTCATTCTAGAGATGATCCTCGTGGCTCATCGGACATGACCATAATTTACCCCAACTCCTCCTGAGTGCGCCTCCAAATGTTTTCAGGCTAACAACTCCCATTCTGTTGTGGTTGATGAGTTCCCAGGTGGATCCAACATGGTTTTTCTGTCTTGCAGCTCCAGTTAGTACATCTAGAGTATGCAGTCTATTCAGTTAACAATAACTTTCCATGAAGTTGAAAACCTCAGTGTTAAGAGTTACCTAGGAACAAGAAATGCGTCCTGAAATCTGTTTGTGGCATGGCGGACCTACTCTTTTGATCTGGAAGTTTCCGCACTACACTTTGTCCCAAACGTAGTGATGTTACCTTTCCTATAGAACAAAGAATAGTCGGGTCGAGAATGGTCATGATGCACGGGCACAACATAGTCTCTATAATTCTGCGCAGGTTTTGTACTATGGAGAGGACAAGCCTCATCCCTATGCCTACCCATAGCACAATATAAAACCATCGTCTGGAAGGACTAAAAGGTGCCAACCAATTTGTAAAGACGAATAGGCACTTCAGAAAGTGAAATGGTCGACTTTTTAGGACATTACGTTGTAGCCATTTTAGGCTGGGTCAATCTCGAAGCACACTCAGTTCAGAGATATGTTACAATAATGGCAAATAACAAACCCACACACACACACACACACACACACATATATACATATATATATATATATTTATATATAAATATAAATATATATATATATATATATATATATATATATATATATATATATATATATATATGTGTGTGTGTGTGTGTGTGTGTGTGTGTGTAAATGAAAAGGACCAATTTTCACGCCTTTTTCGTATTGGGCATAGAGGGCCAGAGTTATATTTTTTAGGCCAACAGGCACCTGGTGGGTAATGTGGTCAATCGGCAGCCTTCACTTTCAGGGCTGCACCTGGTACCCACTCAAGCCTGGGTCGACCTCGAGTCAAGGATATTTCTAAAGAAAGCCCGGTTCAGTCAGGACCCGAACCCACGACCTTCTGATCCACAGGCAAACGTCTAGCCACTACACCACGGTGACTCCCTATATACATATATATATATATATATATATATATATATATATATATATATATATATATATATATATATAATGTGTGTTTACATATATATTTTCACAAACAGGATATAACACAAATTTTGGAAAATATAACTCTTTCACCGGATAGCTTATTTTCTAAAACATTTAGACACCATTTGTACCAGTAACATATCACGTCATTAGTTTTGCTGTTATGTACATCAAATCGAACTTTGACCTAGGAAGATTACTCTGAATGCAATCTTTCAGCAAATGAAAACATCAGGAAGAACATGACGTATTTCCTGCGCTTGTGAACAAATGGGTTGAACAACCACATCGGGTGTTTGATTGTTCAAATATTTCTTACTTCTTATTGACCTAGATCAATTACCCACTGTTAGTAGAAAAAGTACTGTGCTAAGGCTAGTCACCAGTTTATATTCTGCTTGTTTATGCAGAGTTTAAACAAAACCTCAAAGTTTTATTGTTGTTCCAATTATTTAAAAAAATGTTGTTCGACTGCTGTGTCTATTAATGAATATGTATACGCATTATCTCCTTGTTTGTGGCCAGTTGTGTTTTTTCTCTGCACTTTTAGGGTTCTGCGTGGTCTCGAGTCATGGTCTCAGCCTCAAGTGCTAGAGGTTCCGGGTTTAATCCCTGGTAAGGGCTGGAATTTTTTTTAACCTGAACTTGGACTTCTAGTAATTTCCCTCTGGTCTCTGGGTTGTGAGATCGGACGGCCGTGTGCATAGTTGTGCACGTAAAAAATGCCTTGGCAGTTGGAAATCGAAAGAGTAGTCTAACGGCGCTGCCCGGGAAAAAAAATCTACCCAAAGTATTTCAGGAGCCTCTCCGATGATAGCCTGTTCACTGTGCTGATGCTTCTTGGCACTCAGACTTGAATTATAAAAAGAAGGGAGCACTTATGGGTTACTACTCGTGTGCCATGATGTTGATCCGTTGTTCAAACCTCAAACCTGTGCACTGTTCTGTTCGTTATTGTGATTGTCATGCCCTTTTAAGATGTCAATTTTTTTTGTCATTTTGAATCCCAAACTTGGCTTGTATTAGGGGCCCTAAATAAAGCCGGGCCATAAATATAGCCTAACCGCCTAAAGGGGTTTCTGGAACCTCACCACGGGTGATCCTCATTCGCATGGTGGCACTTTGTTTTACCGGGTGTTTATAGCTTATGTTATGTCCTGGTGGGGTACAACTTACCTACCTTACCTACCTGTTTTGTTCGATCGACAAATCGAGGCTGAGTAAAGATCTCTATATTGGTATGAACTGTTTCGAGCGACCGCTCATGCCTGCAGTGCTCAATATTCGAAATATCACATCCATCATTATCATTTTCAGTCATTAAAATCACGAAATTTTTACGGCACGCTCGGATGTGACCTGTGTATGTCTGTACCTATCAGTCAGGCAGCTCCTTTGCTATGATTTTCTTTTAGGAAATGCTACCTCAGATGGACTGCTGTCCCCACTATGATCTGTTTAGAGTGCTGTGATGATAATCCTTTCTAATCACTAATCACTAATCACTTCTGTCCCTTGCTGACGAGATCCATCTGGCTAGCGTATATAATACTAAACTAATTCAATGAAAATACAGTGTTGCGTTTTGAGTCTCGAAAGCACTGTTCTGCTGCGTAAAGTTCGAAGCTTCAAAGACGTTGACCTAAGAAGCAGGCAATAAAGTCATGTTTTTTTATTCCGTAGGGTCCACCTACGGGTCCATCTTCACTTTTTTGGTTGATGCGATTTTAATTCAGATAAACCTTTTAGCTAAGAGGAAAAGGGGGGGGGGGGGCGAGGGAGGGATTACTAGTTAAAAAAAAATGGGTATGTGGCAAGGACTCGACGATAAGAGAGGCCTACAGGTCTTATCTAACTGTTCTTCACTGGCCTAGGACCCGGCTCTCTAGCGTAGTTGGCTAAACCTGATTGCGCGGAGACCGGGTGACAAACTCCTTGTGGTCCGGGTTCAATCCCAGGGGTAGACAGGAAAGCCACATTTTCTCCCAGATTCACGGTATTTACTATGGAATCAAGGCCGAAGGGTTGCGATATCCATAATACCGAGCCTAAGGGTTAACAACTCAAGGCTTCTGGATACTGAAACAAGCAAACAAACACTGGCCTAGGTTATAATGTCCACGAAATGATGTTGGCAGGTGAGACACTGCATTTCCGTATTAGTGAATATCCCTTAAAGCCGTGTACACTCACATTCTCATACAAAAATGGAGATGGCATATGGGGCAGTAGAATTAGCGAAGAGTAAAACATCTTTCTGGTGGATTATAAATGAACAGTTTTATACACAGAACGTGCATGCATGACAGTGATGATGACATGGTGATGATGATAGGTGATTATGAAGATAGTGATGAGGCATACAAGACTGCACAGCATGTGTGCCTGTCACCATGCATAATGAAGCAAATCAAAGTTAACTTAATTGCAGGGTTTATATTTCGTTCTATGTTGCAGCATACTGATGTGTTACTGTCTTACAATCTTTAAGAAAGGAAATAAAACGGGCTTTTGAGCTGCAGAACTATGTAATTAGTCTCAGAATACCATGAACCAAAAAAAAGAGAAATACTGACATTTGTAAAGATATGGACAATGAAGACAGTTATCACGTAACATCATGTTGTAAAAAAAAAAAAGCTCAACACTTAAACGTCCTAACAACAGCCTGGAAAGAACAGTAGTTGAGGAACCAAGCAAACGAGACCGAAGGATGGACACAGGTCATACGAAACACCTTGCATATGGCGGAGGACCTGGCGAGGGAACGAGATGTGTGTTCAGCTGGGCTGCAGTGGAGGTGGAGCTATGCTCTGAATTCATGCTGATGATTTGTTCTGGTAAACACATCTTCGAATTCTCTCCAAATCATTGCTCTGCGTGCAATATGATGAAAGTTGGCACAAGTCATTGTTTGAATCTGACCGGGTGATATGTTGGGATACTGACTGTCAAATTTCATTTAAAAGGCAAACCAAAGTAAAAAATTAAATACTTTCTAATTTTTAATCTATTTTAACAGATTTGGAATTCTCTGCCCATCCATCTACAAGTTTTTATGTTGAAGAAACAGAGTCAAACACAATCCTCATAATCTTTGAAACAAACAAAATGCTATGGGGTCTCTATATTCACGCCATTGTGCCGTTGCTTGGAGAAATAATTTCACATTCGAAAAACAAAATTATGTAAAGATAATAAACAAAAGCACACAATAATGGAAGAATTGTGTATGAAACTATTTATTGTTGGTTAACCAAGCAGCTTAGGGCTTTTGATCAATCATTAAACATGATTTACCCCCCAAAAAAAAACTTGATGTATAACTACTTTTTCTTGGGGACAGTGACCACTTAAACAGTCAGTGTGCATGAATCATGTGAACTACAACGTTTTACAATGGCCAGAAGAGCAATTAGTAAAGACAGCAATCTAAGGCAAGAAGAGTTGGGGCCATCTCTCTCAGTTACTCCGTCTGCTGTATCCAAATCGTCGGTCAGTCATCAGAGTGCCGTCACTCTTAATTATTTTCCGGATGATTTCGAATTTTCAGCCATTGTTCAGGAGATTGAAGCTGCAATTGAGGATGGGATCGATCCCACGCTCTGTGCTAAAGGCAGCAGCGGCAGTTACTTTGTAAGAGATCGACAAAAGGTAATGACCTACCTGGGTGAGTAAAAAGTCAAAGTTATTATTTCTTTTTACTGTGATAAGTTAACTATGTGTGTGTGTGTATATAAATGTAAACCCACACAATCTTATATATGTTACATATATGTATGTATATATATATATATATATATATATATATATATATATATATATATATATATATACAGAGAGAGAGACCAGACATGCATTTACACACAGACATAATAATGCATATATACAAACTTAAATATAAACTGAAACTTTAAAAGATACATGCATACAGAAATACCGTATTTACGCATGTACAGGCCTTAGTAGTGGGGAATTATGCAACCAAAAATTGTTGAAAATACATAGGGTTCGACTTAGATTCTAGATATTATACCTACATGTGACTTGTACATAATTTATTAACACAAAAAACCACCATTTAAAAACGTACCTTGTAAAGACAATACCGGTAACTGACTCCATTGTGCACTGACAACAACTAGTCTTACTCGTCAGTTGGCACTTCTCTTCACTTCCACTATAGTCCTCACTGTTAGATAGCACTTGCCATCCTGCGTCGTCTCTAGTGCCGCCCATCGAGGTTGAAATAGAAGCTACTTTGAATCTCTTGGCGACCATACTGTCTCGCATGAGTTTCTATGTAGCCACAATACACTCACATAATTGAGATAATAGCGCTTTCTTTAAACTGCCGGTCATTTTCTTTGAACTGCCTTTCCAATCGCAAAAAAAAAAAAAAAAAAACGTAGCTGAATGTTGAATTAAGAATCGGCATCACAGTGTCGGGAAACTCCAAAAGCGCAATGTCCCTATCTTCAGCAGCAAGCGAAGTGTTAAAATTCCGATAGTACCAGTAACTGTCTGATTGTATATCCGTTTCGCCTTTCTCCCGCTTGTCGAGCGTCGGCCAGATCCCCTTGTATCTCTTCACAGTGCCATTCTTCTTAGACTAATGATCTTTCTTTTCCTCGGCATTGTTGCAATAAAAACGCAGGACAAGTAATTAACCTATTTAGGGAAATTTTGCTGGCTTTAATACGCCAGTAATGCCCTCTATAATTGCAAACAAATAGCTCTTTTCTTGCCGCAACGTCTCCTTTACTTTTTCAGTTAAATGGACTCAAGAATATTATGTGCCTTGCATGAACCAGTGATCCACGTGGCACTTTGACACCTAAGACAATGCTTTTAGCCAATTGATGCACAATTCTTGAGTCAGCCACCTTTTCTCTTGCCAACTTTCCAATATTGAGGGCGGTATATTCTAGATATATTAGCAGAAGGCAGAGGGACATTCTGAAGTGTCGGGCAGACAAGAATGCCCTCAGAAAACGGTTCAAAGCCGCTACAGGCAGCGAACGGGAGGGGCTGTACGAAGTTTGGTTGCATTTAAAGAACAAACACAGTGCCCTCTGTCGTGCCGAGCGTTTCTGTAACAACAGACGTAGAACCAAAAGGGAGCGAGAGAAATTCTTTAGGGACCCGTATCAGTTTGCCCGAGGTCTATTCGAGCAACCGAAGTCTGGGACTCTGGTTGTCAGTCAGGAAGAACTAGAGCTACATCTACGCAAGATATACTCGGATAAAAAGAGGAGAGAGCCTCTCGATGACAATCCAGAGATCCTTAGCGGACTCAAACAGCCTTCGGTGCCGAAGGTACCATTTAAAATGGTACCTCCCCTTTGGTCTGAGGTTGAGGACGTTGTGAAAAAAGCCAGCGGCAAGTCTGCCCCAGGTCCGAGCGGTGTTCCATACGTTCTTTACAAGCGTTGCCCGAAAATCCTTAAAATGCTTCACGTCTTGTTGAGACAAGCGTGGATCCGCAATCACATATGTCCAGAGTGGTCAAAGGCAAATGGGGTCTACATTCCCAAAGAGCAGGACTCGAAGAGTCTTTCCCAATTCAGGCCCATCTCGCTGTTGAATGTCGAGGGTAAGATATTCTTCTCAGTCATGGCTCGCCGGCTCACACAGTATCTGATGACTAATAAGTACATAGATACGAGTGTTCAGAAGGGTGGTATCCCAGGCGTTCCTGGGTGCCTTGAACACGCGACCATGATTTGGGAGGCTATCCAGAGAGCCAAGCATGAGAGAACACAATTGCACGTAATATGGTTGGACTTAGCCAACGCCTACGGAGCAGTACCTCATAGGCTACTGTGGCGAGCCCTTCGCATGTTTCACGTACCGACACAGATCAGTCAAATGGTCGAGCAATATTTCTCTAAGTTCGCTTTGCGCTTCTCTACCTCGACGTTTACCACGAGGTGGACTGAGTTGCAGATTGGGATAGCTATGGGCTGTACGATCTCACCCATACTGTTTGTCATGGCAATGCAGATCGTGTTAGACGGGGCGGCCGGCTACGGACAGGGCCTTCAAATTGGGGACCACTGGATGCCACCATTACGTGCCTTTATGGATGACACGACTATTATAACGGGCAGCGAGGAGTCTGCCCGCACGATCCTGAAAAGATTGGACGCGGTGGTCCAATGGAGCGGAATGCAGTTTAAACCGCAGAAGTCGAGGAGTCTGTCAATCAATAAGGGTCGGGTGGTGGCAACCAGTTTTACGGTGGCAAGGAACAAGATCCCCACGGTTCTGGAGGAACCGGTGAAGAGTCTCGGTCGCGTTTACGATTCGAAGTTATCCGATAGAGCGGAGGTCCGGCGAATACACGAGTCACTGGCTACAGGCCTGCTCGCGATCGAGCGATGCAGGCTGGTCGAGAAATTCAAGGTATGGTGTCTCCAATTCATGTTGATTCCGAAACTCCTATGGCCACTGTCAGTCTACGAGGTGACGATGACTGCAGTGGAAGCCATGGAGAAAAAAATCAACACAGCCTTAAGAAAGTGGATTGGTGCACCGCCTTGTCTGACCGACGTGGCTCTGTATTGTAAACAGGCTAAGCTGGTACTTCCGTTCAAGTCAATAACCGAAGAGTTTAAAGTCGGCAAAGTAAGGCTCGCCATGCTTCTGCGCGAGTCTTCAGACCCAAATGTCATCGCTGTCCAGCCCGCTCTAAAGACTGGTACCAAGTGGAGGGTCCTCGATGCGATTGAATCTGCTCAGAACGCACTAAAATTGAAGGAGGTAATGGGTTACACACAAACCGACCGTCGAGGCCTAGGGCACGGGAAAGTCAATTGGTGGTCAAAGGCCTCAGCCAAAGAGCGCCGAGACATGGTGATACAAACGGTGAGGGACAACGAAAACGAGGTTCGGGTCCAGAAAGCAGCCCAGCAGTCGCAGCAGGGCCATTGGGTCAGCCTGGAGAGCGCATTGCCTAGAATACTCACATGGGGTGAGATCTGGCGGATGACCCCGCTGCGACTGAGCTTTATCGTTCGTTCGGCGTACGATGTATTACCGTCCGGTGTCAACATGGTTAAATGGTCTGCGACCAACGATCCGACTTGCCCGTTGTGCAAATCAAAACAAACTCTTGAGCACGTCCTGTCCGCGTGCAGGAAAGCCCTAGGTCAAGGCCGATATACCTGGCGCCACAACAAGGTGCTAAAGGAGTTAGCAGCCGTTGTCGACCAGGCTAGAATGAGGGCTAACGCCAGAGCCAGTTCTAGTATCGCCCCCATTCGTTTCC
>CAJHNH020006691.1:20000-147500 GCA_905116865.2 Candidula unifasciata | reverse complement strand
GGTGCATGGGAGCCTCTAAACTCTTAGAGATCGGCATGTCTTTGGCATTGATCTGATTAGCAGTTGGATCTGTTGCTGTGGGATGGCTTTTCACTTCTCTCGGAGTGGAAGACACAAGTGTGGGGGAACTAGCTGGAGCCAGGTGTCACTGACGGACTAGTCTGTCGAGTTCATCACTTAAGTGTTCCCTGGTGTTCATGTCTGATAAGACAGCTAGTCTGAATATTGATATCAACGAGGAGTTGTGTCACATGCAATCTAGTATTATCATGCTATTAACAATATATCACCTTGTGGAGCCAAAAGCGGATGAGTGGGAGGGCGATGAGTTGTAACGTTGGGCATTCAGGCGTCACCAGAACTGCACCAGATGGCGTCTTCGCAAGAAGCTGATTGCTCCTCACACGACTCCGACGACCACGTCGAAGAACCTGATCCACTCACTTCTGTGGCAACGCTCACAGTGCACTAAACCAAACCTTTCTTCAGTCATTGCCATCGATCCTTGGCGATGCTTGTGTGCATAATACAAGTTCAGGCGATTCCAGTTTGTAAGAAAAGAGCCACTGCTTGGTCTTCGAGCCGAGAGATTGGCGTCATGCAGCCGTTTATGACTGTTTTAATTGAAATGCGACGAGCTGTTTCAATGACATGACTGTTCAAAAAGAATTTTTTTTTAAGCAAATGACTATTTTGCAGTATATTGAGCATATACAGCTAGACCTATATCACATATATCAATCAGTGCTCCAGTGGTCAACATCACTCAGGAAGTCTTTATTTCCGTGTCTTTACCTGGTACCCATTTGAGGACAGGTCGATCGGGGAATCCAAAGTCGCTTTTGAAAAATGTCTAGTTTGTTCGGATTTTTAAAACCACGACCTTGGGATCTGCAGACGGGTGTAGTATTTTAAAAATGTGTATATATATATATATATATATATATATATATATATATATATATATATATATATATATATATATATATATATATATATATATATATTATATATACATATATTATATCTATAAATATATATATAATTCTCAAACAGTAAACATAAACATTGCTGTTTTATGTATTGATGCAAATGTTAATATTTGCATTCATTTAATTGTATTGTAAAGCTTTACGACTTCAAATTATTTGTTTTAGTTTTAATTTCTCCTTTGTTAAGAAATGATATTATTATTATTATTTTTTTAACCTTATTTTTTTCTTCTTCTTCTTCTTCTTCTTCTTCTTCTTCTTCTTCTTCTTCTTCTTCTTCTTCTTCTTCTTCTTCTTCTTCTTCTTCTTCTTCTTCTTCTTCTTCTTCTTCTTCTTCTTCTTCTTCTTCTTCTTCTTCTTCTTCTTCTTCTTCTTCTTCTTCTTCTTTTCTTCTTCTTCTTCTTCTTCTTCTTCTTCTTCTTCTTCTTCTTCTTCTTCTTCTTCTTCTTCTTCTTCTTCTTCTTCTTCTTCTTCTTCTTCTTCTTCTTCTTCTTCAAAGATGTCGGTGTATGTATGCATGTATGTGTGTGTATGTATGCATGCATGTGTGTGTGTATTTAGGTAAGTATGAAAGTATGTATGTGTGTAAGTATGTGAGTGTATGTATGGATGTGTGTATGTTTGAAAGAATGTTAAAGTATTTGAGTGTATGTATGGATGTGTGTATGCATGTACATGTAGTCCATGTATGTATGTATGTGTGCATATATGTATGTAGGTGCATGTATTATGTATGTCTCTGTATTATGAGAATGTTTCTATGTAAATGTATCTTTGTAAGTCTATGGGTGTATGTGTATTCATACATGTATATGCATGTTTGTCGGTATATGTAGCTGTGGATGTGTATGTATTTATGAATGTATGCATGTATGTAAGTATGTGGGAATGTATTATGTATGTGTATGTATGTATAAAAGTATCTATGTGTGTGTATATATGTATGCATTATATGGGTGTGTGTGATTGTGGGTGTGTGTGTATGCATGCATGTGGATATATGAATGTATATTTAAGTTTGTTTTGTGTGTGTATTTATGTATAGGTGTTGTAAGTATGTGTGACTGTATATGAGTGTATGTGTGTACATAATGTAGGCAAGTATGAATGTATGTATACATGAGTGAAGGTATGTATGTGAGTATCTGTATGGGTGGTTGTATATGTGTCTATGCATGCATGTGTGGGTATGTATGTAATGTGTGTCGGCATGTATGTGGGTGTGTGTATGTATTCATGTTTGTGGATGTGTGTATGCATTTGTAGATGTATAAGTATGTGGGTGTAGGTATGTATGCATGTATGTGTGTAAAGATGTAGGTGTGTGTATGTATATGTGTATATGTATGTTTACATGTGAGTGTGAATGTGTGGTTGTGGGTGTCTGTTCATGTGATTGTATGTGTGTGTATGCATGTGTAGGTGTGCATGTATGGAATGTGTGTGTGCATATATGTCTATATATGTATGTGTGTGTCTTTTCTGTTTGTGTATATATGTAGATGTATATATTTAGGTACGTCTGTATATGAGTGTGCAAGTATGAGAATGTGAGAGCATATATATATATGTCTGTGAGTGTGTAAGATTGTGTACACATGATGTATGTATTATATTCTATAATGTATATTTTATTTCTATATCTATAACATGCATTTTAAATAACAGGCATTGGTACTCCGGAAAACGAGTGCTTAGAAGGGCCGAATGTCAGACGGGCCTGCGTGCCCAATTTGTAACCCTTTGAAAATAAAGTTTGTTCGTTCGTTCGTTCTTCTTCTTCTTCTTCTTCTTCTTCTTCTTCTTTTTCATCTTCTTCTTCTTCTTCTTCTTTTTCTTCTTCTTCTTCTTCTTCTTCTTCTTCTTCTTCTTCTTCTTCTTCTTCTTCTTCTTCTTCTTCTTCTTCTTCTTCTTCTTCTTCTTCTTCTTCTTCTTCTTCTTCTTCTTCTTATTATTATTATTATTATTATTCCTCTTATTATTATTATTATTATTATTATTATTATTATTATTCTTTTACTAGTTCTAATTCTTCTTTTTCTAATTCTCTTTTACTTCGCGTCCACCGGCTGCAGACTCTGGCGGAATGTTCATGGTGTTCGTGCACCTGAAAACTAAATTGTTGTTCTGCAACTTTTATGTTGCTTGCACACCTATTTCACAGATATGGCTTTTCTGTATATAGATGCATGGTTCCTTGTTTATCATTCTTTTATCCGTCATGAAACTGCAGTTGAATGTTTGTGACGCCTAAAGTTACTTATAAGTCCAATTCGTGCTCGGAAGAGTCTAGGACAATGAGGTCAGGGCACAATGTCTGTAGACAAAGGGCCTGTTTGTCGGTTCTTTCTGGCCTGTCTTCTCTGTTCAGCTGCCTTTTTTCTAGATGCCTCGCCGATATTTGCATTATTTTGGACATGTTCGCCATAAAGTCCGGTCCTGTGCTGCAGCCTCCCAGGTGTCAGGGTTTATACTAATGACTTTAAATGATTCCTTTAGTGTGTCCTTGAAACGCTTTTTACCTGGCCACCATGAGAACGTCGACCTTCATGTATCTCACCAAATAAAATTATTTGTAGGAGCTGATTTTGAAGCATTAGAACAATATGAACAGCTTATCGCAACTGTGACTGCACCAAGATGGTATTAATGCTTGGAATGCCAGTCCTGTCTTGTATGACAGTGTGCGGGACCATGTCTTGCCACCTAATGTTCAGTATCTTTCTAATAAAAGATTGAAATATATACAAAAAATGACTAGAGCGATGAATTGGATTAAAGTGAAAAAGAGCGGCTCCTTAGGCAGAGGTTCCCTAACTTTGAAGGAAGCTCCCAAGCTAGTCGACTCCAACGACTTACTTGTCGTTAATGCAGTGTGGATTTATATTTTTTTCCCCACAATGGGGCCTCACAATCCACTCGGGAATTATTATTGTTATTATCATCCTTATCATCACCATCATCATGATTTCTTATTGCCATTGTTTATATAACCAGATTGGATCTTTGCAACTATTTGTTCATGGATATCAAGATGCAGAGATCTGGTTAAAGAAATTTGACACCACCCCGTTGTCAGAGCACACAGCAGAGCATTTCCAGCATTTGTTCGAGCGCTTGGTTGTGTTGGATTATATCATCAGGAATACAGGTATCATCAATAATTTCATCATACATACAAGTGTGACTGTATATTATGTCTTCAAGAATAGATGTATCAACGTAGATTATATAATCGGATTTATACATTTATCGCCATAAACTATATTAGCATCTAAAATACAGGTACAACTACAAATTACATTAACTGAAATACAGGTAAAATGTAAGATTATTTAATCTGGAATACGGATATCAATATCTATTATATCAGGTGGAATAAAGATATCACCACAAATTAAATCACATGAAATAAAGGCATGATCGTGTCTTTTGAAATTTGAAATGCGGTATCACAATAATACTTGTATCACTATATACATTTTAGCACCCGACATACAAGTATCACTATAAATTATATGATCTGGAAAACTGGTATCATAATAAATTATTTTATCTGGAATACAAATATCACTATACAGTAGAACCTCGCTTAATGAGCACCTCTCATAACGAGTAATTCGCATAACGAGCAGAACAAATTGTGAAAGAGTGACTCGCTTAACGAGTGACGTTTCGCATAATGAGTGGCGGGGAGAGGGGAAGTCCCGGATTGTGCGCATGTTACATCAGTTTGTGTTTAGCACTCGTTCCAGTAGCATCGTAGTGTCGCTTGTGATCACACATTTTCTCAAACTTGTGTTAGATTGTGATATATGTACATGAATCCTCCAGGCCTACAAGATGACCTCCCTGAAAAATTTAAGTTCATCACGATCGAATTTCTGCCTCCCAACACTACGCCGTTACTCCAGCCCATGGACCAGCAAGTTATTTCTAACTTTAAGAAGCTCTACACTAAAGCACTCTTCGTGCATTGTTTTCAGGTGACTGAAGGGACCAACCTTACTTTCAGAGAGTTTTAGAAAAAATCACTTTCACATCGTTGCCTGCTTCAAAATGATTGACAAGGCGTGGGAAGGGGTTACCAAGAGAACCATAACTTCTGCTTTGAAGAAGCTTTGGCCGTTGCGAATGTGACTTTGATGGGTTCGAGACAGTACCTGTGGAACAAGTAGTCAACGAGATTGTGTCTTTGGCCACTATCATGGGATTGTAGGTGGATAACAGTGATATCGAAGAGCTTGTGGAAGAGCACAGCCAAAAGCTGACCACCGAAGAGCTTATGGAGTTGCATTGTGTGTCACATCAAGAAGCTTTGGAGGAAAGTTTGTCAGAGGAGTAGGAGGAGGAAGTAACAGAAAAGCAACAAATTTCTGGCGAAATAAGAGAAATGCTGAAAACATGGGAAACTACCATCTTACAATGAGAATCATCACCCTAATAAGGAAAAGGCTATGCGAGTTGCAAATTTATTTAATGACAATGCTGTGTCGCATTTTCGCCAAATTTTGAAAAGTCGGCAAAAACAAATTTTGCTGAACATCTTTCTACTAAAAAAATAATTAGGTATGTATCATAATTATTTCGACTTTGTTTTCTGCAAATGTATTTTGCAATCCAGGTGGCTTCGTTCCGCGGTGAAAGAAAAGATGAAGATGATTCACTCTCCTTAACAATATCTATATTATTTTCTTTCGATAAACGTTAAACATTAATTTTTGTGAGTTTTTTTTTTTTTTTTTTTTTTTTTTTGATAGGGAACGCATTACCGTATTTTACATTAATTTATATGCTATGCGAAAAATTGTTTCGCATAACGAGTGTTTCGCTTAACGAGTTTGATTCTGGAACCAATTATGCTCGTTAAGCGAGGTTCCACTGTACATATCATCTGGAAAACATGTGTTAATATAAATTATATAATCTGGAATATCTTTATCAGTATAGATTATATCATCTGTATTACAAGTATCACCAAAGATTAAATCTTCAGGACTGAATATATCCTTATAGATTATATCATATAAAACATGATATCATCATACATATTACGTTTTCTCGTTATTTTTATTGTTCTGCCTGACATTGGTTTCCAGATGAAAAAAAAAATACACATTACTCAATGAAGGGTGTGGTGCGACACATTGTCTTCCACTGATCTATACAGATTGCTTTCAACCGGAATGTTTAAGATCAAACCACAATTATCTGTTGCATGCAGAAAGCATGTCTGCAGCATGATTTTAGTATTCTATGGTGCCTGTCCACATGGGCAAAATATCTGAGGTATCTGTCTTATAATTCTTAAAAAGTGGAGTCTGTTGTATCCAGCTCACAATCTGGATACAGTTTAATGTTTTGGGTCTTTTCGTATGTGCATGTTAAGTGACTAGTGGGTTGTAATGGCTACTTTGCTCTGCTTTTATATTCTATGTGTGTATCCTGCATTTGCCTCCTCTGTGTTCCATCCAATAATCTGTTGGCTTAGTTGTCTGCTCTTTCCCCCCCCCCCCCGTATTATTGCAGTCAGTGACCTTGGATCCATTGCAGGAATGTGTACTTGGCTGCTCAGCTGACCCATCTGATTCACAAGGGAACTAAATATATTGTACTGCAGATGTTTAACACTGTGTATTGTTTACATTTACATTATTGTTTGCAGTGCTAATCGACCACCTGTTACTATAACTACTTCTGATTCAGAGCTGCCTTTGCTGAGTAATGTGGAAACTTTTTTTTCCCTGCGCAAATGCCCCGCCTTGCTTTTGGAGGAGTGCTTTCCTGCATTTTGTTTTAACACAGTTGGTCTATTATATATTCACTTCTGCTCCTGCGTCCCTTGCAGGTTCCTTTTAATCTGTCATATGGGAAGACCCAGATACATCTATTTTTAAAAATAGTTTTCTTTCCAAAATATTATTGGTGTTTTAGTCTGCATTTACAGAGGATATGTTCTGTGTTGGTCAGAATGCAATCGATGGTGCCTTTGAACGTTGAATGTTGAATTAAGAATCGACATCATAGCACTCGAGGCACTACTACAAGCGCTAAGTCCCCACTTTCAGCTGCAAACGAAGAGTTTCAACTTCCACGGCACCAGTAACTGTCTGACTGTATATCTGATTCGCCTTTCCCTTGAATGCTGAGCATTGGGCAAATACCCTGGTAATTCCTTGCAGCGCCATTCTCCTCAGTTCCGAAATTATCATTTAGCGTTTCCAGGTTGTTCTTTCGCTTTCAGAGGCACTCACAACATCTAGCTTGTCATTCATCAGTTCACCACCAAGTGGTGAAGAACCGGCCAGTCTATCTGCCTGTTCATTTCCCAACACACCAGCAGAACTTGGAGACAATATCCAAAAGATGCTAAAAACACAAGACTTCTAAAGTGATGTTTGTCACTCTGCACGAAACATAACTGTCTTCAACTTTCTCAACATGCGCTGTGAGTTAGTTACAATCACGGCATGTGTTTACAACTGATTCTCAAGCCAGCAGAATGCAGCAGTGACTGCCTCCACCTCCATTCTCAAACTAGACGTGATAACATATGTCAGGCTTTGTTGCATTAAGCGACGTCCATTCGCTTTTACTATGAACCCCTATGCACTTCGTCTGCCCCTCAACACATAGCCATCTGTATAGATAATCACATCACTTGGGCGGGAATTGTCATGAATCATTTGTTGAACTTCTGATTCTGCAGCATTTGCTGTCTAGTTTCTGCTCTCACGACCCAAAGTGATAAGAATCCTACAGAAGACTGAAACGTGCTTTGACACTTTGACCCACTCCTCACCTCGCACACATTTACTGAGCCTGCACGCAAGTGTAATTGTGTCTTCAGCTTGCGCCATCCAAGACCTTCCTCTTTTCAGTCTGTGATCCCTAGCTCTACCCAGGGCTTAATGCAGGAGGTGCTGCTTGTCTGCAGCTACTCTGAGATGTGACTTTGCTTTCAGAACATTTAGCGTATCTGCAATAGTAGGCAGTGCAAGCATCTATCGCATACATATTATCGCGGTATCTCTTGTACATCCCAGAATTACCCGCATGACTTCATTCTGTATGCGTTCAAGTTAAATCAGTGACTCTTTGATATGGTATGCATTCCAAGTCCATAATTTATCACCGAAATGATCAAATGCTGGAACATTGTGAACAGCATTATTTGTTCCATGTCCATTGCTGTCATAATCTTGAGAGCATTGTACTTTCAGGCATTTAATCGCAACTGCCTCCACATGATAACTGAAGGGCAGGCTTCTGTCAAAAAAAAAAATACCCAAGGTACCTGAGTTTGCTTACCCTTTTGATTTTACTGTTATCAATTGCGAGGTTTGGAACATTAGCTCTTACAATTTGATTGTTTACAGATCAACACTTACAGACGCCTTTTCTGAGTTTATGACAGCACCCATTTCTGCACACCAGTCAGTCACCTTGTCTACGATCGCCTGTAGCTCGTGGGCTATCCGTTGCCTTTTACTCCTCTGCCTATATGCAAAGAACATTATCAGCACATGTCAATATTCTTGTAACACCTGGTGCTTCAGGTTCTGCATATACGTACTTGTGCTTTTGATTTGTAGAAAGTACTTGCCTGTGTCTTTTTTTGGGATTATGTGCGATTTTGTTTTTAGCGCCAGGCAATGAAAGTTTATATTTGATATGTAATTTTTTGACTCGGGATGCGGTGATTTCTGTTTTAAACTCAATTCTGTGAAAAAAAAAATAGTTCCCTATGCCAGAGGTGATTTTCTAGTGCAGTGTATTTCGAGAATTGTGTGAGTATATTTGAATTGTTCCTTCTTCCTTACATTGTTTCTATCGCAGCATTTTTTGCTGAAGGTAAGACATCAGTCATAGCTAGAAAGTTAAGGTATTCTACTTCTGCAATTTTCTGAAAGTAACATTTATATGCTTCACCCAATGCTAGTATAGTGATGTATATATATATTGTTTGTTGTCTGTATCGATAGTCATATTATTTTAATTACGTTTCTAGATTTTAGTAGTCATTTAGCTTTACTTGTCATTGACATAACTAATTGCTGAAACAATTAACTAAAATTACCATATACATTTTTGTTGCGTACTTAGATCGAGGAAATGATAACTGGTTAATCAAGTATGAACCAGCCCCTCCAAAGACCGTGGTTACTACAAAAGACCACAGTGTGGTGAGAACATATTAGTTAACTATGTTACTGTAACAGTGTGTCAGCACCGTGTTTTAGCTGCAATAATAGACTAGACATAAATGTATATGTAAAGTATTTAAAAGGACCCGTTTCCACGCAACGCGTATTGTGTACATACAGGCAGCCTATTGGTCTGGCTTCTATAAAAGCAGTGCAAAAAAATGACTCCAGATACAATTCGATAACATGAAGTTTTCTGTGTTCCCAGTTTCAGTGTACGGTAATTATTATGAATGTTAAGCTAGTGAATTATGTATAACACTATGATCAGATTTAGCGAGCATTTTCAAAACATAAGTTTTTTTTTTTTTTTTTATGCTGCTAATTTAATATAGTCTACACAAGGCATTTCCAAGCAGCTGACCAGGCAATACAAATCACTAAACGCCAAGTCTCCAAAATGCTCAAACTTTGTCACTCTAGTGTGGTTACGTTATTGATGTCTTCACTTGAGGAAAGATCATTATTAACTTTATTAAGGATATTACTGTTCTATTTTGATTATAGCAGTCTGGCTAAGATGATGTATCGAGGCGATTACTGCGATTGCTTGCAGTTTCTAACATCACAGTGGGCAGTCATCTGTTTTATAGATATATATATACGACGGATAAAATGGTCAATTTAAAGCTTCGTTAGAGTAGTTTTTTTTTTTCTATTTAAAAAAAAAATAATAAATTGGAAGTCTTTATCAATTAAAGAAAACCAGCCTTAATGGGAACAAGGAGGCTGTGACACATGACCAGCATTCTGCTCCAAGCGACAGGTAAGAAGACAGAGTAAATATATTACCACAGGAAATGGAAAGGCCTACCAAAAGCCATTTAATTTTAAAATTTACAAGCACTAGTCACCCGCTACACACTCGGCAAAGAGACTTTGGACAAAGAGACTGTGTCCATCATTCTGCTTTTTAACGATTAATCGGTGTATTAAATTTATTGCGTGTCTATTTGTTGTTCCATTTCTGTAAACTGTTTATGTTTTGAATGGTTATGAATGTGAATGAAAATGATGTCAAGTGTCAAAATATATTAATTTCCAGAAATGAGCTTTAATGTATTATTAATTTATGTAGGTTATGAAACAAAATAATTTCCTTATACTCGGAGTTTAACAATTTATGTCTTTATATAATTGTTTAAACTAAACCGGCATATTATGACAGCTACATGTGTCATGTACACACTATCTCTGTCTCACATTTGAGACATAAGAGGGAGAGTTTGATCATTTCACGGATCAACATCATGACACACAGGCGTAACCCATAAGTGCTACGTTTTACATATAACTCAAACATAAGACTGAAGAATCTCAGCGCAGTGCACAAACATCGTTGCACCGGCGAGGACCATGAAATACTTTGGGTAGATTTTTAACTCCAAATTTTCAGCTTTGTTATGTTACTCTTTTTTTTTAACTGCCAAGGTATGCTTCTTTTTTTTTACGTGCGCAACAATACACACAAGCATCTGGTCTTATTACACAGAGACAAGGGAAATTAAAAGAAGTCCACGTAAAAAAATCCTAGCATTCACCGCGGCTTGAACCGGGACCTCCAGCACTCGAGTAGGATGCCGTACCTCGAGACCACTCAGTCCCATTTTACATTTGAGACACTGCTGGCTGCTTGTATTGTTTCACTGTTTTAATAATTTCTTCAGATCATCGGAGAAACTAATAAACTATTCTCAGCACTACATCATATTCCAATGATTAGCAATCTGGAACAACCTGCTACAAACATTTATCCTGCAAGTATACAATACCATATTTATCTTTATTATATTGAATCACTTCTTTGTTAAAAAGCATTTTCTTTTCCAGTTCAAAAAAGAAAACAACAACAGATAGTGTCAACCTAAACAAAAAAAAAAAGCTTTGTTAATTTGTGTTTAAGTTGCGATTAGGTCTGTATAATTTTCAAACTGTATACATAACAAAATTATAGTATGCATAGTGCCACTTCTTTTGGGGAAACCATGTTCTTCGGCTATTTTCTAATCTGTTTTTGAAAATGTGTTTCTTGTTCGATCTTGAGAATAGACTTTGTTTATGGCTTGGTAATTGCAGCATTCTATGGGATTTACAACTAACTACAGTTGGCAGTGTGAAGAAAAAGAAATTATTTTTATCAGATTTTTCAATTCACAACATATGCATCCACATCTTTCATAGCTGTTTACTGTTATATATTTTCATTTTGAAATAGTTTGTTTTATATTTGCTTACTAAGTCGATCCTCTCCTATCTTAGGATGTGGATTCTGGCCAGATATATCACAAATCCTTTCTATCAGCAGTTTGGCTTTCTTCCGTTCCATTCCTATCCTATGTCAGTCAAAGCCTGTTAGAAATTGTCTTCCTGGTTAACATTGGGTCGTCCTGGTTACCTGAATCTTGGCATCCAGTGCCTGCCATTGTGGCAGATTCTCTCCCATTGTGCATACGTGTCTGAAGCAAAGTAGCTGCAACTGATCCACTCGAGTTTGTAAGGCCTGGGTTTCAAGATCCTGACCTACTGTCTGGTTGCGGACTTGGTCCATTATTGTCAGTTCGACCACGTCTCTTAAATATCTAATTTCTGATGGCCTAAGCTGTTGTCATTGCCCATGGCTCACGCCCTCAGGTCAGCACTTTGATATAGTTATAGCAGTGTATTATATTTATATGCATCAGTCTACTTTTATTTTAAATATTTTCGATTTCCCTAAATCTGATCTAATTTTAATTTTCGGTAGCTGATCTACGTAAGCGTTGCTGTGTGGTCTTTACATGTAAAAAAAATGTTCTCTATTGAATCTTTTTACTTTGTGTCACGAAGTTCAAGAATACATCACATTAGGCTTTTGTGATAGCTTTTTTTGCCATTTCGTGTTTTCTGTTACAGGTAGGCATTTAGAGTTTGTTCAATTAATCATTTTATAGCTTTAAACCATATGAGAAAAGTTGTATAACTCACTATAAAATCATCAATCTGTATTTAAACTGCAATTCCAGTCATCCTTTTAATTGCAGGTATATAACAGTTAACGTAAAGAATTTTTTCCAAATCTTTCTAGTATTATCAGTGTATGGTGAAGCCGATTTGTTGCATACACGCCCTGTTTGATGTGGTCAGTATCATGACTTTTTATAGTTATTCTGGTTTTCACTTTATCATTTGTACAAAAGAAACAGATTGGGTGAAAAAAAAAAATCTTCTTATCTGTAGGAGTCACATACATTTTGGACCCATGTAAGCAATTAAAGGACCCGTTTCAATACATGTTAAGTGCGAATCGGGTGCTTGCCTAATTTTGCAACATAGGTATTATATACTATCAGCCATTTGTAAATATCAAAGAGGTAGGTAACAGTTTTAAAACATTTCACAGTACCTATTTTTAAGGCTGCTTTGATATGGCAAAAGTAGTTGCGATGTACTGGAATCATCATCTATGCCCTTGTAAATGTTTATGTAGAAATATATATATATATATATATATATATATATATATATATATATATATATATATATATATATATATATATAAAGCAATGTTTCCTAGTTGTAAATTCGAACAACGAAGACACAAACAATATATTGCAATTTATTGCCTGGCATATTTCACTGTATCTCTGTATACACCCATACTTGAATGTTCTTAGCGACTCGTTTCTCCATGCGTGGATCAGTTCTGCCCACATAAGCAGCTTCTCAGCTACATTTAAATTGGTAGATACAATTTGATTTGGCATACGTCGACACTGGTTGTTTCACCAAGGGCGTTGGCACGGGAGTATTTTTAAACCCGATAATTGGCAAAGCGGGGTAGAAAGTTTGGCTAACTGTTGAGCCGGTTATATAGCCATTTTATAACGTCATCATCTCCATAGGTTAGATGTATGTAGACTTGTTGTTTGGGGACTGACGTTTCTGTAATAGTTGGTTGAGGCGTTTTTCAGCAAAACTTTTACGCCGCTTTGCCAATTATCAGGTTTTAAACTACCCCCGTGCCAACGCCCTCGGTGAAACAACCAGCGTCGACGCATGCCAAATCAAATTGCATCTACCAGTTTAAATGTAGCTGTGAAGCTGCTTATGTCTGCAGAACTGATCGACGACTGAAGAAACGAGTCGGTTAGCAAATTTCAGCATGGTAGGGAAAAAAGCAGGCAAAATTATATTTATAATAAGAATACTGACCGCAAAGATCACTAATCTGCAATAGCACGTAATCTTCTAAAATCTGGACACGTGGTAACTAAAAACAATGCATTTCAAATCCGTACTACGTCAACCAATAGCAGAACGCTAAGATTTCTCGAAGCTTCTGTGATTCGTCACCTGCGCCCGGAACTCTGTATACAGAAAAAGATGGTTCTGTAATTACGGTTATTAACACAATGACGAACGTTTCGCTTACATCCTTCTTAGGACGTAATTTTTTGTTATTTGAAGCCCCACTCTGGCTTTTGCCAGGGACCGCAATATAGGCAGGCCATCAATATGGTAAATTGTCTGAACGCGGTTTCTGGGACCTCTCCACGGTGATCCTCATCCGCATGATGGCACTTTGTGTCATCGGGTGTTTATCGCTTGTGTGATGTCCTGGTGGGGTAGAAAGTCAGTCAGTCAGTCTGTAATTACGGCTGCCCTGGTAAAAAAAAACAGGCACGTATGTTTTGATCGTTGTTGAAATTGTACGTCAGTTATAAAGAATTCACTTATTTGCTTTATTTAAATAATCGCTACTGTAGTATGCTCCTGTCGAAATACAGCGAAATATTTCAGGCAATGCATTGTGCAATCTATTGTTTGTGTCTTCTTTGTTCAAATATAATTATATATATATATATATATATATATATATATATATATATATATATATATATATATATACATATATATGTCGTCTTACACAGGCATCCGTGTCGTTTCAGTGCAAATTCGATATCTAAAAATAGTTGAAAAACAAAGATATCCCCTTGATGTTATTCACTAAGAGCCAACTATAGTTCGTTTGAAAAGTTGTGTCCTCAGTCAAATTTTAACAAATATTTTGAAAACTGATGTACTAATCAACAGCTTTTTTTTTGCATGTGGCATCAGATATCCCATATCCGTATAATTTTGATTTTCCAGTTGCATAGATGCTACTTTCTTCTTAAAGCGGTAACTTTCTTTGGTCTTTGTTTGACTAACAAAATGAGTATCCCTTAAAAAAAAAATTATGCAGTATTTGATACAAATAGTTTCCTTAAAACCACAAACGTGGAAATGGCTTTTAAAATTATTTCACATTGCTCAGCGACGCGTACTTATTATTTTGATAGCCCATCCCGCCTACTTTTATGTAACGCACGGGAGGCTAAAGCAGAATATTAACCACATGAGAGTGAAACGTCTATGAACTGAATTACAGTTATGTCAATGAGAGTATGACAGTACATGAAGCATCTAATTCATTATTCAAACAAGGGACTTTTGTTTGATAAATGTAAAAGTATGGATCCCTTTTCACGTTTTTTGGCGCATCCATCACATGGGAAGAATACCCACATTTTTACAGACCAATCGGCACTATGTGGTTAATGTAGTCAGCATTACGCTGGCTGTCTTTACTTCCCAAAGACATATATCATGGACCCATTGTAGGCTGGGTTGACCTGCGACGCCCTATACCACAAGAACAATCCACACAGCCATCAGTGGTTTCAGTCGCGGTACGTTGGAATAACGAGTCGGACTCGCAACAATATTTTTTTTTTTTTTGTCTTCAAAATTTGCATTACTACGTTATAACTTAACATATATTACATGTTCCATGTATTCTTTGATTTTGTGTCGCTTTTATTTCTAATTATATTCTGTGCCCAAAAAAAAAACAAAAAAAATAACAAAACAAAATAAAATAAAATAAAATAAAATAAATAAATAAATACCCCCCCCCCCCCCCCCCAAAAAAAAAAAATAATCTAGATGTGTGTTTATATAATAATTATTTTTGTAGAAAGAAATAATTATTAACATTTTGCATGCCGGTTACTGGGTTACAGATTTTTAAATTTGGGTACGACTCTTCGAACGGACTATAGTCTACAAAAATCGGGCGTTAGCTCCATGTATGCGATATACAAGAAAGCGTGGAAAGGGATACTTGAATATAATTTTCACATCCCGCTGAATTTTGAATTGGCACGTATACGTAGGAATTATATGCTCATGTTGCTGACAACTTAAAATACATCTTCGAATGCTTAATCTCGTCTGATAAAGACCTTATTATGGTGCAGATGCACTCTACTGTTTTCTGGGAAGGGGGGGGGGGGGCATAAAGCCGGCTGCAACAGTTACATCTAATTGCTAATGTCACAACAGATAGACACTACAAATTGTGTAGACTTTCGCGGGATAACCCAGGAACAACATTTAAAAGGGTATGCATGTGGGCGTATAACATACATAAACATACATCTTAGTACAGCTAAATGTATGATGCTGACCAGGTTGCCTGAATATCTAGGTCAACAATAATAAAAACAAGGTTAAAGACAATATTCTGCCAGTTTTACCCCCCCCCCCCACCCATCGAGAGACCATTGTTAGGTCCGCATATTTGACTAGTACATTACGCGCACTACGCATTTACAATGGAAACGGGTCCTTTACATTACATATGTGTATTCCCAAATAAATCATGGATTGGAAAAGGTTCTTTTACGTGCTTTTTTGTTTTGTTTTTATTTATTTAAGGAGCGTTTATTTGAAACCCGTTCAAATAGCTTTATTAAAAAAGCATGATAAAAACATTAACAGATATGGCAGAATAAAACACAGCAGTCGTTTTTAATGAATAATACACCATGGTTTGGTCACAAAAAGTCACACAAGGCATTCAGGCAAGCATCGCCTTGTTTAGATATGCTGCGATCAAAGAAAAAAAAATGGGGTTGCTCACTGAACCAATTGTTCACTGTGTCAAAATTTGTCAAACTCACTATGAACACATCTTCCAATGTTGCAGTTTCTTACGAACAGCCGTTTTATCTGTCTCAATTGACCCGTTGAAGTCTATTGCTAGCGAACTTAAACTCCGACAGTGTACTGTTGCGTCAGTTGTGTCAATGTATTTTTTTTTTCTTTCTTCTTTTTGTTGCAACAAAAACTACTTGACCATAGAAGATTTGTCATGAACCCGTTTCAAAACATTGAGACCTATTCTATCACTGGTCGACAAACATGGTTCACCACACGCTGCCTAAATTCTTAGATGAAGGACAACTGGTCAATATCCTTCAAATGAAAGAAACTGAATATCTCTTTTCTCAGCTTCACTTCGCGGATTTAAAAAAAAAAAGCCCGGACTTAGTTCCATGGGACAATCAGCGATTGTTTTTATTAGCTGGTCAGTGGGCATCACATAATTATGAAATGATCCTGTTCAAAGCACGCAATTATACACGGTGTAAAGCGAACGGGTTTCAAGAGGATATAAGAAACTAACTTAAACCATTGTTTTTTCCTTACTAGTAAGAGTGGCAGTCAAATACTGGTATTCTGGTATGTTGTTACTAACTTGTTAAAGTACAACCATATATTAATCCAATACCGGACATGCTAGAGGAAAACCCAGACGGCTATAAATAGAATTATTCAAAGATATATATACTCAAACATATAAATATGTTAACTAGAAGCAGAGTCAGGAAGGAAGGTGCAGGAGAGAAACTGCTGAAAGACTATTTACCGTCACCCAGGAGGTGAGATTAATCTCCATCTTGTGGATATTACTGTTGTTGTTGTTTTTTCTTTTTAGTAAGGATAATGATGGTGATTTTGACAACAATGACAATGATAGGAGGCTGCTATTTATATACTTAGACAATGTTGTCATAGGGTGTGGGTTTCTGGGTCACGCTGCGGTTGGGGAATAGATCCACAATCTCCACCCCCGCCCCGCTCCACTCCGCCCCCGACATACATGTCGTAAGAATAGACTAATTAATTAGGAATGTTTCTTTCAAAGTCAGAGTAAATCTACACGCGAATCAAGCTACTAACAGTAGCATACTAATGGGCCAGATCTTTAACAGTTTGCAGGCAAAATTCTGGTACAGGAATAAGACCAAAGTCCATGGGTGGACGAACAAATAGAACTTTCCGTCGGAATGTATAGACGCTGTACGTAAAGAAAATGGAGCATACATTATTGATTCATTTTTTCTGATCACATGACCATAGAAAGGAAGACTATTGGCTGTATTACTATAGGCTATTTGTAAATATTATGGAATACTGCGTGGTGAAGTCCATCAGGGCGGGGATGACTTGCAAACCTCTGTTAGGGACCAGTAACATCTGCAAGAAGAAAAAGGTTGCACAGCTTCAGTTTGTATCTACAAACAAAGAAGGCAGTGCGATTACCGAGACAAGTATAGAAATTAAAATTATTCCTTTTAAATCTGGGGATGAACTGGCTTGGGAACAAGCAGAGCCTGAGAATACATCTGAGTTGACAAAACGCGGTCTGCTTGTTCTGGGTATTTCATCTCATCAAAACGAAAGACCCTTTTCAAACCAGTACCATTCGAGCATTTTATACGCAAGTCGATGGGTGATGTAATCAAAATAACGCTCTCCAGATTTAATTCCCAGGTCATTACAGGGCACCCATTATAGGCGGCTCGACCTGAGAGCGAAAGCGATATAAACAAAAATATACAAATACGGATTCAAACCCAAAAATTTCAGACCGATACCTAACTCTCACCAGACCAATAGCAAGTAAAATGTGTAAACATGTGGTGTTAATAATTCTAACACAACTTTATTTAGTGTGCGTTTGTCAAATTATCATCTATGTTATCATCTATGGCTATGTTTTAACAAAATATACATGGACGGATTCGAAACAAAACACCGTCAGACCAATGCCTGACTCTTACCAGACAAGTAACCAGCAAAATTTGTAAACATGTGGTGTTAATAATTCTAACATAACTTTATTTAGTGTGCGTTTGTCAAATTATCATCTATGTTTATTTCACACTCTTAATGTGCGCGCGATATTTGTTGTAGTGTAAGTGAAGTGAGAGTAAAGATCCCTTTTCAGGCCTTTAGGCGCAACAGGAATATGGGAAAAGCACCCATATTTTTACAGACCAATCGACACTGAGTGAGTAAAATGGTCAGCATTACTCCGGCCGTTTTTACTATCCTAGGACAAACATGCTGGTGCCTATTTTACGCTGGGTGAACCTACGAAAAAATCCACGCTGTTGTAGTGTAATTGCTTTATTTAGATCAATGAGACCGAGAAAAAAATTCATCTTTAACATCTATTTCCCAACAATTATCCAGGATCCTGAGGTCGTTGTGAAGCCACCAATAGAGATTTATATCGCTGCAATAGATAATGGCCTGGCCTTTCCCTTTAAGCACCCAGATGAATGGAGGGCATGTGAGTATGTGGTATGGCCGTGTTGTTATTGCTGATGTTGTGATACCTCTGGTCGACTAAATTGTCACTGTAAAGTATGATTTACTGGAGTTTATGTCATTTGATCACATACACAATCTTACATTCAGAGGCATTGGAATCTTGGGGCGTATATGCCTTGAACTCGGACACCCACGACTGGGAAATTGCAAGGGTCTCAGGAGGCATTACACGGAGTTATTTTTTATTATGAACAATTTTCATATTTCAGCATTGTTATCTGTTAAGGCCTTGTTTCCTAGGAAGAAGACATTAAACAGGAAAACTTTATGTTATGGGCAGACTAGCTCCTTAGCCTTGGCTGGTAGCTGGGCTAGGAGGGAAGCTCCGATAGGCGGGCAGATAGAGCACTGTTCTTCTGATCCGGCAGCTTGTGCAGCCTGCTTTGTTCCAAAATTATTGGTGTCACTTTTCCTTTGGAGTAAACAAGGCAGGTCGAGAGATGCATTGGCAATATGTGGTCTCAACAATACTGTCCAGGCTTTGTGCAGTAGAGGCAGCAGTTACGGTTTATAAGTCATTGTGAATTAGCTGAAGTGAATGGGCATAAAGGAAGAAACGATTGCAGAAAGGATCAGAGCTGTGCGTCAGAGAAGAAACACACTACACACACATATTGTCATAAATGGTCCTGATATTCGTGGAAGACTTTCCTCAGCGCAGGCGGGTCTGGCTTGTCACATTCGCCATAGCCATGGGATGTGAGTTCCATGCTTTTTCATAGCAGAGTATAACACTATCGTCTGGACAAGACGGAAGGGTGCCACTTAATACAGTCCTGTATTAATATTATGCTGGGTTTATTTATTTTTGTTGTTGTTGTTGTTACAATAATCGCATGTATGTTTTTTTTAGACCCTTACCATTGGGCATGGCTGCCGCAAGCTAAAGTACCATTCTCCAAAGAAATACAGGACCATCTGTTGTCAAAACTGCAAGATCCAGCTTTTGTACGTGAATTATGCGAAGATTTGCGCGCTCTTTTTAAGGCAAGTATACCTTTTACCACGATGCGGCTATGTTTTGTGACACACACAAAGAAACACACGGCAGAAGCAGGCAACAAGGAATCTCTACTGTGTAGTCAGGGCTATTAACCATAGTAAAATATACAGCTAGAAGTCCTCGAATTGCTTCCTAAAGATTGCCAAAGACTTGTCTCGGCAACACAAGCGAACACCACATAATGAATTGACAGTGTCTATATATATATATGATAAAATGGTGTATCGTACAAATACACACATTCATGTCTACTTTGTGAGATATTATGTAGCAGTTCATTTACAAAATTTCGCTCTCATCATGTGGCTTCAGAAACTATCATTTCCTACTACGTGTCTTTCTTGGTGAAATTCTGTTTCCAAGGTGTCCTTGACATAATATTCCACCGTTGCCTTGGTCACCACTGTTGAAAAGGGATGGAGATAAAATGCACATTTGTGTCACTAATTTTTAATTTTATTTTTTCTTTCTAACATGGAACACATGTAATATTTCACTAATTAATCTATTAGCTGCTTGTTGTTCACGATACAGACTTTCAGTTACCTGGTTTTCTATATTTGTCTTGCGCTTGGCTTGGGTGATGGATTTATTCATTCTCTTCCAGATTTCCGCTACATCACTTATCCATCTCGCCTTTATCCTAGATTTTTTTTTCCCTGTGAATAATTGCACATGCAGCTGGGTCTGGCTTCATTTTCATCGTTTAGCTAAACCGAATCATTCTTTGTCTGTCAATATATTCAGACACAGTTCTATCCCACCTTTCCTTCGCATGCTGATATTCGTAACACTGTCCGTTTTTGTGTTGTTATTGCTTATGGAGACAGTGCATTTCACATGAAACCATTTTCTGCTCTAGTTTCCTATTCATTGCCCATGTTGTCACTGATAGCATAAAGTAGGGATGAAGATGCTTCTAAACTAGAGATGTGGGTGTCTGAGCACCGTTTGCCTTTTGCACTCTGGCTTTAATCTATCGAACCTGCGGTAAATACCTCTAACACAAGGACATAGTTTTCTCACTTTCAAATTTAGTAGCCTACACTGCCTAATCGAACTGTATAATATGTATTTGTAATTTGATCATTTTTCAGTAAATGGAAAGTCTAGTTTTTTACCAGTGTGCAAGAAGACTAGATGCTTTATCTATTTTCTATGTTTAAACATGGATGTATGATATTTCTGATAAAGACCAGTTCGATACTAAACAAAACATGCGTCAACTTTAAGAATAATCCTTGCCTGACTGGTTATATTCATTGTCTATCTAATACGTAAAATTGGTGAATTTCTCTGACAATTTCCCTATTGTGATTGTGGGCATGTAATCACTCCTTGCACCCACATAACTTACTAGATTTTAAACAGGCCTCATTGCCGGAAGTCCAAGACATAAGGGACACAATACAAATTGTTTAATGTAAAGTTATTAGTTTATTCTGACTTTATTATTTCCCATAACGTGGCCTCACATATTGTCCGTCTGGGTCTCTGTGATAAAGTTACATTTTTAATGTGTCCTCTATCACGTTTGTTTCTTTAATTCTAGCACTTGTTTTCTTCTTTAAAAAAACTTTATTACCGCTGCAAAGCAAACAAAGTGTTTACGCCCTGTCTTTTTATTGTATACATTCTACACACAAATACACACTTTCACATATTGCACTTTAAATATCGTTCTTCTTCTTCTTTACGTTCTCTTTCACCGTTTCCGGTGTCGGGGAAGATATAAGGTCCTGTTTTGTGCTCTTGCGGCTGGTTCGACCATAGACAAATCGAAATATTGTAGGTTTATCTGATGTTATCTTCCCATTTTTTCTTGGTCTGCACTAAGACCTTCTACTCTTTTCGTAAATGCCTTGTATGGTATAGCATCAGAAAGCATTCTTTTCAAGTGAGCACGCCATTTGATTTGCTGCCTTTGTATGTAATTTAGAACTGGTTGGATGCTGACTTTATCACGTGCAACCTCATTCCTGATTTGATCTTTTCCGGTCACTTCGACAGTCTTTCTCAGACACATCATTTCCTTGACTACTAATTTTCTTTTATGTTTTGTTGTGAGCGACCAGGTCTGGCACTGATAGCATATGATGGGAATGAAAATGCCTTGTATAAGATGTTTCTTTGTGCTGACTAAGATTGCCTTATGATGAAAAGTGGGAAATGACCGGCTGGGGGGTGGGGGTTCGGGGTGTTAGTTGTCCTACTGATTGGCCGGCTTAGGGTGGTAATTTCTTCGTTCAATTTGCATCATCGGTAAATATTGTTACTAGATATTAAAATCTAGATGCCTGTTTAATATATGTAAGCTCTCGTGCTTTTATTAAATTCTGCTTTTTTCTTCGAATTGAAATTACTTCTGTCTTTTCGATGTTGATCTAATATTATTTGATTTACATTCTTCATTCATGGATGTGAGATATAAATTCGTTGCTACATCTGCTATCAAGACCTGGTCATCAAAAAAGTGTAATTCGTTTATACTCCTATTATTGTCATTCCTGGGCTTGACATCTTTGCTTTTACTGTCAATGTAGGTGATAAACAGAAATGGTGATAAAACACATCCTTGTCTTACTCCAGATTATACTTTGAGTGGTTTCGATGCTCCGTGATTTATTCGAACTACACTTCTACAATCTCCATATAAGCTTTGACAAATTTCAATGCTGTGTTCACTTACTCCAAATCAAGCCATTACTTTCCATAAATGTTGTCTAAAGCTTTCTCTTTGTCTGAAAATGCACAATTAAGTTCTGAATATATTCGGTATTCTTTTATGTTAACTGTTTAAGTGTGAAGATTGCATCTGTGCAGCTCCCATTTCTTCTGAAACTTATCTGCTCTTCTGTCAACTGTGATTCTATCATTGGACGCAGCCTCGTTTCTATTATCTTAGCATACATTTCCCCAACTTGACTAAACGTAGAGATGCCTCGATATTGACTGCATTCTCGCTTGCTTCCATTATTCTTCCCCAATGGTACAACTATTGCATGTTGCCAGTCAATGGTTGCTCTTTGGTGTATCCATGCCGCATTGAATATTTCCTTGACCCATTTAATCGCTTTTCACCTGCTGCTTGGTTATTTATGTTGGTAATCCATCAACTCCTGCTTTATATGTGGGTGACTGCTTGTTCTTCTTTTGTCAATAGCTGCTTATGCCGCTAGGTGTCCCAGTACATTAGACGATCTGCAGCCGAGCCCAGGCGGACTCAGACGCTTAATATGTCGTGATCTTATGCAGTCTAATAGTGTCAGGAACTTCCCCAATCCATATTCTTCTTGGGTTGTCAGCTCCTGCGGCTGGCATCGTTGTTTTCATTCTCATTAGATGGCCAAACCATTTCATTCGTTGTTTCTCAATAAATTTGACGATAGGTTTTGTTCTAACAGTTCTTGTGATCACGTCGTTTCTCACGCGATCTCTCTTCTGATTTTATTCACAGCCATTTTCAAACATTACATCTCACAGGTGGTTAGTTTTCTTTTGTGTTCTTTTATCAATGTCAAAGTGGCATTGGTAACCTAAAACCGGCAGAAATATTGTATTAATAAATTGTCTTTTTGTCTATTTGAATAGCAGGGTCTTATAAATTGGAGCAAGTTGGTATGTGACACTGTTTGCTTGTTGGATTCTCGTTTCTATATCTTTGTCTATTTTACCATTGTATGTAAAGATGCTTCCAAATATTTAAATTCTTGCACTTGTTTCAGTCTTTAATCGTCAGTAAAGCACCATTCAACACTGTTTGTAGCAGATTATGAATTCTATTGACCTGCAGTGCTTCAGGTTTACTTACTATAGATTACCACGAATATTCTTTCCTATCAACAAGAGTTTAAGCTTGGTTGTCCACTGATTATGATTTCGCTCACTAAGCGCTGGGGATTCCGTAATCAGTACTGTATCATCTGTATATCTGGTTGTCCAAGAAAGTATCTTGGATTCTTTTTGACACAATACATATTCTCATTTTACTAGTTATATTTCACTGTTTGATAACATGGTCGGAATTCTATATATTTGCATTTATGTATATTTAATATGTAACATTTATATCTGCACTCATATGCCACTCTAATTATTTGTAAAATCAAACTGCACTGTTTTAACATCACCATGTGATTATTATTATTATTATTATTATTATTAATATTATTATAATGTTGGCATATTGCGTGTGTTGTGTCCCTTCCCCCCCCCCCTCCCTTCCACGTCCCTTTCTTTTCCTTTCCTCTTGTTTTAAATGTTGTCGATTTCACATACACATCAAATATAAGTTAAATGTAAAGTCGAGAGGATCGACATAACTGCACCGGACTGTATCGCACTTGACTCAGTCTCCATCACTGCAGAATGGTAAGCTGCCCCCTGAGAGCCTCGTCATAGTACGAACTCCATAGCTCCAGAGATAATGCTAATAAATATCTGTAAAAACTGCGCTCGTAAACTGACCGACTCCTCCAGAAATCGATCGCACGAGGCAAAACGATTCGATCACTTCACCACGGATACTCACAAACACACAAACACACACACAAAGTTATTTAGTCAGCGCAGATACCCAGGTAATATTTATCATGTCTGGTTTACTTTCAGATTGACAAGGACTTTAGTAATCACACATATGAGAAACAAATGAGCGTGATGAGAGGGCAGGTAAGGTGACACTGCAACTCGGACACGTCATTGTTTGGCTACATACCCAGCCACACCAAACTAGACAGGTTACTTCGTAATCGTTTTGTGGCCCAGCAATGTAACTGTCCACGTGGCTATACTATTGCAGCAAATATTGCAGAATCAGAAGTTGAACAAACGATTCATATCAGTTCTTGCTCAAGTGATGCGGTTCTCTATACAGATAGCGCTACGTTGAGAGGCAGATGAAGTTCATTAGGGTTTCTAGCAAAAACAAATGGACGTCGCATAGTGCAACAAAGCACGGCGTCTGCCATCACAAAGTTCAGTTTGAGAATGGATGTGGAGGCAATTACTGCAGCCCTCCACTGGCTTGAGAATCAAGTGTACACTCGTTGAAATTGTAACCGGCTTACAGACAATAAAGAGAAATTTTATATATAATTAACAAAGAGACAATGATCAGCCCGCTCAGAAAGAAGTAGAAAGATAGGTGGACACACTAGACAACATAAAGAATGAAAACTATATTTACCGTGCTGGGATTCGAACCTTTCACCTCCACATGGCGTGCGCGTCTCTTTATATGCGTGCTATGTATACTTACAGGGCCGACAATTACAGGTAGGCTAAACGTGCTGCAAGCAAAGTCATATCTCAGAGTAGTTGTAGACAAGTAACATCTCCTGCAGGAAGCCATAGGGTCTTAGCCACATCTGCAGGAAGCCATAGGGGCTTAGCCACATCTCCTGCATGAAGCCATCGGGGCTTAGCCACATCTCCTGCATGAAGCCATCGGGGCTTAGCCACATCTCCTGCAGGACGCCATAGGTACTTAGCCACATCTCCTGCATGAAGCCATAGGGGCAAAACCCAAGAGTTAAGGGCTGCAGACTAAAGACAGGACGGTGTTGGATAGCACACGTTGAAGATAGAATAAGATATATGTGCAGGCGGAGTAATACTGGGCGAGGAGAGGAAAGGGTCAACGTGTCTAACCAACAATTATACTTCTGTAACGCTCTTATGACATTATGGCTTGCCTGCAGCGACAAGCCAGCGGGCGCTGCAGATGCATGATAATACCAACCTGGGTTATGCGATTATATTTACACACAGTTCTGCGTTAAGAGGCAAACGATGTATTGGGAGCTCATAGCGAAACTCTGGCATCTGACACCATAACAAATATTTTTTGAATGGAGGCGGAGGCAGTAACTGCAGCCTTCTGCTGACTTGAAAACCAGCTTTACACTCATGTCGTAACTGTAACTGTCTAACATAGCAGGTTGAGATATTTAAGACATGTATGATATGTGCAGAGTGGCAAACATCGCTTCAGAGGACCTCGTCTGTTAGCGTTACTTGAAAACTGTTCCTGACGCCGTAGAAATTGTACTTCACTTGCTGCTGATGAAAGGTATTGAGCGGTTATAGGAGTGTGCGAGTGCTATGATGTTCTTTCTAATTCAAGCCACTAAACTAGAACCGGCAAAATTTTAAACTGATAATTTTGTATGGCACGCTAATAATATTATATAATTAAAAAAAAAAAATTAACAAAACTGGCAAAGAAAACGTCTTCCATCCCATTTAGGAAACATGGAAAGAAATACGTCGGATGTCATAATTACTTACATATATAAGTTCAAGGCATTGTTTCCCCGATGTGAATTTGAACAAAGAAGACACAAACAATAGACTGCACAATTTATTGCCTAGCATATTTCGCTGTATCTCGTCAGGTGCATACTACAGTAACAATTAATTAAAATGAAGCAAATAGCTGAATCCTAGAAACTGAAACACAAATTCGAGTACATTTCAAACTGTTTCACCAAGGTAAGCGTAGGGAAACGACCATTTCTTTTTGCCTACATAGATCCGGTTTCAATCTGCCAATCGCGGAAGCTTCCGCGTATCGAAGTAATCTACGGTTGGCCGAATTGTAAATAATTCGAAATGCATCATCCCTGTTAATGATGTGCCCGGAATTTAGAATATGGCACGCAATTGCTGATGATGGATTTTTTTCGACCAGTCACCTGATTCGTTGTTGTTGAGGTGTTAATGTTCTGCATTGCTTTTACCACCCATAGTGGAATATGTTTAGCAACCCGTTGCTCCAGTCGTCGATCAGTTCTGCCCACATATGCAGCGTTACAGGTGCATTTAAATTGGTATATACAATTATAAAGTTAGATTGGCAGATTGAAACCGGATCTATGTAGGCAAAAAGAAATGGTCGTTGCCCTACGCTTACCTTGGTGAAAAAGTTTGAAATGTACTCGGATTTGTGTTTCAGTTTCTAGGATTCAGCTATTAGCTTCATTTTAATTAATTGTTACTGTAGTATGCACCTGACGAGATACAGCGAAATACGTCAGGCAATATATACGTTCAGCAACAAAAACATGTTGATAACTGTACACATGGCTAGAACTATACTATAAACGGAAATGTAGCTGATATGAAACAAATATAATATAAACTGAGGGGTAGCTGAAATCATCATCCGCCATGGCGCTTGAAATGACCAAAATATTTCAGCTTTCGAGACAAGATGCTGTTAGATGAAATAAATGTTTTAATAATGCAAAGTATCACAGGTATCACAATAAACATATACATTACCTTGTGGCACCATATATCTCGGCCTTTCGTTCCGCAGAACACCTGCTGGCAGTGTTGCACAATACAAGATTCGGTTTCTCCAAATTAGTCTACGAATCTGAGTCACTGATAAATGCGACGAAACAAGCAAACTCTTTAACCTTAGCCAAGATACCTGGATTAGCTACTGCGTCGAAAAAGTGAACAGGCAGGCATGTTTCAGCCTGTGTAGTGATCATTCATATATTTCCACTTCTTCCGTTATGCGACTTGGGGAGGAACATTTTGCGATCCATGATTGAAGGGCTTTTGTCATTCTATGTCAATGTAGACATTCTTTAAAGTCATAAATCCATCTTCTACTATGGCAACCTCGTGCTTTCACTTGATATCTTTTCATGTGTAGCGCTTGCGTAGGCAGTTGTTCTTTCGGCATTCCTAACAGATGACCAAACCATTCGATCTTATGTTTCTAAGTTAGTTTGCTACATGTTGTTTTTTTCCAACACTCTGTTTATTAATATTACAAACATCTAATTTCACATGTGGTATTTTTACGTAGATTAGCCTTTGATAATGTCACCGTCTGGCACTGAGCCCGACTTTTTCTGTTCTTCAAATGACCCCGATACGCATTTCGACTTAGCCTTAAACTGATGTCAATATAGGTCAGGTTAAGTAAAGGCAGTCGTCGTATTGTTGACTATTTCACTCACCGAGTGCAGATTGGTCCATACAATATTGGTCTAGCCCTATAAAACACCATGCCTGAAGGTTAGTTGCGTATCCTTTACAGGACGTTGAAGAACCAACCCCAACAGCCCCTGGCTGTCGTGTGAGTTTTGTAGGCAAATTTACGTCCAGTAGTTTGCCATTGCCTTCGGGACGGTCGGCTTTCTTGATACCACTGTCGAAACCAACGCAAGGCGCATGGCCTGCAGCTGGGGTCGATCCCGGCATCCCGGCATTACGAAGCGTTGCTGGTTAAGAAGGTAATTTTCCTACTTATTTTTACAATCTGTAATAAAAAAAATACTGTTTAGTTTCATCCATATATTCTCCACAAACTGTTGATTATAAATATGTGCTTGTATAATAGCTCTGTTGCTGTTTTAAACAGATTGCAAATGTGGTAGAAGCACTACAGGAAGAGAAAACTCCTCTCCAACTCGTTCAGATGCCAGTGATGACAATTGAACATAAACACAAAAAGACAAGTCGAACGCCATCTTTACAGGAAGAATTCACACGGCATTTCAACCAAACAAGACCAACGTTTTCATGCTGTTAAACTACTCTTCTACAATATTCTACTATCTTATTTCATATCATATCACAATGGATGTGAGTTTTGAGGAATGGTCTCATTCACCTCTTTTGCGACCATTAGTACATTAATATCTAAAATATTGTGTGCCAAAATTTGCTCTCGGTTGCTTTGTTGTCGTTTATTTCTTTATACAACCTTTAACAAACATCACTATACCCAGTTCTTTGTTGTGTGTGTGTGTGTTCGTTTTATATATGTATATATATATATATATATATATATATATATATATATATATATATATATAGTGAGATAGACATAGAGAGACTCTACCTTTAATGTATTTTGTGGATTTCTACAAAATTTCTTTTTTTAAAGGTGTTGAACTATTCCGTTTCTGCGCGTTTTCTTCTAGCTTCTAGCCTAGTAGTTTGCATGGATTGTAAATTGGTGAATATTTGTATGCATTCTCCCGTATGTGCTAAGAGAATTAAGTAACATATCCCTTTTCACCCGTTAGACATTACTGGGTTAACGATGCCATCCGCATAAGTTAGACTAATTAACAACACAAAAATGATGTGGTCAAAACTGCATCGGTAGCCTTAACTTCATGGACAATGTTCTGTAACCAACCTCAGCCTACATCAGCACGAGAGCCTACAAGAAGGTTTGAATCATTCTCCTTCTACAAGCATGACGGCAATTTATTGCCAGCTAATTTTATGGCTGTTACTGCATTCAGTATAAACATGTGGAGACGTATTGCTATAGATGAACAGATACACACTTATCAGTAAAAACACATCATCTATATCAGCTCTGCAAAATTGTTAATAATTAAGTATATTGTGGCATTTTTCATCTGATCTAGCCCTTTTAGTACACCTTAAAAGAGATTTGTGTCATCTGTTATATATAGAGGTCTAGAAAAGTGTTATCACAAGAAATTGTTAATAATTAGGTATATTGTGGTATTTTTCATCTGATCTAGCCCTTTAAGTACACCTTAAAAGAAATTTGTGTCATCTGTTATATATAGAGGTCTAGAAAAGTGTTATCACAAGAAATAGCTGTACCGCGAGAAATACATTGATTTTAAGCTAATCCACACTAGACGCAGTCAAAAAGGACCATTTAGGATATCGAATGTTGCATATATTCTACACAGTTCTAAGGAGCAGCACATTTTAAAAGTATTTTATTTATTGTATACTTTACCACAACTACAACCAACAAATACGCCTCCTGCTGCTGTAGTTACTACGACTACCAGCCACCGCTATTACTACATATGATACTACTACTACCACCACTAACACCACCACTACTACTACTACAACCACCACCACCACAACCACCACTACTACTAATACCACTACTACTGCTACCACTACCAGAAGTACATTTACTATAACTTTTTTTTTATTATTTAACTTTTTGTTTTTCAAATTCATTGCAGACCTGTGACTGATGGGCTAAGCAATTTTGTCAACGGTAATTTAAACATGAACAAATCCGAAATTTATTTTAATGAATTTATATGTCCTTCTTTGAACCCCACGTGTCATGCTTTACTGCTAAGAAAATGAATTATCCTTACTGTGCTGGTTAATCGTGGTTGACGGTATGGGAAAATTGTTGTCTCGGCCAGTCGCCGTGGTGTACACGTGCAGGATAAACTCGGTGCTAATTGTTAAGTAAAACAGCTGTACCGATGTTACGTTTATTTAGATACTATTGTGAACTATTGTTTGATTAAAAGCTGTGACAATAGTTAATTCATTTCACAATATTAGCAATAATGTGTTCATCAAACTGTTGTGTTAAAAGTGAGTTCAGTTTAAATGTGGTTCTAAACATGTTCATAAAACAAAGATATCAACAATTTACTTTTTTGTCGAGTGTGCCAAAAGTGTGTTCATTAAACAATTATGTCAACAGTTTCTCCTTTAAACTGAAGTGTCAGATTTTTTTTTTTTTTTTTGGTTCATCACACAGATAATTTGTTCAACAGATTCGTCAACATTTTCTTGCATGTAATAATTTTTTTTTCCAGATATTGTATGTTTTCAGTTGTTTATTATGTGGTAATCTCTATAGCTGTTTATTGTTCACTATTAGTTCTTCAAGAAATACTATGCTGCTCCGTTATTATATCTTATTAAATCATTCGGTAATAAATCTAGCTTCCCTCTTTCCTTTAAACTGCTCATGTAATGTGCGTTTTTTTTTTTTTACGTGCCGAACCAGTTCGTCCTGAGTTGGTTTCTTTCAAGAAACTTGATTACACTTAATCTATAGCCTTTAGGCTCTCATCGTTTTCTTTTACAGTCACATTTCAAGAACTTCATAATTACTTCAAAACAAACTGGGAAACTGTTTCTCGTCTGTGTTTCTGCACTTTCATATTAACAGAATTCTCTCTCTCTCTCTCTCTCTCTCTCTCTCTCTCTCCTCTCTCTCTATATATATATATATATATATATATATATATATATATATATATATATATATATATATATATATATATGGTCTAATCATTAGGGAAAACAAAAAGTGTATGATTTTAAATGTGAAATATATTAAACACATTTAACAGTTATTAAAATAAAAACGGATTTTTTATAACGATTACATAATGGAACAATGATGCAAGGAAGGGAATTAAGATACGTGTTTGCAAAGCCCTAAAGAATCTTTGGAATAAGCAGGTCTAGGAAATACAACTTTAAAACGAAACTACAAATCTTCATTTCTAACGTTAATTCACTTCTAACATATGTTAACGGAAATTGGAGAACTACTAAACATATGGAATATAAGTTAAGTAGATTTTAAAATAAATGACTGAGAAAAACCAAGAACAAAGAATTTACAAACAAAAAAGGGAGAAGATCAGAATAATGTTTGTGCCTCTATCACTGCATGCAAAGAGGGCAGAGATATAATGGGCACATACGGAGACTAAATCAGCAATGTACTACAGAACATGCACTCAATTGGGAAACAATGTAAGAAAATCAGGACGTCCATGGGATACATTAAGAAGAACATAATTACACGAAGCTAAAAACGTTGAGTTGGACTACTGTTGGAAATCGAGAGAGTTGCACGTAATAGAGGGGAGCTGAAGAATCACTATGTGACGTCTGACGGAACATTTAGAATGATGATGATGAACAGAGCAATGAGATATTGAGAGAGAAGGAAAGAATGACATCAACCAATTAGTTTATCAATCATCAAAGTCTCACACGCTTGATGATGTTCATCAGTATGACCTAAAGGGCGAACATGTTACACGAATAACATAAGGTTACATAGCAATTTGACACCTGGAATAGACTGGATCCGCGAATGAGAGAAGAGACATCGACGAAGTTAAAATTGAAAATATTTAGAAGTGACAACAACTGCCAGTTACCGCCTTTATTATATCACATTCGCGGTGTAGGCAGGAGGGTCTTTGAGTCTGAGGATTTACGGCCACATGGCTAGTGCTGTTGCCACGACTGTGCTTTACCAAAGATTTGAACCCAGGTCTCCTGCCTCAGAGCTAAGCGTGCTAACCGTTCGGCCAGCCGCTCTTCTTTCGAGCTGCACATCCTGCAATATTCAGAAAACTTTTTCCTCGAATATGCAATCTTGACGGCACAATAAATAATGAAAACAAGAACACAATTCATGAAAAATGTTTGAATGCATACTTTGGAAAAACGGTAAGGAGAGAATGATGGCATCTTGTATATATATTTTTTTTTTCAGTATTCAGTGCCTTTAATGTTCATTGCTGAAGATATCACCCACCTTCACTCTCCATTATAACTGACCTTCTAGTTCCAGTTAGTGGCTCCACATGTCTGTAGGTCTATCAGGAAATAGTCTCTGCGTGTTTTTCTTGGTTTGCTTCGTGTTCTACTGCCAGTCAACACCTTTGTCTTAATGTGTTTACCTCTCTGTCGTCTAGCCTTCTCTTTATAGGGCCTATTGGGTCTATTAGTCCACCTGATGCAAGTGATCTATGGTTATTGAAAAAAAAAAAAAAAAAAAAAAATTAATGTATGCATTTCGTTGTTGCTTCACTCTCCATTCCTCGCTGTTTGCATCACTGAAAATGATGTTTGGAATAATGTACAAAAATAATAAACTATTGCTCGGACCACACACACACACACACACACACACACACACACACACACACAATAAGGAAATACATTACTCTTTTAATATTTTATTTATACCGCTGTGACTAAGAGTAAAGTTAGTTCACCTACACACTGTTCCACACCAACTGCACTTTTCATTCGTCGACCTCCAGCCTATCTCACTTTTTCTTGGTCGACCTTAAGCCACGCACCCTTCACACATTTTACCGGGGTGTTCCGCAATCCCGTTGATATCGCGTATTGTATATTTTAGCACTCTAGAGCTTTCAACACTCTAAAAATATTGACAAACTAGGTCTAACACACAACCCTCCTAGAGGGAGCTGCAACCTGTGTCACGGACATTCTCTTTCTTGGAAGAAAAACGAAAATACAATCAAGCCAGAAAGCAAACAACAGAGCGGCACTCCCGTAACTCCCAGGAAAGTGCACCAGTCCAACAAAGTTGTCAATGAAACGTGACCTACTTTCTTTGGGGAGACTAACGTTTGTTTAAATACATTGTGTATTATTATTATTCAACAGTGCCGTAGAATTACTGGTGTTAAGATATTGTTTCCTCACAAGATGGTGCTGGTAAATCGTGTGGTCAAAGGGAAATAACTAATACATAACTGGAAGATTGCAGTAATGTGGTAGGCTTATCGTCTTGAATGAATTTGCGGTAGTTTTATTTATTGTGGGCCAATGATAAATGCCAGCCCTTAAACGGTTGGTCTGCATTAGAAGTAACGATTCTTCATGTTGTGTGGATGAATAAAATGTTATTTTAGTAACACAGTAGTTAGAATACACGTTAAGAATGGATGTCTTTCTTTCTGTGATTAATTCAGAGATATTCTAATTGCCATTTTAATCGGGTAAGTCAAAGAAAAGGATAGCAAAGAAATATCTAGAATGACAACATCAAGAAATGGACAGGACTAAGTTATCATACACTTATTGATGATGAAAAAGATCATGGGTTTTATGTGCAAGTGCTTCCATCAATACACCTCTACGACCCTAATGGGTCAAGGGTTATGTTATGTTATTCTACTTTTATTCACTTATCGCCATTGCGCGACCTTATTTAAATTTGAGGTTACTTTATAACTGACTGGGTATTCAAATTAAAAAAAAAAAGTAAAGTCGGGAAATGTGAGCCTGCGTCACTGCACACGGTTTAAAGGTTTAAACGACGGATCAACATAATGGTGCACGGGCAGTAACCTATAAGTGCTCCGTTCTTCTTCTAACTCAAGTGTGAATTTGAAGAAGCTCAGCACAGTGCACAGACTGCAGCACCTATGAGAATCCTGAAATACTTTGGGTAGATTTTCAACTGCAAAATTTGTCCGGGCAGCTTCGTTAGACTACTCTTTTCGATTTCTAACTACCAACGCATTTTTTACGTGCGCAAACAATCCACACAGGCATCTTCTTCTTCTTCTTCTTTCGTTCGCCTGAAATAAGTTGTCTATATCAGCAAATTGTCTCTCTTGTATAAATTTCACTGTTGTTAATTCATTCAGTGGTCCATAGAGTTTACGTTCCACTGTTGTTCTTTCTGGCCAAAAAGGTTTGCCTTAATGTGTCAAATTAGGTGCAGTCCTGGAGTACATGTTCTGATGTCTGGGGCACTTTTCCACAGGTGCACACGGGCGTCTGATCTCACTACCCAGATACCAGGGCGAATTACTAGAAGTCCAAGTCCCCGCGAAACAGTTCCAGCCCTTACCAGGGATTGAACCAGGAACCTCTAGCAGTCGAGGTGGACACCATGCCTCGAGACCACGCTGCCCCCTGCACACGGTTATAAAAAATTACAGACAGCTGATAAGAAAACTGGCCGCCTGTGTCGTCGTTAACACGCTTCAGCGACGTTACTCAAGTTACCCTAGAGCGTAAACTCTGGTACCCATTTCATAGAGGCTGGGTGAACCCCAGGAACCACCCGGTTTCGAATACCGGCTGTGGGCTGCAACGAATCACAGCTGGATTTGAAATTGAGTCTCCCATCGACTGCACTAACGATGTACCACGTTCCAATGTGGGATGAAATTTTGTTTGTGTTATTTTAAGTACCATCACGGGTGTAGTCGGGGGTCCTGATTAACCTAACGGTTAACTCATCCGAATAGTAGCACTTTGTGTCACCGGGTGTTGGGTGTTAGTTGTAGGTTCTGTTGGAGTTGAACACAACAACAAGGACAGCGCCGATGGATGCAACAAATATCAACAGGTAAAGAGAGTTTCTGGAGTTTTACCTGATGGATTCTCATTCGAATATAATGTCACTTAGTACTTTGCGTCTTCTTCTTCTTCTTCACTTCCTCTTTTACCGCTGTGGGTGTCGAGGGAGATATAAGGTTCTGTTTCTAGCTCTTCTGGCTGCCTCGACCATAGGCACATCGTGCTGTTGTAGAGTTTCTCTGATGTTATCCTTCCATCTTGTTCTTGGTCTACCACGTGCTCTACATCTTTTTTCTCTTTCCATGTATGCTTTGTATGGTACTTTGCGTCACCAGGTCTTATATCGCTCAAGGTGCGGTCCTAGTGAGGTTCAAATGTACTCCACAGTTGTTTTATTTATATATTTAAAGGTAGATCATTGTTCATTTATGTTTTAATAGCGCAGCGTAACACACATAAATCCACAACGAGGCGGACTCTGTAGAGATTTAGCAGTCTCAACTTATAGACACTTTAATCAGGGTCGCTTTTGGTATCACAAACATGGAGAAGGTCTGGCTACCGTAGAAGGAGGCCTTGCAAATTTCTAAGATTTTACGAGTGCAGCGAGCTCGTTCCTGAATTAATAATGACTGCTTTTATTCTAAAGTATGTTGTAGAGCTCATGCCTCCTTTATCTGTAAATTTCAATTTGTGAGAAACAAAAATGTCAAACTTGATCCTTTGTATTAGCTTCGGCACATCTCGAGCTAATTTATCTGTTCAGTTTTCATCGAATGTGACAATTGCACCTAATTTTTTGAATTTCTATGTTTGTCTTGAATTATTTTTTTTAAAATTTTATTTATAAATTGTCATTCTGTCCTCCTATCACCATTGTCTCTGTCTTCGTAGTGTTTTTTTAAAATTTATTATATTCCTCCCCTTTGTTATTAATTTCATTCAGGTGGTTCTGTAGGCATTCTGTACTTGCTGCTATGAGTACCTGGTCGTCGGCGAATAGTCATTCTGTAATATCTTATTTTTGATTAAAATGTGTTACCTTATATATAGTATCAATGTATCTTATAAAAAGAGGTGTGATAGTACACAGCCCTGACGCACACCAGAGTTCACTATAAGCGTTTTTGACAATCCTGCCTTCGATCTTATGCATCATTTACTACGTGTGTACAAGCTTTTGCAAATATTAATGCGATGATTGATTTCCCTTTTCCTAAATTATTCCCACAATATAATCCTGTCGACTCTATCGAAGGCTTTTTCCTGGTCTATGAATATCAACACACAAGTCATATCGTGTTCTATTCATTTCTCTCTCTGATGAGTGTCTCAATGGGTATATACAGCATCTGTGCAACTTCTTTTTCGTCGAAAGCCCATCTGTGCTTCTGAAATTTGATACTCTATCATTGATCGTATCCTTCTTTCAATGATCTTAGAATACATTTTTGCAGTGTGACTGAGAAGCGATATTTCTCTGTGATTAGAACAGTCCCGCTTACTTCATTTACAGTGCAATAGTGGTACGATGACAGCAGTGTACCAATCTGATGGTGTTTCTGGATTTTTCCATGCCACCTGAAATATTCTTTTCAACCATATTGCTCCCGCTGCTCCTGCTGCTTTGATAGCCTTAGCCTCAATGCCTGTCGCCTTTAGTCTAGGGGAGGTTTGAATGACATATTCTACTTCATATATTAATATTAAACCATTAATAACTGCGCTACCCAGGCAACATTTGGAGTTAAAAACTACCTGAAAGTATTTTAGGATCCTGGCCGTGTCACGGAGTTCGTGCACTGAGCTGCAATTATTGGAACTCAGGCTTGAGTTAGAAGTAGAACGGAGCACATTTGGGTTACTAGCCTTGTGTCATGATGTTGATCCGTTGTATAAACCTATACAATTTTGTCTCAACAGTTTCGGTTCCTCGCTCGCTTTTTCTTCTTTCAGGCTAACCCACTTGTATTTCATAACCTCGCTGTGTCTCAACTCAGGGCCAAGGGTCTATATATTCCCGTATTCTATCCAATAGGCAGAAGAATTTATATACCTCAAAAGTAAAAATACTCCAGATAGATTCTGAAAACAGTGTAACAACAAGAATAAAAAAAGCAAATCAAGCATTTGCCATGTTTAACAATATATGGAAGTCAGAGATTTAGTTTGAAATAAAACTAGAGAGCAAAATTTTAGGAATACTATTTTACAACAGTAAATGTTGGAAAATGACAGCGGGAATTACACAAACACTTGAGACTTTTCAAATAAAAATTTTTAAGGAGAATTCTACGAATATTTTTGCCAAACAAGATCACAAATGAAGAACTGAGGAGGAAAACAGAATGTGCATCACGGGCAAATGTTATCAAACTAAGACCATGAAGATGGCTTAGACACTGAGATAGATGGCTTGTGACACTCTGGCAAAAACAGCTCTCCTGTGGACAGCAGACGGGAAAACGAGACGTGGACGACCTACGCAAACCTAAAGAACGACAAAAGAATGGGAAATGAAGGATTGTAAACTGACATGGGATACCACTTGCAGAAAAGCAGCAGACCGGCAGCAGTAGAGATCACGTGTGAATGCCTTATGTGTCAGCAGAGACATGAAGAGGATATACAGTATAGATAGAATCCCATAGGCTAGCATACCATCTATTCATACCTCGAGATTCAAAAACAAATAGTTGTAAGTGTAGATTATGGAGTAACATTAGTCTACTAAAACATCTGCTGTAATCTGGTAATCAGGTAATTTTAATTTCAACTTCATTGCAAACGGGTCACCCCATCTTTGCTCCGCTCCTGTGCCAACGAAAAACCCACAGCATGTTTATCACAGTCCCTTGTGGAAAGACTGACAAACTGCTGTCTCAGCAAATCTAGCATACACTCGCATTAAAAGCATATGGTAGCCATCCGAAGAGCTAGCACAAACAGTCTGACGTTAGAAATGCAGTTCATCATTGATGGTAGCAGAAGTCACCAAAAGATCAGCAGTTGCACACGCGATCAATTTTAATCAAATAATGGCCCCACCAATATTGCGACAACCGGCATCACGCCATTTTCTGAATCTACAAATCACACAACCACGTTGTTCAGTGGAAAAACATTCGAAATGAAATCCGCAGCTTACAGTGTCACGCCATGCACTCAACTCAGAAGCTGGGTCTACAAATGGAGCAAAAAAGCAAGGGCCACAGTCTGGCAGAAGCAAAAAAAAAAAAAAATGATTTTGCCTCGGCTCAAAACAGTGGCAGTGCCTAGTGTTCATTTGGACCTGAAGCATTTTGTGAGGGTTAATAAACTGTCACCCCAGCAGTACCCTACTATTAGCTGGGGAAGGGATTTAGGACATTACATCCACCAGCAAGAGTCGCTCCAACAACGACCTGACTGCCTTCGTTAACGACTGTTCACCCAACAGCCATGCAGTTCTTTGTCACGAAGGAGACACCTTGAACTTGGGTTTCGGACTGCGACTCCCTACATGAAGATATATGTGTGTTACTGGTGTCCCGTAGCCAAAATACTATCTCACTGAATTACGCTTGCTTGCTGGTGCCGCACGCATGACTACATATTTGTATAAGCATATATATATATATATATATATATATATCGGGAGAGGGAGAGAGTGAGACAAGGGAAGAATCATGCCGAATGACCACACATATGTAAAACACTGGCACAGGGAATTCCCTATGCACACAAAGTCGGCATTACTGGCTCCAAGAAGGGGACAGTAAATTCAAATGGCTCAGTCAGATCAGATACAGTCCTTGCTGTTAAAGAAAGTTGGCTGTAATAAAGGACTGCCGCAGAAAGGTGCACCCAAGGGACGGTTTCAGAAAGAGGTTCATACATTGCTTGAAAAATGTAATCTGCAAGCCACCAGGAGTTGCATTCACATTTTCTAGGTAATTTATTTATAAATAATTAATTACACTTTTCTAGATTATTTGTTCACAACTATATAGTTAATCTTTATTGTTCAAAATGGTTGGAAAAAAAACGGAATGTATCTAACAATAAAAGGGCTGCTAGAAGCTGAACAATGCAGACTTGTTACAATCAATTTAATTTGCACCTCTCCGTCTTTTCAATCAATAGTGGTGTGTGTGCGTGCGTGCGTGCGTGTGTGTGTGTGTGTGTGTGTGCGTGCGTGTGTGTGTGTTTTTCAAGATATTCCTTTCACCCATACATAGTTTATATATCATCATCATCATCAGGGGCCTTGCCGACTGGCGTGGGCGATCATGCCTCTCCATAATCTGCGATCTCCTGCAGCATGTATCAGTTCGGGTGCCGACACACTTCTATGCCATGTAACAAGACTGTCAAGCATCTTCTCTCGTTGTCTTCCTCTATCTCTCCTTCAACAGATCTTTCAAGTGGTCACAACGTGTTCCATTTTCCCTCTTCTCGTAACATGGCCGAAAAATGATGACTGTCTCCTTGTGATGTCTGTGATAAGTTGTCTTCGGGCTCCCGCGTCTTTCAAAACCTCTTGGTTCCTCTTTTTGGCTGTCCAAGGTATTCTAAGCATTCTTCTGTAAAACCACATGTCATATATATATATATATATATATATATATATATATATATATATATATATATATATATATATATATATATATATATATATATTATGGTGTTCTTCCCATGTGCCCGATGCGCCTTAAGGCGTGAAAAGGGATCTTTACTTTTACATTTATTAATCAAGGGTCAACAAAAACCATGATATTTAGCAAACAATGAATATGACAGTGAACGGGGTGAAATTGGAACAAGTTAAAAATTTCTTATATCTTGGACAAGTAATAACATGTGACGGCAGAAGTCAAACAAAAGTCAAGAAAAGAATAGGGATGGCCAAAAACATTTTCAACAACATGCAAAGGTTATTGAAAACAAGAGAAATAAGCATTACATTAAAAATGAGAATTGTCAAATGTTATGTATTCTCAACCTTACTGTATGGCACAGAGACATGGACAATGAACAAACAACTGGAAAATCGTACCAATTCTTTGGAGATGTGGATATACAGAAGATGAGGTTGTATTTCATGGAAACAAAAGCTATCAAATACAGAGGCACTGAGGAAATTGGGAATGAAAAGAGAGTTGCTAGGTGAAAAAAAAAAGAGACAAGTGAAATATTTTGGCCACATTAAAAGACATAATAGTATTGTAAAGATCATCCTAGAGGGAAAGGTTTAAGGTAGACGAGCAAAAGGCAGACAACGTTACAAGTGGGAGGATAACATCAAGAGATGGACGAACAGCAGTATGAGTGAGTGTACATCAAGGGCAAGAGACAGGGCTTGTTGGAGATCCATTGCAGCCAACCTTCACTGTGGAGACGGCACCTGATTGATTGAATCAAGGGTCAATTTTTTTTTTTAAAATAATGAATTGGATGCGTCATGTACTGTCATACTCTCAATTACATAATCGTAATTCAGTTCATAGACGTTTCTCTCTCATGTGGTTAATATTCTGCGGAGCCTGACTTTTTTCAAAAAATGACCTTGGCTCCCAGTTCGACCCAGCCTTAAGTCGGTATTGGGTGCAGTCCCGGTAAAGTAAAGGCGGCCGGCGTGATGCTGACCACATCACCCATCTTGTGCTAATTGGTCTATAAAAATATAGGTCTAGCCCTATATGCCCTAAAGACGTGGAAAAGGGTCCTTTAATTTTTACTTTTTTTAATACACATGTAACTGAAGTTCTTACTGCCAGGATTCAATGGCTACGGATTTGCTAATGTCTTCTGATGTAACGCCACTGATCGAAGTATATATACACTTCGAAGTATACATAATGCGTTGTGATTATGATGACGATGATGACATTGATGTTGACATCAGGGAAAAACCAGAGTTTAGAGACACTGAGTGTTGAGAGTTACTCTAATACTGACATCAGAGCACTGGTCTTCAAACTGCTCATGGCGCCATCTGAAGGCTAAAGAAGATGAGGACGGAGAGCAAATGTGAAATGTGTGATCTAACATCTGTTGTTAACACAACATAACATAATTTAATCACAAACACGAAAGACGTAAATTCATTTATGTTAACTGTATTAACATAAATATCGTTAAAATATGATTTAGTAACAAGGAAACGAATTCTATCATACTATAAGGGCTAAATGTCGTTAACAACAAACTTGTAGGCTTTACGACTTGAAATGAAAATTAGTGTGCCCAACTAGCATGCAAATGATGATATAAATAATAATGATGGCACGGTTCTTGGTCAAAGTCGGTGGTTTTGACCAACTATAACAGTAAGTAGGAAAGTGACAATAGGTGTATGCAAAGATTCATTAGAAGAAAAAGAAAGAGTTTATAACACAATAAAATAAAAACAAAAACAGAAAAAAAAAACATATTTGTGAATTTTGCGTAATGTGTGTTGTGTGTATGTACACGAGCTGCGTGAGTGTGCGTGTGTGTGTACAGTAGTGCACAATTTACATACTGATGAATTGATTCACATAAACAGGTCAATTCAGATTTACTAATTTATTGCAACAGACATATTTTTTAAATGCCTTTAACAGAAGGAAAATAAATTAACATACTACAAAGGCTAAAATTTGTCTTTAATCTCTAATACAATTTATTTTAAACTCTCTGTATTGAAGCATGAAATAATTTAGCAACATTACAGGTAGATTATTTGAGAATTAATCAACGGTGGCGTGGTTAACGGACAAAGACACCGTCCTTGACAAACTATACTGTACACATTACCATCATCACATTTTACTAACACGGTGGTGGGCGACAATCCTTTTCCAACAGCGTGTAACTTTTGGCATGAATATTTCGTCTCTTCACTTTCGGACGTCGTAATAAAATGCTGTCATTTGTTTTCATTTTCTACAGACGCTGCATCTATTATTTATGTAGTTACTTCTGAAATTCTCAATGCTTTCAAGGACACAGGACGAGAAGATGATTCAGGAGACGACGGGGAGTATGTAAAACTCAGAAGATTACAAGAACATCAGGTAAAAAGATATGCCGCAAAACTTGAACACTATACAGGTAAGTAAAAAAGAAAAAAAAAAAAATAAGTAAAAAACCAGTTTTCACGCATTTCGGTGTATAGAGCATATAGGGCTAGACCTATATTTTTATAGACCAATCAGCACAAGGTGGGTGATGTGTTCAGCATCACGCCGGCCACCTTCACTTCCCACTAAACAGGTAGCCAAAGATAAATAGTAAACAAACACAGAGCTGGTGTTATCAGTTGCCACACACTGAAGGATATACTGAAGACGGTAATGGACGCTAATGGACTTTTGTGATGTGCAGTGAGGATAATCTGTCGATTCACTAACCAGCTAACTAGTTTATGACATGCTGATGTCATCTACATTAAAAAAAAATAGGTTTATTACATTTTGTCCACTAACCACACTTCGTTGCCTCCTATTATGCATTCAAAAGCGATATATATATTTTTTTTAAATAGAGAATTTTGATGTCTGGATTCACATCCCGACTGCGGTCAAAATCCGTTGTGAATAAGGCACATAGATAAAGCAACAACATAAAAAATTACACGGGGTATTCATCTGCAACAAAAGCAACCATAACTCCTCATCCATTGCAAAAAATAAGCGTCAACAATATATTTAGGGTCGCAAGAGAAACAAATTACATGTGCAGACTATTATGATGCGTGCATAAATGCACAATAATCTAAGCAATACTAAGTTTTCTCAATAAAGAAAACACAACTAATGCTAAGAACTTTACAAAAAGGGTCTATGTCATTCAATCTAAACACACAGGCTGATGATTAAGACATACATTATTAAAACGAATCAATCCAAATAAGGTGTCAGGTATGGAACCCAAGTAAGTAACGCTTGCCCCGCCCCCCCCCCTCATCCCCCCCCCTTTTCCCTTTTAAAAAAAAAATCCTTTTAACTTTTGCAAAACATGTAGTGTGGATAGTGTTAAAATCCCTAGGCCGAACGAAGTCAATTACTGAAAAGACCAGATGACTGAACAATAAAACCGACAGTTGCTGTTCCAAATGTTTCGCCAGCATAATCTGCAGTGCTGCTTTGCCACGCTTGTTCTTGATCACAATCTGCTCTAGGTGATATTTGTACAATCGAATGCAATCAAATATGAACGCTAAGCATGTTAACTTATCCAGTTTGGAAACCACTGGTTTAAATCACTTTCAGTTCTATATTCACCAGCGCGCCGCAAAGATTACTAAACTGTTGTAATATTAATTACATAGTGCGTGATATTTATATAGTTTTTGACGTTTTAGATTTTACATTTTTTGGTCCGAAACCTAAATAAAATTGTATTCTATTCACCATGTACTTGACAGTCTCTTGCTCTCTCCTGAATGCCATGGATCTAGTTAGCTCAAACCCCTCATACAAAATAGAGCAGAAGAAATTCACAATGATATACTGAGATGAAACTGTCACCATGAGGAAATATATGCGTCCTAAAAAAACATCAGCTGCTACCAAAGAATCATATTCTGACTCTCCCATAATAAAAAAGAGAAGAGTAAACAAACTAATAGTAACGGACCGATACGATCGCACAATGGCCCCAAAGAGAAGTATTCCCGTGACAGCAAATGCAAAAAACAATATGGCGGTCACAAGCAGCAAACCATACAGGTCGGCGTGGGCGTTGAGGAACGACCTGAATGTTATCACCACTAAAGGGTTGAACCTGCAGATATACACAAACATGTCTCTTTTTCAAACACAAATATTAATAATGTTTTTAAACTGTAAACAATAAAATATAGTAATAATAAAATAACTAACAATGGAATATTTAAACTCTCATACCACGCGGGTGGTTTGCATTGCCAACAATACAGTAAAGGAGTTGATATATTGCTTGCCCAATATATATATATATATATATATATATATATATATATATATATGTGTGTATGTGTATGTTTGTGTGTGTGCACGTGCGCGCTCTTAGTTCTGTGGAGAGATAGGTCTATAGCTACTTGGAATACTACTCTCTAATGAGCCAAATTGAAGATGAGGATAGACTTTGGCAGTTTTAAATGCTAGTGGACAGTAACCCTTGGCGATGCATTTGTTGTAAATGAAGGTTAATGACGTGCAGTACAACGAAGGATCCTATTGATTACACCATCTAGACCAAATGCATTTCTGTTTTTAAGATTAGCGAGACATCTAAAAACGTCATTGACTGACATCAGAGCCATATTAATGGGGAAATCTCTGGAGCCTTTATTCTATTTTATTTTATCTTTGTGACAGACCATCACTGTGATATATAAATCAACATGGTGGGAATAGATTTGCTTGATAAATTATTCCCCAAAAATCAGAGCTCGCTCAAACACAGCACTCAGAGCCGTAATCTTAGATCAGACAGACAGACAGACAGACAGACAGACAGACAGACAGACAGACAGACAGACAGACAGACAGACAGACAGACAGACAGACAGACAGACAGACAGACAGACAGACAGACAGACAGACAGACAGACAGACAGACAGACAGACAGACAGACAGACAGACAGACAGACAGACAGACAGACAGACAGACAGACAGACAGACAGACAGACAGACAGATAGACAGACAGATAGATAGATAGATAGATAGATAGATAGATAGATAGATAGATAGATAGATAGATAGATAGATAGATAGATAGATAGATAGATAGATAGATAGATAGATAGACAGACAGACAGACAGACAGACAGACAGACAGACAGACAGACAGACAGACAGACAGACAGACAGACAGACAGACAGACAGACAGACAGACAGACAGACAGACACATAGACAGATAGATAGATAGATAGATAGATAGATAGATAGATAGATAGATAGATAGATAGATAGATAGATAGATAGATAGATAGATAGATAGATAGATAGATAGATAGATAGATAGATAGATAGATAGATAGATAGATAGATAGATAGATAGATAGATAGATAGATAGATAGATAGATAGATAGATAGATAGATAGATAGATAGATAGATAGATAGATAGATAGATAGATAGATAGATAGATAGATAGATAGATAGATAGATAGATAGATAGATAGATAGATAGATAGATAGATAGATAGATAGATAGATAGATAGATAGATAGATAGATAGATAGATAAATAGATAGATAGATAGTAATGAGCCGCAGAAGAGCAGAAACCATAGATACTCTATTCGCTTCAGCCTCATTTGCTTTTGTCAAGCGCAGTCCTAAACACTATCAAGTCGTCCTATCCTTTGCCTTCGGGTAATGCTCACATGGCGTTAGAATTCTCTTCTCCCTGTGTATTTAACCTGGGCTATTTCTTTGATCCTCTTGTTTCGAATCTAAAGACATTTTAGTCACATAGTTTTCAGTTTTCCTCCGTGTGGGACACAACCATCATCGGCGAATTGTTGTCATTTATTGATTTGGTGACACTTGTTTAGTGTCTCTCTCAAAACTCCACGCTAGTGATTCCTTCAAACGATTTAATTCTCTGCTTATATGTCAGTTCATAAATATCGGTAGTTTATTAATATTTGTATAGTCATGCTAGGCGTTTCAGCTCCATGAATAAATTGTTAGCATACAGCCTGTTTATGTGGCCTTTGTGTGGAAGCACTGGCACATACATAAATAATGCAAAGGTTTCAACGAACTTTTGAGCCACTAACAGGACAGAAAATGAACTGAAATCTGAGCTTTCAGTTCATTGTGTACCTGAGACACACACAAGATCATTGTGGTTTTTTCTATCAATTATAAAATGTCTTGGAAAACTTCTCTGGTCGAAAAACTGTTCGCTGACCCGGAGTAACGATTAGCGCCGAAAAGACATGTTAACGAACTCAGGAGGCTTAGGTTAGTTGATATGTAACGATTAGCGCCGAAAAGACATGTTAACGAACTCAGGAGGCTTAGGTTAGTTGATATGTAACGATTAGCGCCGAAAAGACATGTTAACGAACTCAGGAGGCTTAGGTTAGTTGATATGTAAGTGCATTATATACCTTGCGAGCAGTTGTGTAGAACGGCACTTGCTGTGAGACCACAGCTGGGGAAACCGGAATGAAACCAGCCTTGTGATGATTTGGATAAGATTAAACTAGGTCCACACTTCCGTTATGGAACGGAAAAGCATTTCTGACTGCCATGTAAGTAGTTTGAATTGTGTTGCAGTAATTAGAAAAGATAGAGAAGATAGAGTATTATATCACATATTTGTTGTCTAATTGAACAGCAGAGCAAATATATGCCATAAATACATGACCAAGTGCATTATTACAACATGTAACAGGCCATATGTATTTGTAATGATAACTGGAAGCAGAGATAATCTTGGAACACTGAGGAAAACAAAAACAACTAGAAATGTTCAGACAGATAGACGGCAACAACACCAGCTCTAAGACTGCAAGCCCTCTATCAGATTTCACAGTTAGAGAGCAAGCAGCTCTGGACGGTCGGCTTCTCGATACCACTGTCAAAACCAACGCAAGGTATAGGACCTGCAGCTGGGATCAACCCTGGCACCCCGGCATTTCAAAGCGCGTTGATAACGCTTAAGCCACAGACGCCAACGACATCTAGAATCTACTTAGTAGTTATTAGGCTGATACGTACTACGTAGGTATTGGTATATAAGTACTGATTAATAGCAATGAGGGAGATTCTAGGAATCACTTGCTAGTTTATTGTTGAGTAGAGTAGATTATGGGAGTCGCCGTGGCAGAGCGGCTAGACGCGCGCTGCGGATCGGAAGGTTGTGGGTTCGCTCCCTGGCAGAGACGGACCTTTCTTCAAAAATGACCTTGGCTCCCAGGTCGACCCAGCCCTGAGTGGGTACCGGGTGCAATCCCGGGAAGTAGGGGCGGCCGGCGTGATGCTGATCACATCACTCATCTTGTGCCGTTGGTCTATAAAAATATAGGTCTAGCCCTATATGCCCTATACGCCTAAAGGCGTGGAAAGGGTCCTTTACTTTACTTTTTTTAGAGTAGATTATGCTGTCAGTTGCAATGAGTGAAAGGCTGTTCTTTTAGCTGAGGTCTTATAATGTGAGAAGCGATTAAGCTCACTCTAGTTATAACGGTCTGAAATAGGGTGTATTATGTTGTGATTTGAGGGATCTTTGGGGTGTAATAAGAGATATATGACTTGTTAATTTTGTTCTTTAATAAACATAACTGTAAGTTGTTAATCTTTTATTCCATCGTTAGTTCGTTAAGTATAGGAGTAGTACCATTATTTTGTTGCTGTAGTTTTTAAACTACTATTATATTTTCTCTTTTATGCTTTCACTGACTATTACCTGATAGTTTTGGGTGTAGCCTTATTACTACGCTCCCCAGAAAAGAGAGCATTTTAATTTCTTATACATCCTATAACTATCATTCTTCTAGGCTGCCTCTCTCTACTTTTTTTATATCCTCTCTTCTCTGTCGCCCGTTAAAATGCACCTGTTACATTTATCCCACGACATTTTGCATCATCCAGATTTGGTTAGTATTAAAGATACAATACTGAATCAAATGTTTACTTTTAGTCTGACTTACATGAATGTCAATCAGTAAATCTAGTTTAGTGTCCTCATTTTACCACTGACTTCATTATTAGATAACGTGTATCGTTGCTTGTAGACTCTCTACCCCTATCAACCCCCCCCCCCCCTCTTTTCCAACCACGCTGTATTTCTAGTTAAGCTAGTGATTATGTGGGAGGGGGTGGGGAAAGAAGCTGTCTCCTTAGCAAGCATGTGGTAAAAGAAGGTGACGTTGTAAAAATTTTCACACCGAAGTCAGAAGGCATCTGCCTGAGCGGCGGGGAACCAAGAGTCTGCATACAAATAAGTTAGGTTTGTGAACAAGATGTCAGGGCAGAATTCAAGCTTTAGGACAAGTCTGAAGTCTAGAAGTGCATGGACAACCAGAAATATCCACAAGACTTTACAGCAGATGGGCGCTAAGAAAAGGGAAGAAATATGGATGACTGTCTGACATACAATGCCATTGGTACATCACTGTAACACACATTGTTACTACTTACGCTGTAACTTTCAACATCTTAAAGATGACGACCCCGCCTAACACTGCCAGGGATATGTGTAGATGTTCGTGCATTTGAAATACAGCCTCGAAGTTCAGGAAACGCGTGTGCCCATATTTCTGAAAGTCCTTCAGGATCTCCACAAATTCATAATATCTCAAAAAGAAGACGATTCCCACAGCACAGGTAAGAATTACTGTAAATGCCTGGAGAAGACACATACGTGTTGAAATTCAATATGTTGAGTACAATAACTGAACAGAATTGCTGTAATTAGTGACTTGCTTTGTTAAGTTGTGGAAATACTCTCTCACACGTTGGCCTCAGTCAGGAAATATTTTTAGAATAATCTAAGACATTTAGAGCGTTGACAGAAAATAATATAATATATATTAACAATTAAAAATATGTGGTAAATCAAGAATGAAAGACCTTTACTGTAGTCGAATGATTTCTGTGTATTTATAATGTTTTCAAAAGAGAAAAACAAAATGAACATAACAGATAAATGACTTTTTTCCACGTCTTTAGGTGTGTTGGGCATATAGGGCTAGACCTATATTTTGTAAAACAATCTGTTTAGCATCATGCCGGCCGCTTTTTCTTCTCACAATATCACAGGTAAATTTATAGCTGTGTTTATACGTGTTCTTCAGCAAAGTAGGGCAAGTATCGAAACATGTTTTCCAAACAGGGATACTCATTTAGAGCATATATTATAAATAACAAAAAGGGCGAAAAAAAAGGGAAAAAAAAAAACCACCACCATTTTCCCATGTATGGAAAGATATCGGACACGTTTTGCTTCGCATCTGCAATAATATGATTCTATAAAATTATGTCGCAAAGATAATAACTTGAAACAAATCCTGCAGATTATTGTTCAGATTAAAAATTAAATACATTATGTAATCTTGAAAAGTATCACACAACCAACGACTGTTTATAGTTGTTTTTGTTGCAGTTTTTACCTCCAAACAGCGCCAGAGATTTCCAAAGTACTTCTTGAAGCCAAGTTTTCGATAATTTTGTATTTCCACAAATGCGTAAAATAACGCAGATATCACCATAATACCCTGAAACATAGATTCATTGCATACAATTAGTTTTTATTGTGTACATTAATTTACTCAGTGTACGTATCATTCTCATCAAACAACTCATCGTAAAATTTTAAAAAGACAAATATTAGGCTAGAGTGTAGTGCACTAAATAATCAGAGATTAAAGACAAATTCAAGACAGAAAAGAACACATTTGATGCACAGAAATTGCAGTTATGAATGATAATGGATAAAAAGTGCGAACTGCCGGGATGTGACAGCAAAATGCTCGCGTGCGGATGGGAAGGTCGTGGGTTCTAGTCCTGATGTAGCCGGACATTTTTTTCATAATGACCTTAGCTGTCAGGTCGACCGAGCCTTGTGTGCGTACCAAGTACAGTCCTGAGAAGTAAAGGCGGTACTCGTGATGCTTACCGCATCACCAACGTAGTGCCGATCAGTTTCTAAAAATATAGGCCAACCCTATGTGCCCAATACGCCTGACGATGTGGAAAAGAGTCCTTTACTTTCAATGAATGATAAGAGATACATACAAGTTTGGTCAGTAAGACTGCAGAAGCATCCATAAGAAAGCAGAAGCTGTTTGGCGATGGAAAATGGATGATAAATATATATATGAAAACTACCTAAAACAAGCATTAAAAAAAAAAAAAAAAAAGCACACACACACACACACGCACAATTAGTAAGGCATAAAGAAAATTTCTCGTTCGTTATATTGGCGACTGCGGCCAAGGCAATGCAAACGCGATTCGTAATGCCACGGCACCTTGTGCGATTTCAGCTGTAGGCAATTGGGAAGCAGAATGGTTTTCTCAGGACTACTCTACTCCCCCCTCCCCCCCCCCCCATCCCCTGTCCACTTTTTCATCTTCTTCACTGTCTTTAGTCTTTATTTTTCTTCTTCATTTCCTCTTTTACCGCTTTTGGTAGAGAAGAAAACATAACTATTTTTTTTTTTTCGCTTTTCTGTTCTCTTCGACCATCCATACATCGCAATGATGTAGACATTTGTTTATGTTATCATCACCTCTCGCTCCTAATTTACCTAGATCTCCGCATCAATTTGTCTTTTACTTTCTGCCTTATAAGGTGCGGCGACAAAAGGCGTTCTCTATAATTAAGAAAATCATTTCATTTGCTTTATGTGTTGTTGTTATCGATCCAGCTTTCTCTCTTTGGCCCAATGCCATGTAACAAATTTGCATGTTTTCACAGGCTGTTCTTTTCCTCCGTACAATGTATAAGGTTATAGCTGTAGGTAGTTGTTCTTGTGTTGCTCCTTTCTTTGCCAGTCTGTCAGCTCTGTCATTACCTGGTGTTCCGAAGTGGCATATTCAGTTGTATGAGGTAATGAGCTGATCAGCATTAAGAATTATCGTGGCTTTGTCAGTTCTGCAGCGTTCACTGTCCTCCGTAAATTGAAGGGCAGACATTGAATCGGTGAAGATGACACTATTTTAGGCCTTCAAAGGGCAAGCATCCATTAGTCTTTAGGTGGAATACTGCTGTTTGCAGTTAAATTATTTCGGCTTCATAATGTGAGTAGAATTCGCCGCATACATAAAAAAATCTCTTCAACAGATCCATCGGGATAACCTTTGTAGATTCCGTAACCTGCTTTAATGGTAGCTTTGAATGCAAATCCGTCAGTATAAGCATATATCCATTCTTCGGGGTAAGAATCAATTGTCTTTAGGGATGAGTTTATTTATAAGGGCTTTTGGTCGGACTGATTCGTTTCTTCGTCAACCAATTTGATTCGGACTTTTGGAGCTTTAAAGCGAGCATGTGGTGGTAGAATTCTGAATGCCTTGACGTCTTTCTGGAAGGTGGTATCTGTCCTGTATTTCATGTACACGGTGTAAAACCCATTTGAGCTTAATTCTTCTTCTTTTTTTTTTTTTTTGTATTTCCAGTTTTCTACAAGGTGTCTATTAGTATAGTTTCGATTCATCTTAACATATCTTTCATAAATTTATAAAGCGGATTTTTCTCTTCGTAACCACAGGGTTACATACATACATTAGTATGGATTTCACATGCAGCAGTTGGGGTAGACCGCATAGCTCCGCAGGTTAATCGAAGGGTATTATTTTGCACTCTGTCAAGAATCTCTAGGTTAGATTTGGAGTCTATTGTAAACAGTGAGTTAATGTAATCTATCAAAGAGCAAATATATTAAAGATACAATGCTTTATGTGTATGTAATTAAGAGCTGGCTCAAAGCCGACATTTTAGTAGTCTGAAACTATTCCTTCGGTTTATATCAGCTAGTCGCTCCTGCAGTTTTCCTTCCATGTCTTATTTCTGTCACAAAACCACCATGAACCTCTCTGCTAAGAAGTTTGAAAGTCCCCCGTAGACATATTGTAGCCTATACGGGGTCAGTGAACTTACGAAGTCAGAGGTGAGGCCGTGGCGGATATGATCTTTCTTGCATTCGCGAATCAGGTAATCAGTATATTGGAGCAGAATATTTGTGACAAAACTTTTGGATAGATGTAACAGAGCGATTTTTGCGTGCTAAGTACACTTATCCTCGGATTAAAATGGGTGCTGGCGTGTACCTGGTGCCGCTCTAGAAAATCGACTGAAACTGCTAGCAGTCACTAACATATCTTTCCATTTAGGATCAGAATGGGAACGGTATAACATGTACCTTGGGTGTTGTTGAGTTTTCCTAAAGAAGGTATAGGTTCTGCAAGGAATAAATCATTCTAAAGTGCAGGCATGATCATGCTGGGATGCTCGAATCACTAGCTAATACCACACCTCGGTAGATGGACATATGAGGTCAATCAAGGAATCTATTACTCGGCATTTTCACCGAAGTACCATCTACGAAGTCAACCATATTTACTTTAATTATGCCATTGTGTATACATTTATTTTTGGTCCCACAAGTCATACACCTGAGAATCACTGTTCATAGTTATTGCTTCCTTACTTGTTTAGATAAGAACGGACTGCGCAATACTTAGTTTGGCTGATGCAGAACAGAGTTGTATATTTATTAATGAAGATCCCCGTGTTTGTTCCGGGGCCGCATTATAGGGAAAACAAGAACATACCCACTGCCTCACTAAAAGCATGTCGTAAGAGTCGACTAACTGGGAGCTTCCTTCGAAGTAAGAGTGTATCCGCCTTAGATGCAAGAAGCCAGCAGTATGAATACAAATAGGTCACATTGTAAAACTGGTGTGCACGCAACACTCAGATTCTAGATCCAGATTAACGTCCAGAGATGGACGAAGCACAATAATTATCCGCCAGAGTTTACAGTTTGTGAACAACAGAGTGATCATAATAAGACTGCGTACATCCTTAGTTGGCAGTGGTGTAATAATTTGTAATATTCAACTTCCTTCTCTTTATGTCATTCTCGTTTCTCTCCTTCTATTCCCGATTCGTCGTATTCTTAGTTAACCATTAGTACTAGGAATATCTCTAACTGTATGTTAAAAACTGAAACACCTCCTCATTTCCTTTATCTCCCACTATAGCTATTTCATCTATAAGAAAAGTTCAGAATTAAATCTTGTTCTCATGTAACTAACTATATATTTAACCAATGCTACAACAAATTGCCCAAAATACCTATCGTTGATTTATATATAAATACATATAGCAGAAGGACACAGTCATCATTATTTGGCCATGTTATGACAAGAGGAAAAATGGAACATGTTGTGACCACTGGAAAGATCTGTGGAAGGTGGGATTGAGGAAAACAACAAGAGAAGATTCTTGACTGTCTTGTTGCATGGCATAGATGTAGGTGAGTCAGCACACGAACTGATAAATGCTGCAGGAGATCGTAGATTGTGGAGAGGCATGATCGCGCACGCCAGTCGACAAGTCACCTGACGATGATGATGATATAAACGAACATTCTTCAACTCTTCTACATTTCTCTCCTCTGGTTATCTGAGACTACTCTAGAATATTTATTTCCATCTGGCTCCCTCTTCCCCTGGCTCCCTCTTCCCCTGGCTCCCGCTGTGTCTGGCTGTGTCTTGACTGGAAACTGGAAACTGGATAAAGAAAACAAAAATTTTAAATTTGGACCTCTTTCAGCCGCCTGAAGGCCTGCTTTATTGAGGACAGCTTCTTTGCTATCTTGCTTTGCCATTTTAAGGTACTTTTTTCTGATTTAAATTTGGTAAATCTACACTCTACTAATATATTTACGTTCCGCTTGTCGCTTCCTATTTGCAATACTCTTCTTTTTCATTCGCATTTTTTCGTACATTACTGGTTATTATAGTGTCGATATACCAGTGTTTAACAAAGACATTATCTAAAGAACGTTTTACGCAGTCACCACTTGCTACATGATATACCTAAGAAAAGCGCCAACCTAACCTTCAGAAAACTAGCAAAAAAAAGATACTTTCCGAAGATTAGATACACTAGCAAGAGGATGTTCACAAAAATGGATGGACAACATTTACGACTCTTTACGTCCCCACGATGTGACAATAGACAGTGCCAGCCAGCGTGCAGTGGATCACAGTTTATTCATCCCAACGTGGCTCAACAGTAGAAGTGGTTTTTGATGATGATGATACTGTCGGTGTAGGATACAGGAAGAATATTCCATATGATTATAATACGCACCTACGTCTTACTTCAGACGACGTAATTAATTTTGGAAAATTTTGCAGACATATTTACTCACCTCACTTAACTGTAGCCAGAGTTGTTCTTTCAATTCTTGGTTTAATAGATTCGCTGAATTGATGAAGGCCGAAGGATATATGATTCCAAAATTGGCAAACTCAAACGCAATGATGACATTGGTGAAATGATCGGATGCAGCATTATACAGCGTGAATTCCACAAATATGCATCTGTGTTTAGAAAATGCCATATATTTTAGATATACAGTTTATCCTGAATGTTTGCCGGGATTTAAAACTGTTATTATACAAGAATTATTTGATGCATATACGGGTGCGACTTCTACTGAATCGTGACCAAAGTTACAGTTGCAATTATTGCAGCGACCCTCTCTTTAATCTGGTGGATGTTCCTTATCTTCTTAGCTTCGTTTGTAACTGCTACCTAATACAACGCGAAATTTTAAACTTTTCTGAGATGTCGCATACCTATATCGATTAAAGACTTTTTCGTAATACCAGTTTAAAATCTAGGTAATCATTGAAGACGACTTACTAATGTCTACCTGTTAAAAGCCTATATTGACTAAACTATTATAGATAAGAACTGTGAACAAAAGAAAACGAGTCAAATGACCTATTCCAAACCATAAGTGCAACTAGTTCATGGTACTAGATCTATTTATTGTGTAGTCCAAGACAACTAATCATCAATCCATGCGTGTCGCCGTCAACAACAAGAGCGGTAGTCTTTACTTCCCAGGGTATATAGTGGTACCCGCCGAAGGTGTGACACACATGAAAAGTCAATTATACAGTTCCATGGCTGGTTTAAAGGCAGGGCCTGAAGGTTGATATCAATTGTGTAACAACAGTCTTAAGACTGCCACTAAATGGAATGATATTTATCATATGTTTTTAAAATATACTAATTAATGCTTTAGGAAAATATTAGTAATAAAAAATGATTATGAAAAAACATCAAAGTTACAGTGCTCAGTGTAAAGACAAGCTTCACAGATCCCCAACTGATCGAATCAGTTTGACCAAAGCTTGCAATTGGGTATTCGGTCTGGTCAATTTATGTAAGGAAAAAAGGGAACACTTAGGGGATAGGCACCACTCAGGGAAGAAGGAACACTCAGGAGAAACTGATTACACAGGAGATGGTCAACACCCATGTGACAGGCAACATCAGGAGACAGGTAACATTCGGGGGATACACACCACTTAAAGGATAGGCAACACTCAGGAGACAGGCAACACTTAAGTGATAGGCAACATTTCAAGCCATCACAATCCGCTCTCTTTCATAACGCTCAGGCAATATGCAACACTCAGAGGATAGGCGGCGCTCAGGGGATAGGCAACACTCAGGGGATAGGCAGGACGGACTTACAGTGAGACTGCAATTCTGCCGTGGCTGCGCAAAATAGGGACATATAGTTAATGGAAGTATCCGACGTGCATCCATGTCGATTCCTAATTCAACTCAGATCGATTCCCAACACGCCTGAATACCCCACACAATAACCCCGAAAGTACGTTGATTATCCGGGCTTGCGGAACAATGCTTGCCACCCTGCACGAAGCATATATGTGTCTCCGCAATTCTCAGCCTGATGTATAAGTTAGTTGCAGTAACGACATGTGTGGGGAACTGGTTCAAATTTTTCTATGTCATATTAACAGTGGTACCGTCGAAATAAGCACTGGTTATAAAAATGAGTATACTCCTTATGTTCAGTGTGTAAAGAATTATGATTCAATTTCCTAATATATTCACTTGGCATGTTAAGTGTTTTTAGTTTAACATCTACCTTTCTATCGCAGCAGAAATTCAAAAGCGACTACAGTGTACACTGCAGAGATGAAGTACATTAGTCAATACAACAACTCAACAATGTCTACAGAGAGAACAAGGGTTGGAACGTTCACGAAATGTGAGTATACTTTGTTAATTGATCAATCCAGTCTGAGTTGTAGAGCTTGGTAAGTGCGTCCTCTATTGCTCCAAGATCATCCTGACTAAACGGTACAACATATCCGCCACCCGAGTAGATTCCGTGTTGGCCTGAGCAGACAGTTGAATTATAAACATTTGCACTCACATTCTCAATGATCATAATTTAAAAACATTTTAACAGTAAACGGGAATGTTCGGGGGAACTACTTTTTACATTTTCAGCCAGGTAAATAAAACCAAGGCCTACAATGTATGTGAAATAATACTATCCACACACAAACACACCAATTTATTTTATAAATAGTAGTTGTATGTAGTATAAATCACTTGTATCCAAGTCAAAGTGGTTGGCTGTGAAAGCTCCACACAATGAAACAATTCTTCTACTCAGAAAGCAGTGTAGGATACCTGCAACTGAGTCGTCAGATAGTTTCTAAAAGACAAGTTGACTGTTGTCAGCAATTCCAAGTTGATCTCCAATAAATAATACAGACAGTAAACACTTGAGAAAAAGAGACACCTCGTTGATGCAGATTTAGCTTAGAAAAAATCGGCATCACTCAATTACCCCGGTTGTTTAAAATGTCCTTTTTTAACTACATATTTGTAAAGGGCAACTGCAAAGGCTACTTCAGCTATTACTATTATTGGTACTGTTATTATAATAACATTAATCTACTGCTACTAATACTGATAGCAGCCCTGATACTGCTACTACTACTACTACTACTACTACTACTACTACTACTACTACTACTACTACTACTACTACTACTACTACTACTACTACTACTACTACTACTACTACTACTACTACTACTACTACTACTACTACTACTACTACTAGAACTACTAATACTACTACTACTACTTCTACTAATACTGTTTCTACTAATACAACCGCCTCAACAAAAACAACAGCTGTAACTAGTACTGCTGCTAACATTGCAACTACAACATTCAACTCGCCATGAAATTATAACTGTTCATGATATAGAATTGCAGCTTTCAATAAGTATATACCTTGTTGTCGCCTTGGTCTATGTCTTTAAATTGTCTACACTGTTGATACATGAATATAGAGATATAACAAGACTAGATGGATCCAAATACAAGGCAGACATGTTAATTGAGAAATACATGTTCAAGAGGTTGAGTCTACACTAACAATGTAACAAACATGACAAAAGCTAGGATACAAACATTATTAGCAGAAGCAGTGAAAACAGTATCAAAAGGAGAGTACAGCAAAGTACATTACTATATGTGTATCCATTTCCAGTCGCTGTTGACACAAAAGGCTTTGACAAGAGATCTCCAGTGCTGCGGATTGCTGCTTTTCTGCCTACGGTATGTCCTATTACACTGCATATTTTACATGACCATTTCTACCATCCTTCCCAAGGTTTTGTTAAGTAGTCTGAGTCTCCTTCTTTTTTCCCATCTGCTTTCATACATTCAGACAGCTGTTCTTGCTAAAGCATGAGGAAGAATTGTGCGGACATTTCGAGCCATCACAATCCGCTTTCTTTTATAACGTTTGAAAGTGGTGTCCATTTTTATATTCTTCTAAGTTCTTCATGTGTGATCTTATCTGGTCAAAACGTTTGCAGCATTCTTTTGAGACATTTATTTTTCAAAACTCTGAAGTCTACAGTGCACATCAGATATTCAAAGTGCATATAAATCTAGTTTTGATCAGAGTTACAATAAACAGCTACACCAAAGACACAGTAAATGGCTTATCTAAATGGTTATGTAAAATCAGCTGCTATTTTGAAGACGGGTATCATTGACATTGTTAATTGGATTACCGCAATATTACATAAAGGAAAGAGAAGGTCACATAATAAAAGTACAGTAATGTTTCCACATATTTTAACAGAGCATTAGGGACGCATGTCATAAGCTATATCAAACCTTATAATTGTTTTTATCGACACATTTATTAATGAAAAAAAAAAAAAAGTAAAGGACCCTTTTCCACGCCATCAGGCGTATAGGACATATAGGGCTGGACCTATATTTTTATAGACCAGTCAATCAGCACAAGATAGGTGATGTGGCCATCATCACCCCGGCCGCCTTTACTTTCCAGAGACTGCACGCGGTACCCACTCAAAGCTGGGTCGACCTGGGAGACAAGGTCATTTTTGAAAAAAATGTCTGGCTTCGCCAGAGAGCGAACCCACGATCTTCCGATCCGCGACCAGCGTCTAGCCGCTCGGCTAGGGCGACTCCCGATACATTTATTATAGTCGTCTTTAATTCTAATAAAGAGTTCAGTTTTCGGAAAATAACACAGAGCAGACCTCCGCCAATGTGTGATAAGTGGGTAAGCTGATGAGTCAGAAGAGCTTTCCAAACGTGACATGGTCAAGGGTTAGTTAGGAACGTGTACGAAAGAGCTATTAACGAAAGAGTGTCTGGAAGGACAACCCCGTAAACAAGAAGAAAGGATTAAACGCAAGAAAGTAGGCATGATCAGTTAGTGTTTGACAGCGAAAGAGAGAGGCTGGGACTACTGTGGCTGGTCTGAATAGAGTGACAGTTGACAAAACAAAGGTCATGACAATTGCCAAAGACAAAACAATAAAATTGCGGCCTACAATACACCTATAAATTAATGTAAAATACGATAATGCGTTCCCTGTCGACAAAAATACTCACAAAATGCTATGTATAAGTTATACTATAACATTTATTCAAAGAAATGTATATACATATTTAAGGAGAGTGAATCATCTTCGTCTTTTCTTCAAACGTGGAACGAACCCACCTCAAATGCGAATTAGATTTGCAGAAAAAGAAAACGAAATAATTATGATACATAGCTAATTTTTGTTTTCACTACACAGATGTCCAGAGACACTTTTTTTTTTTTTTTGTCGACGCTTCAAAATTTGGCGAAAATGCGACACAGCATTATCATTAAATTTGCAGCGCGCATAGCCACTTCCTTATTAGAGTGATGCTTCCCAATGTGAGAAGCAACAGTTTCCCATGCCTCAGCATTATTCTCATTTCGCCAGAAGATTGTTGCTTTTCTGTTACCTTCTCCTCCTCCTCCTCTGACAAACTTTCCTCCAAAACGTTTTGCTGTGAAACACAATGCAACTCCATAAGTTCTTTGATGTTCAGCTCTTGGCTGTGCTCTTCCACAAGCTCTTCGATATCATCGTAATCCACCTACAATCCCATGATAGTGGCCAAAGACACAATCTCGTTTACTACAGGTTCCACAGGTACTGTCTCGAACTCCTCAAAGTCACAAATCGACAACACTCTCCAGCCAAAACTTCCTCCAAGAAGAAGTTAGGGTTCTCTTGGTAACCCCTTTCCCTGCCTTGTCGGTCATCTTGAGGCAGGCAACGATGTGGAAGTGATTTTTCCAAAACTCTTTGAGAGTGAGGTTGGTCCCTTCAGTCACCTTAAAACAATTCTCGAAGAGTGCTTTAAGTGTAGAGCTTCTAAAAGTTATAAAACACTTGCTGGTCCATTGGCTGGAGTAACGGAGTTGCTTTAAGAGGCAGAAACAAGATCTTGATTAACTTAAATTCACCAGGGAGGTCATCTTGTAGGTCTGGAGGATTCATGTACATGTATCACAATATACCACAAGTTTGAGAAAATGTGTGATCACAAGCGACAATGCTACTGGAACGAGTGCTAAACACTGATGTAATATGCGCAAAATCCGGTACTTCCCCTCTCCTCGCCACTCGTTATGCGAAACGTCGCTCGTTAAGCGAGTCATTCTTTTACAATGTGTTTTGCTCGTAATGTGAATTACTCGTTATGAAAGGTGATCGTTAACGAGGTTCTACTGTATCAGTAGAAACCAAAAGAGTTTGTCTCTCTATAATACAATCCTTTTGCCAACCCTTTACTATCAATGCCTGACGAGGACAATGACAGAAAACAAGAGAAAAATAAGTTACAACAACAGAAGTGAGTTCCTGCGAAGGGCTCTCAAAATAATAAGAAGAAATACAATTAGACACAATGAAATCTGAAGAAAAATGGGCGTTACAACAGATATTGATTTAAATAGAAGATACAGGTGAAATAGTTTGGCTATATAATGCAGATGTCAACAGACAGTATACCACATCAAGCAATCGAGTACAGACGAGACGGGAAGCGAAAAAGAGGCTGACCACGAAAGCTGTGAACAGAGGGTTTTACAGAGTTCCCGGGACTCCCCATTTACAAAGCATACAACAGGCGCTTTCCTGTAAATTATACTTCACTTCAACACCGCAAGGTATATCAACGTTCATCAACGACTAACTACATTTCTGGTGGCGAGTGTGGGCTTTGGTATCTCTAGCAACTGCCATATGCATTTACTACGTGCTCATATTTCCGGACTGTGCTGCGACAAGTGTTTGTTCACCAGTTTTTCAAATGGGACAGTGAGGGACATTTCATTTGATTTTCACTGGCAGAAGAACGGAGCAAGTATAGGAAAACCCAATTGCAGTAAATTCAAAACCTTGACAAAGACTGAAAGGATCAAGATGAGATGTTGATGAGATAAGATAACAGTACGAATTGCAAAACGCAATATACTTGTTGTAGTTTGTTTCGACCAGAGAAGATTTGTCAATTAAACACATGATTCATCAGCCATTCCCATGTAGTAAGTTATTATTTAGTTGCGAAGAAAACAATTGTTAATATCACTAACACACCTATTAAAATGGCGCCATTTAACTCCTTTGAACTTCTGTACACGTAGGGAGAATCATCGATGATATCTTTGGACGTGTTAGACAACATTTCCCATGTAGACTCGTATGTGTTGGTTTCTTCTAGTACATAGAACGATGAGTAGGAACAGGTCTCCTCAATGAACAGACTTCGCAATGCATTAGGCAGCTTTTCACAAGCATCTGCGCAAAAAAAAAAAAAAAAATAGATCATGCTTTTACAAGAAAATCGCATATTAGAAAAATACTGTACAGGAGTTGGTGGATGCTTATAACGTCAGATTGTCATGCTGTAGACACGGATTCGACCATTGGTAAGGTGAGGTTTGGTCGAATGGTTATAACGTAGGGCGGCCAAGCTGGAGACCTTAGTTCGACCCCTGATAAAGTGATGAAGTTTTTTCTGTCAGGGGCAAAATTAAACATCATAATCTGCACTGTCCGTTGCAACAGCACTAGCCATGCGACCCTAAATCTGCAAGCTCGCGATCCCCTGTCTACGCTACCCTGTAAAGCGATAAAACAGACAGTAGTGACGGTGAATCTAACCCTAAACCAGTCAATACACTGTACTGTAGCTATTATTTGCAAGACAGCATTCCAACAGCGTGACCAAGGTATATCTTTTGGCTGTGCTGTTTTAGTCCTGAATCCTGATCATAAAGGATGTTTATGCTATTTTTTTTTCATGAGCGTTCAACGGCAGAAAAAAAACCATTGGACAGTTCTGGTGTTCGTCCACTTCTGGAGTTTGGTCTTTTCCTTGACCTTAGTTTGCTTGCAGTTGTGTTATACAGATGTGGTCTATTTGTAAGCAGGTTGTGGATTTCTCGTCTCTTGTACTTGTTCCCTGTGTCGACATCCAAACACATGGGTCAGACGCATTCATACTGCACTCTCGTATGCAGCAGCCAGTTCAGTGTCTCCGTGCTCACTTGGTAGTCAATTTTTTTTTTTGGGGGGGGGGGGGGGGGGGGGGGGGGGGGGGGGGGGGGGGGGGGAAATACTATCAGACTCAATTTGGATTTGTAGTCGGCACTGCCATAAACCGTCTAGCTAGAATGGACACACCACATGCTGCCATAATTCTGCAATTAATCGTCACATGTCGACATATTTCGCCTATAAGGAATGGAATCACCCCGTAAGGGTCCAGGGGGACGTTTTCGGTTTCACGATATCTTTTTTGTCACTGATCTACAGTAGAACGATGTATGCGTGGAGAATAGCACGTGCCCGTTGTGCATTTGGTCTGTTCTTAACATGAGGCTGTAACAGGTAAGTGTGAGGATAGGTCTGTTGGTGTGAAGTTTCGGCTTAGAAGCGAGAGCTTCAGCACGATGGACAGACCGTGCGGTGTGAAATGTGGCATACCGGACATGTTCAGGATACCCTCAAAGCCGGAAGAAGTCCAACATTTCCAAGGCTTTGTTGTGAAAGTTGTCGTTCTCATGGCATAGTTTGCGGAGGCGTAGAAGTTGGGAGAACGGATTAGAGTCCTTGCAAAAAGAGGGATGGGAGGACGTGTAGAGAAGAAAAGCTGGGAATCAGCAGGCTTTTAGTACACCGAGATAAGGTTTATAGAGTTCACGGTGACAGTGAGATCTAGAAAATGCACCGACGAAGGTGAGATGCTAGAAGTGCATCGGATGCTAGGATGATAGAGTTAAACTGAATGAGATTCTGCATTTCCTGTAGGGGAATATTGGTGACACCGATGCAGTCATCGATATACCTTCTGTAGAGCTCCGGAAGCCTACCGGTATATGCATGACGTATCTGGTGCTCGAGGCGCCCCATGAAGAGGCAGGCACAGCTGGGTCCCATCTTGGTCCCCATTAGCGACGCCGCTAATCTGGTTGAAATACTGGCCATTAAACTCGAATGAGTTTAGAGCGAGCACTAACTCAGCCAGACGAATCAAGGGGTCAGTGGCTATGGCGGGACTGACTCTCTGGTCTAAAAAGAACCGCAAAGCCTGGAGGCCATCCGAATGTGGAATAGAGGTGTAGAGGGATGTAACGTCTAAGCTGAATATGTGGTACCTGAAAGAAGAGGTGAACCGGATAGATTGAAAGATAGAGATAGCATGGTTGGTATCTTTGATGTAAGACGGGAGATTATCGTAAAAGTAAAGGACACTCTCGCAGAGACTATTTGAATACTACCATAAGCCACAAGAACTTAGAACTGTAGAATGTAAATAGGTTTCTCACCATAGTCACCCCGTGACCTAACCTGCCTCAAACGAGCAGTGCCCATTAAATAAATGTCGTAGTCCGTAGAAATTGTGCCTTTATCTTTCAACATCTGCGGGGCAACAACGGTCCGGATGTATTGCAGCATGTCTTCCACCGAGTGGACCTGTAATAATAATGCATCAATTCATGTGGATTCATGACTGTTATGAGTGTTTGCATTAAAATATCCATAAATCTAATTCTAAACGATCTGTATTGGGTACCTTTATATTGCCAACATTATTGAACATATTTTTCTACAGCGTCACTGGCAAGTTCATGCATTTCCGTTGGACATACCTACTTTTATTCTCACCGAATATTGTCAAGTATGCTTACATGTCTAATTGGGTCTTCAGCTTGTTCCATTTAAGATCTTCCGCTTTTCAGTCTGTGACTCTTGGCTGTATCCAGGACTTTATGCAGGAGGTTTAAAGTAACTGGAGTGATAGTGACTTCATGATCAGAAAACTATGTAAGATAGAATATAATGTCTTATGTGCCATTTACCTAGTATGTATTATATTAATGCCAGGAAAAGTGATCTTTTCATTTACTTATTAATTATGCTGTGGACATGGGAGTGTTTATTATGATAATCTTCCTGGCAGATGTTGTGGTCCCGTTTAAAGAAACAAAATTAAGCAACCGAATTGGGAAAGAGAGAGATGGAGACAGGGGAGATATGGTATAAGATAGAACACAAGAGGCAGAAAACAAAGAGAAAACCTCCCGACTTTGTCACGATACGATCTCAGTGATTCCAGAAGTTAGTACTTGTAATAAGTTCTTCTGGTTATTGAGAGACAAGAGACTATGCCCTTAAACCAAATGTTACTTTAAACCGTATTGATTTAAACGTTTCCAGTCCTTAGTCCAGGCAAAGCGACTGAACCTTGGGTAATATTACCTAAAACTTTACACTGTAGCTAGGAATTCTATTCTCATGCCAGTGTCAGAATGTTATCTCCTAACACAGCCTGAGAGGGGCCCTTTTGAACAGGGGAATTGAGTAGACGCTAGACATTGTGGAGCCGGGAGGTCGGAGTTTAACACGTCAGTGTAATTCTGGAGAGAACAGGTGTTTGGCAATTAGGAATGTTTTATCTTGATCTTGGTCACGTAGGAAACACAATGGCTTCACTGACCGTCTTTCACACCGGCCAGTTAGATTCGGTGTAAACTAGATTGGGGCACTTAAGAATGTTTGCTCTAGGGATGTCAGTCCAGAATTGACTGACAGGCCACTTGTTAGCTAATGTGACCTGTTGGGTACTCCGGAGGCGTGGCTTAAGTCATCGTCTTGAGGGTTGGGCAGAACTAAGTAAAGGGAGGAGTTTAACTTGGACAATAAATTGATACTTATACTTCGAGCCTGTGGAATTCCCGTCATTAATCGCAGCCTGCCGGCAAACAAACACAGGTCGACGTAAAGGTATATTTTACTGTCGTACTCTGGTTTGGCGATAGATGGAAAAGTTCCCAGGTAAGAGAAAATATTAATTTTAATCTTGTATACTTAGGTTAGGGAGTTAAGCTTAGTCTATACTACCTTTTCCTAATTTGTCTGCACATTCTGCTTGAAATAGTTCTTTGTGAGTATTCAGTATCTCAAGTTAGGGAACTGCTAAACTATTCCTATTTCTTGTATGTTTGTGTCACATGTTTTTCATTGTATGTTTTCATGTGTATAAAATAAGATGTGAACAATGACATTTGCTATAATGAAATGTAATTATATTGTTTCCATGATGCCAAAATATGTGCAGGGATGCTGCTACGTTTTGTGTGCCCACCATGTGCTCACTTAATGTGTTCACCTAAACAGGGTATTTATAACCCCAGGGGGAGAATGATGGGTGTACAGTATTTACTGTCACTGAAAGATAATATTCAGGACAGCATGCACATATAAAATGGTTGGAGTTTCAGCACATAACCTGCCCCACGTGTTGATGTAAAAACAATGATTGGAAGTCTGAGTGAAGACGGACAACAGACTTAGAAAGTCAACTATCATGACATAGCATTGGAGGGAAGGCAGGATATGTGACGCCCATGTAAGACAAAAGACCTTCAGACTAGACTGGAGAGGATGTGGAATATGAGGAGGAGTGATGGGCTATATCTTATTATTATATGTTGTATTAATTGATACATGTATTCTTAGTGTAAGTCAAGATACTACACGTATGTGTTTTGTTTCCATGATTACAGCGCCCATGTGACGATCAGTCCATGAAGTAGACTACATTGTGTTAGACTCGGCCAGCTGGGAACGAGGTGGAGAACGAGGTGGAGAACGATGTGGAGAACGAGGTGGGGATGAAGTGGAGAATAAGCTGAAACAGACAGACAACAGGCAAGGAAGAGTTGGACAAGCTTGACAGTTCCTCACGGCTGTCAGGGGCTTATAAGTTGAGTTAACCCCTTTATGTTAACCTTTTATCATCATTATCATACCACTCTAAACCCCGAGCTGTTTGTCTCGCTGAAACTTATCACTTATCACGTTAACCAGTCACTGTTTGTGTAAATCAACAAACTGGTAATTTCATTGTAGTAAAAAAAGCTGTATGTCAAGTTTTAAACTACATAGTTTGTTAAATTCCAAATGTCTGTTCTTACATGTTTAATTGAACTGTTAGGATAGAATACCATTTGGTGGGGGCTCAATTAATAATATAATAATTCTTTAAATATTCATAATAACACCGGGAGAAGGTAGATGAGGGAGGAATCACTTGCCCTGTCTAATAATTCATTTAGTATGATAGACATCTAAAATTCCTTGCTTTCTCGTGTGGGTACCGTTCAGCTAATGTTAATATACTTAACGAGCCAATATGGTTGTTTTCTTGGGTATCCAGGACTTTATCTGAGAGCAACATAGCTCAGATTTTAGTTCGATTAATCTGGTGGAAGTAATGTGTTGAGAGGAACATCCCTACTCAACATTATAAACATTTAAACCACCCGTCACGTCACACTGGCGAGCTCGCCGAGATTTGGACTGGGCTAATTACTCCTAGACTAATGAAAGTAAATTTTTAAAATTTAACTTTAACTCTTCTGCCAGTATAGTCTAAATTAAAATTAGTAATTTATACATGGGGAGAGATTACAAAGTAATAAATAACTTTTTACTAAAAATCAATAATTGGATAGTATCATGTCTATCATTGATCACTTCATAACCATTGATTATTGTTTATTTAGTAAATTTTAATGTTGATGATTATTATATTTGCTTGCATGTTCCATCATTTGATATAGATTGTAGAGCATTATATGTTGACATCATATCATTTACCGGTGTAATCTTTGTGCTGCTATACTATTCTAAAAGCTGTCAGTCTGGTAGGCCACTTTGATTTATTTACATCTTTGTGCGGCTGTCATAGGCTACTCTTTTGCCCAGTTTACCTTGCTCTGATATATTCTTCTAATCTGAACTCAGGGTAGTATTATATTTATCTCTAGATAGATCTAATAAGATATAATGGACTTACGCACCGAGTTCCTAAAAGATGTAAGGAAGATCGGGATAGCAGAGGGTAGAGTGGGAGCGCAGTTAGAATCATATGTTAAAGGCCATATGGATACTTTCGATTACATGAGTGCCCGTAATGCTGCAGAGAAGAAGCGCCAGTTGGAGAAAGAAGAATATGACTCGATGCTTGCCCGTCATACAGCAGAGAGGCTAGAAGAAGAGAGAATGCGCTAAATTGAAGAAGAAGAAGATGCTAGAAAGTTGCAACTCCTAGAGGAGGCAGCTAGTGAAAGAATGAGGCTTTTTAAAGAAAAGCTGCATAACTATCGACTGAGGCAGACGAAGAGAGAACTGCAGTTAGACACAGGGAACGGTGAGAACACTATTAGGGTAGTTGAGGGAACTGACAACTCCCATACTGACACTCTGGTAGAAAGGTCAGAGACTCACTCTCTCAATGGAGAGGTGTGTACTATTTTGCCAAACTGTACTTCATCAGGGGATGAAGTAATTGACCACCCAAGACCTTGCCTCACCCCTCTTATTCCTAATAGGGACAGAGCTGACATTAAGAAGAACTTTTCTGTAGGGATGACCGGATCTACATTGCTGGCCCCATTTACTTCCATTCTTAAGCCTAAAAGGAAAAGATGGAGTAAGAAGCAGAAATCTTCTAAAGGGACCGGATCTACATTGCTGGAACCCCTTACTCCCATTATCTCAGATGAGATATATGAGAGCACACCCCGCAGTAATCACAAGCGTGATAACTGTTCTGACCGTCGACATACTGGTTCGACTGGCACACCAGCCATTAATGAGGACGAGGGCAAAGACTTACCCAACTCCCATAATCCCTTTGGTCCTTCCAAACAAGAAGAAGAAGTAAAGCAGACTAATGTAGGGAATAACACTAAACCTGTTTCCCCTATTTCCCTTGATGCGATTGCATACAAAATAGAAATAGTTAGTTCTGACTTTTCGCCCAAAGTAGTTGACTGTTATGGCCGCAACAAATCCCCTTATTTGCCTCCACTAGACTTGGTATGTGAAAGCCAAACCAGGGCGGAGATAACAGATAAGGAGGATAGTTCTCTTAAGTTCTTGACGACCTTAGAAACAGTGAGTAAACAGGACATTGCTGCAAGTCCTGTGCACTCTGATACTGGACAGACAGAAATGTTTGCCATTGATGAAGAAGAAGGTACTTCTTGTGTGCAGGGAGACAAATTGTCTCTATCCTGTACAGCTGGGGCGACAGGGATACTTCTGATGAAGGACCCTGAAGCGGAACAAGCCATAAATAGTAGGGAACCCAGACATTCTGGTCTTGTATTACTCTTCGCTTCGAAGGAAGTGACAGGGGTATCTCAGCTGATAGTGGAAACTTCATTGCGAAGAAATGCCACTTTACTGTCTGCAGGAAACCCTGAGTTTCCTAATGATTTGACTGTACCCCCTGACTTGATTTCGTGCTCTGATTCTGGACTGATCTTAATGAAAGAGAATTCCACCCGGACAATTTGTAAAAGGGAAAGGATGCACCGAGGAGGAAACCAGTGGACACTCCTTCAAGAAATCGTCAGTGGTCAGTTGCACTCACGGCATGCTGTCATGATGAGTGACTATATCCCTCAATTTGAGAGGAGATTAGTGACAGATTTTTTCAGGATCTGTAGATGTAGGAAAAGAAAATCCTACCTGACTACAACTAATCCTTTTCGGAGAGCACTTCAGGCCCTCCCTATGCAAATAGGGCGTGGCGAAGCGAGGAAATGGACAGGGACTGTCAGTCAACGATGTCGAGGAATCCCATTGTTGAAGCGGAGATCGGTTCTTATCCTGCGCGAGAAGAAACCTCCAGATAAATGGATATTCCTGAGCGGCTGCTCAGAATACCCGCATGATTCTAGGACTAAGGACTTAGCCTGGAATGAGGGACAATTGGTGACTGTACATCGATGCAGGACATCACGATTCCACAAGGAATACTGGAACAATACTGGAGATGACAGGTTGTACTAACATTCTTGGGAATCACTGAGTGTCGTAAAATTGGTCTTGAGCGGGCTTCGACAAACTTAACGGAGGGCCTGTCACGATACGATCTCAGTGATTCCAGACGTTAGTACTTGTAATAAGTTCTTCTGGTTATTGAGAGACAAGAGACTATGCCCTTAAACCAAATGTTACTTTAAACCGTATTGATTTAAACGTTTCCAGTCCTTAGTCCAGGCAACGCGACTGAACCTTGGGTAATATTACCTAAAACTTTACACTGTAGCTAGGAATTCTATTCTCATGTCAGTGTCAGAATGTTATCTCCTAACACAGCCTGAGAGGGGCCCTTTTGAACAGGGGAATTGAGTAGACGCTAGACATTGTGGAGCCAGGAGGTCGGAGTTTAACACGTCAGTGTAATTCTGGAGAGAACAGGTGTTTGGCAATTAGGAATGTTTTATCTTGATCTTGGTCACGTAGGAAACACAATGGCTTCACTGACCGTCTTTCACACCGGCCAGTTAGATTCGGTGTAAACTAGATTGGGGCACTTAAGAATGTTTGCTCTAGGGATGTCAGTCCAGAATTGACTGACAGGCCACTTGTTAGCTAATGTGATCTGTTGGGTACTCCGGAGGCGTGGCTTAAGTCATCGTCTTGAGGGTTGGGCAGAACTAAGTAAAGGGAGGAGTTTAACTTGGACAATAAATTGATACTTATACTTCGAGCCTGTGGAATTCCCGTCATTAATCGCAGCCTGCCGGCAAACAAACACAGGTCGACGTAAAGGTATATTTTACTGTCGTACTCTGGTTTGGCGATAGATGGAAAAGTTCCCAGGTAAGAGAAAATATTAATTTTAATCTTGTATACTTAGGTTAGGGAGTTAAGCTTAGTCTATACTACCTTTTCCTAATTTGTCTGCACATTCTGCTTGAAATAGTTCTTTGTGAGTATTCAGTATCTCAAGTTAGGGAACTGCTAAAACTATTCCTATTTCTTGTATGTTTGTGTCACATGTTTTTCATTGTATGTTTTCATGTGTATAAAATAAGATGTGAACAATGACATTTGCTATAATGAAATGTAATTATATTGTTTCCATGATGCCAAAATATGTGCAGGGATGCTGCTACGTTTTGTGTGCCCACCATGTGCTCACTTAATGTGTTCACCTAAACAGGGGATTTATAACCCCAGGGGGAGAATGATGGGTGTACAGTATTTACTGTCACTGAAAGATAATATTCAGGACAGCATGCACATATAAAATGGTTGGAGTTTCAGCACATAACCTGCCCCACGTGTTGATGTAAAAACAATGATTGGAAGTCTGAGTGAAGACGGACAACACACTTAGAAAGTCAACTATCATGACATAGCATTGGAAGGAAGGCAGGATATGTGACGCCCATGTAAGACAAAAGACCTTCAGACTAGACTGGAGAGGATGTGGAATATGAGGAGGAGTGATGGGCTATATCTTATTATTATATGTTGTATTAATTGATACATGTATTCTTAGTGTAAGTCAAGATACTACACGTATGTGTTTTGTTTCCATGATTACAGCGCCCATGTGACGATCAGTCCATGAAGTAGACTACATTGTGTTAGACTCGGCCAGCTGGGAACGAGGTGGAGAACGAGGTGGAGAACGATGTGGAGAACGAGGTGGGGATGAAGTGGAGAATAAGCTGAAACAGGCAGACAACAGGCAAGGAAGAGTTGGACAAGCTTGACAGTTCCTCACGGCAGTCAGAGGCTTATAAGTTGAGTTAACCCCTTTATGTTAACCTTTTATCATCATTATCATACCACTCTAAACCCCGAGCTGTTTGTCTCGCTGAAACTTATCACGTTAACCAGTCACTGTTTGTGTAAATCAACAAACTGGTAATTTCATTGTAGTAAAAAAAGCTGCATGTCAAGTTTTAAACTACATAGTTTGTTAAATTCCAAATGTCTGTTCTTACATGTTTAATTGAACTGTTAGGATAGAATACCATTTGGTGGGGGCTCAATTAATAATATAATAATTCTTTAATTATTCATAATAACACCGGGAGAAGGTAGATGACGGAGGAATCACTTGCCCTGTCTAATAATTCATTTAGTATGATAGACATCTAAAATTCCTTGCTTTCTCTTGTGGGTACCAAGTTCAGCTAATGTTAATATACTTAACGAGCCAATATGGTTGTTTTCTTGGGTATCCAGGACTTTATCTGAGAGCAACATAGCTCAGATTTTAGTTCGGTTAATCTGGTGGAAGTAATGTGTTGAGAGGAACATCCCTACTCAACATTATAAACATTTAAACCACCCGTCAATTCACAGACTTCAAGAAAGAACAGGGAGAACAGAAATTCGAGATCTTGCTATAGCCGGGACTTTAAAATGAAACCTAGGAGCTTCCAACAGAGTGCTCTATAAAAAGTTCTAAAGAAAGGTATTAATGTTTAGGTATGTGCAACAGTGTTGTGCGCATTTAGTTCTCTGCATGTAACTGGTACCATAAGCATTTCGACTCTTCGTTCGTACTGCAGAAGTGGACGGATCACGTGTTAAAGTGTCCCCAGTGCAGTGATTTCAATTCCTGATTCCTATATACATCCATTCATTCACTCATGCATCCTTTATTTCGACATTTTGAGTATGTTGTAGAATGTTGCTTACTGCTTTGATAAATTTGATTTAAATGAGCATGCTGTTCAAAGATAATGCTGAATTAACACATTGTTCCTTACTTTATAAACTTTTCATAATTCTTTTGTGTCACATTATCCTCTGTTTCATACTAGAAAAGGAGGGGGAGGGGAGGGAGAGGCTGTATAGTCTCGAGGCATGGTGTCTGCCTCATATACCGAAGGTTCCTGGTTCAATCCCCGGTAAGGGTTGGATTTTTTTACGTGGACTTGGACTTCTATTAATTACCACTGGCATAGTGACATCGGACGCCCGTGTGCATTGTAAACCACGTAGAAAATCCCTTGGCAGTTGTAAATCGAAAAGAGTAGACTAACGGAGCTGCCCGGGCAAAATTTTGAGTTAAAATGTATTTTCATGATCTTCGCCGGTGCTACAGAGTCTGTTCACTGTGCTGAGCTTCTTCGTACTCAGACTTGAGTTAGAAGAAGAACGGAACACTTATGGGTTACTACCCGTGTGCCATAATGTTGGTCTGTTGTTCAAACTTCAAAAAGCTAAGACAACTTCACACTAGAAACGAACACATTGTTGAGCATTAACATACCTTCTCCAGCTCGCCGAGAGATGCGTATTCCTGTAATAAAGAATCACTACATTCAGTTATTAGTGTTGTTATTATGTTTTTCTCTATTTTATCATATAAGTGACGCTTTATTGCAAAAGCCGTAGGCCAAAAGAAAGAAAGAAGAAATAATAATAAAACACACACAGGGCACGCAGGAAAAGACATGAGGCTTGCAAGCATAAGCAACAATGGCACAGTTTAGAAACATGTAACTTTGTTTGCTCAAAAATTTGCCCTTTTATATGACTCTTAGGTTTAGACGACGTATGAACATCATGGCACAATGGTAGTAACCCATAAGTACTCCGTTTCACTTCTGACTCAAGCCCTAGTCTGAAGAATCTCAGCGCAGTGCTCGAACTCCGTAGCACCGGCGAGGATCCTTAAATACTTAAGGTAGATTCTCAACTCTAAATTTTCCCCGGGCAGCGACGTTAGGCTACTCGCTTTCGATTTCCAACTGACAAAAGATTTTTTTTACATGTGCAACAATACACACGGGTGTCCGAACTTACTGCACAGAAACGAAGGGGAATTACTAGAAGTCTACGTGATTAAAAAAAAAAAAAAAACTAGTCTTTACCAGGGCTATAACCCCAGACCACCAGCACTTGAGGAGGACGCCATGGGCCAGGACCACGACCAGGCATATGTTGCTAGATACATATTGTTATAGACCAGTCAACACTTGACAGGCTAATGTGGTCATCATCATATTGTGCTCCTTTTCTTCTGAAAATATTTTATGGAGCCTATTTTTACCAAGTGAGAGCACGAACCAATGAAAAATATTTATTAGTAAATAAAAATCACTGCCGACACCCTACCGACATGATGACTGGAAAGCAGGGACAATAAGAAGAAACTCCAGAGGGGAGCATGTACAGCAGGAGTCTACCAATCATCAGTAGAAGTGATCTCTCGTCAACAAATGTTTCGGCCTACGAATTCCTAGACACTTTCGGAGGGTAGGCCCACATGAGAACATGAAGGTCAGGGTTTGTCTGATCCTCCTGCATGTATTACCGTATGTAAACTACACCTAACTGCCACATGATGCCACTAAGATCCTTCTTCTTCTTTTTCTTCTTCTTCTTCTTCTTCTTCTTCTTCTTCTTCTTCTTCTTCTTCTTCTTCTTCTTCTTCTTCTTCTTCTTCTTCTTCTTCTTCTTCTTCTTCTTCTTCTTCTTCTCCTTCTTCTTCTTCTTCTTCTTCTTCTTCTCCTCCTTCTCCTCCTTCTCCTCCTTCTTCTTCTTCTTCTTCTTCTTCTTCTTCTTCTTCTTCTTCTTCTTCTTCTTCTTCTTCTTCTTCTTCTTCTTCTTCTTCTTCTTCTTCTTCTTCTTCTTCTTCTTCTTCTTCTTCTTCTTATTCTTCTTCTTCTTCTTCTTCTTCTTCTTCTTCTTCTTCTTCTTCTTCTTCTTCTTCTTCTTCTTTTTCTTCTTCTTCTTCTTCTTCTTCTTCTTCTTCTTCTTCTTCTTCTTCTTCTTCTTCTTCTTCTTCTTCTTCTTCTCTTCTTCTTCTTCTTCTTCTTCTTCTTCTTATTCTTCTTCTTCTTATTCTTCTTCTTCTTCTTCTTCTTCTTCTTTTTCGTCTTCTTCTTCTTCTTCTTCTTCTTCTTCTTCTTCTTCTTCTTCTTCTTCTTCTTCTTATTCTTCTTCTTCTTATTCTTCTTCTTCTTCTTCTTCTTCTTCTTCTTCTTCTTCTTCTTCTTCTTCTTCTTCTTTTGTTTTTATTTTCGTTTTTTTTCCTCCTTCTCCTTCTTCTTCTTATACTTTCTCTTCTTCTTTTTTTTTCTACTTTCTCTTCTTGTTCTTGTTCTTCTTGTTCTTCTTGTTCTTCTTGTTCTTCTTGTTCTTCTTCCTCTTCTTCTTCTTCTTCTTCTTCTTCTTCTTCTTCTTCTTCTTCTTCTTCTTCTTCTTCTTCTTCTTCTTCTTCTTCTTCTTCATCATCATCATCTTCTTTTTCTTCTACTTCTTCTTTTTCTTCTTCTTCTTCTTCTTCTTGTTCCTCTTATTCCTAATTTTTTTTTTTCTTCTTTTCATTTCTCCACTTCTTCTTCCTCTTCGTTTTCTTCTTCTTCACGTTCATCTGTTAGAAACTTTAGCTGAAAGTTTTGGTTTTTCGCCTCTTCCTTGACTTTCATCCTGTTCTGCGACTTGAGATTTACGTGTACATTGGACTTATACATCTGACTTGTTTGCACGCCGACCGTTGGTTCTTTGCCTTTCAAGCAGAAGCAACCCGACTTCCAAAAAACACATCCCTAATGAAGACTACTTTTCTCACGACATGCTCTTTAGGAGACAGTAAATCTACTCACCCTTCCCCTACCCTTCCCCTACCACTGACACTGAGTCTTGAAACCCAGATGGTCAGAATGCGATAACAATGCCTGCACATACACGCCGGTACCACCTATGACGATGATAATAAAAGTAGCATTGATTGTTAGTAGTAATCTGTGACACGCAGACAATGTTGGACAAAACAGTTTGCAGCAAATGTGTCAAAGATGTTGGGTCACACCTCTCCTTCAGGGTCCTCAATAATCGGCGTTTTGAGAAACTTGTGTTTCACATACTGGGTCTGTAGAAACTGACTCCGTACATCCATATGTCCATAGGCAACCAGGAGCACAGACATCATAAATATTGTGTAGAAGAACAAGTCTCTTAGCATCTGAAACAAAATTGAATGTTGTTATCAGTGTCGTTAGAACATAATAAAGGATTATATGTAAAGCAAATGGACAGAAAAAAAAAATAAAATTGAGACGGCAGAAATGTAAAAAAAAAAAAAAAAAATTTCACACAAACACATACACACACAAACTATGTTGAAAGTAGCAACATAATGTACCTTCAGCTAGACACTGTGAGAAACATGTCAACAACTTTTGAGAACACTTTTTTTTTTTTAAATGAACAGTTATTTCCCATAATATTTTTTTTTTTAATTTAAACCAATTTACTTTTAATTGCAACTTTACAGTATTGCATAGAAAAACACAGTAAATAGATACGGCAGTAAACGTGTATTTCAATTTGTGTTATTCTTCGTGTGGTTTCGGGGGCCCTATTATAGGGGGAAAAAAGAATAGGCGTACTGCCTACCCAAAAGATTGTCGTAAAAGTCGACTAATTGGGAGCTTCGTTCGAAGTCGGAGTGCATCTGCCAGAGAGGCAAGGAACCAGCAGTCTGCATACAAATGAGTCAGATCTGTAAACCGGATGCAGACGCAATACTCAGGTTCTCGAAAAGAACCATAACTTTTTTGCCAGAGTTTACACAAAGAAGAAGATGAAGAAGAATGTGTGTTATTTCATTACACGAATTAAACATTCTAGTCATAGTTTGTATAGGGTTACATATTTATTGACACAAATAATTAACCACCATATGATGGTAATGATTTTATATATATTTCATATTACCGGTCCAAAACATTATTTCAGTAGTCTCCACATTCAGAGTATCACGAGGATGTCACAACAATTGTGAGCAATGAATGCTGTACCTTAGACGAGGGCTCCATGGTTCTACACAAACGAAAGTGTGTTGTTTCTTTTTTGATTTTACAAATCAGCGATATGCCTTGTAGTCTGGCATTCCTTTAGAATTGTCGATACGTCATACTATTGTTAAAATCTACACAAAGCAGTCAACTACCATGTCGTCTGAAGCTGAAACGAATTCCGATAATTCGGAGATATGAATCTTGCTTCAAACTAGCAAGATTATTTTTTTCTAAATATTCAGAAACCGTGAGTTGTTAACCCGTTGGGCCAGTACCATGAATATCGCAACACTTTAGTCTTGATTCCATGATAAATACTGTAAATCTGGGAGAAATGTGGCGCTCATGCGTACCCCTGGGTGAAAACCCGGACCACAAGAAGTTCTTCATTCGGTCGCCTCGAAGTCATTTTTAACCAACTACGCTAGCGAGCAGGGCTAACTAGCAGGATAAATATTTTTATTTTGCAAATAAATACGCTTAGACCCCCTCCCCTTTCCCCCTTCTTCTTTCCTACCTGGTTAAACAAATGTGTGACTCGAGATAAAGAGACATCATTAAACCTAAATGTTAAATTAAGGTCAACACATACAAACAAACGTAAATGCGAAATACTTCTCTGGCTGCTGTTTCCAAAGCAAGTCGTTCCAAAACAGTCTTTGCTTCTGCTGTGTTGAGCGGAACTCTACAAGTTACTTTAGGTAACAGTGTCCTAAACTTTCTGTTGTATCGTTTTCTTTCCTGTACTAATTGTATTCCGTCCTCTGTAGGAAAATTGTAAATGCAAGGCTCCATGTTTACATATAAGTGGCGTATATGGTCATAAGTAATCAGCAGGTTCTTTACAGAAAGATCACTCTCGTCACAGCACGCTTGTAAATGTTTCTTTCTCTAGCCAGTTCTCAAGCCATAATGCCCTTTCATTGCCAGTGCATCTGTCTCTTGTATTTACTTTCGCAGAAGTCAGTTTCTGGCTCACTTTGTTTATATATTATTGCTCACATATTTTATTCTCAACACCCCCCCCCCACCCCACCAGCCCACCCCGCAATATCTTAAAAGAGCTACTATGGAAGAGCCGGCAGACCCTCCCTAAAACCCGAAGGTAGTCCCCCACCACCCAACAATAAATTTGTATTGGCTCCCAGGTCTACCCAGCAGTTGTGTGCGAAGTTTACTCGTCTAATGAGGTAATGAGGCCCCGATTGTGTGAACCGTGGGTACACGCGGCATCACTGTTGCGTTGAGGAGTTGTGGGGAAATCTTTTGCTGACCTCCCTATTTACAAACCGCTATACACACTATCTCGCTTCTGACTGGAAGACCCTACTGACCACCTCACTTCTGAGGAGTCGACCTCGAGCGATCCGACTTTCACACAAGATCACGGGGCTATTCTGCACTCGCGTGCATACTGCGTGTTGTATATTTCACCATGCCAGAGCTTTTACCACTTCTACAACATTTACATAATGGGTCTAACACACAACCCCCATAGAGAGTGACAAAACCTATGCCATAAGCCATCTCTTTCTCGGAAATAAAAACAAAACGCCAGACAACAACAGACTGCGACACTAATAACCTCGACCACGGTAGACTAGTTCAGGCCGTTATGTGGCAAGCTGGTTAAAATAGTCTTCTTTAACGCACAGAGGGTAATAGGGGACTGTGTGTGTTCTGACCAACGTGGAGTTGTGATTGATAGTTATCGGATGCTGATTAACAAGATGTTTGTCAGTGATATCTCCATAAGTGGCCTTGTTTAACAGAGAGGAAAAAAAAAAGTAAGGGAAAAAAAAGGGGGGGGGGGGTTTAATTCTTTTACCTTGAGTGAGTCACCTGTAGTAGACACGTTTAACAGTGTTCGCTGGGGTGTATTGTCCATGTCAGGAGAGACTGTTGATATCAGTAATTGAAAGGGTAAAGAGACTAAGCACACTACAAGATCATACTTGGCGTGGTGAGCATTCGTAGACAATGTTGGTGGTCACTTAAGGACATGTTTACTTGTTACGTTTTCCTGGCTTATAGTAATAGTATTGTATGCTGACCTCTAATTGCTCTCGTGTAGGAACATAATAGTCGTTTTTTCGTCCGAGGGAGCTCTTTTGTGTAACTGGAGCAAGTCGTACACATTAGGAGCTTGGTATAATTTGTTTACTCCGAGCAAATTTATACAAGATAAAGTAATCGGAAGTAAAGGTCGTCGGCTGATGTTGACCACATCACCCATCGAAAAAACAACAGGTCTTTAAAAAAATTGCCCTAAAGAATATATCTAATGCGCCCAATGGCGTCTTGAAGTGCCATTTACTTTACTATATCTCTTATTGATGCACATTTTCCTTAACACAGAGGCTCGTGTTATTAGTATGTAGACTTTACATTTGACACATATCATAGTAATACAATTTAGGAAATCAGGTCGAGCGTCATGAATTTGAGTACATGGTTAATTAAGGCCACTACGAAATTGTTAACTTGCACCCACTGTGGTGGCAGTACCAACCATGCCGGCCTATATCATCAGGTTCAACCCACCTATCTTACACACCATTAAAAATGGTAATTATCGGCAGTACTGGCAATAGGTTATAATTCATTTTTAAAAAAAGGGGGGGGGGGGGGAATTGATAAGAGCAGGATTTTCTGACATAAATTCAGGCTTTTAACAGTGCATTTTAATATTTCCCAAACAGTGAATGTGAGACTGAAATAGTCCCCTTGCTTGCTGCTGACTTCGCCGGACATAAGTTATTTACCTAAACGCCCTGTTCATATCTTATCCAGCTAACAGAGCATGTCCATAAAATTCTGCTAACAGAATTGCGATTATGTGTCTGCATCGTCTCTCTCCTGAATACTGATCTCCTGGATCTCCTAGTCACTCCTTGCTACACCATTCTCTAAATACCCCGAATATCTGTTCCTTCTTCTACCTAGTTCAGTTGCTTCCGAAGGGCGCTGATCACATCTACCTTGTCATGCATTTTTCCATAACCATATAATTCAGAATCAGTAAAAATGGGAGTAATTTTGACAAAAGGCTAGCCTTGGGCCTCCACATTGAAGACACCCAAAGGAAAGCTACACTGAGGCTCAGATTTATGAAGAAACATACTGGAACAAGCTGGGGTGCGGATGCCAACACTGTACAACAATTATACAATGGATACGTACGACCAAAACTAGAGTATGGTATGGGAACATACTCCACTGCAGCTAAATCAAACCTACACAAGCTGGAAACAATAAAGAACACTGGTCTCAGAATCATCACTGGAGGTATGAGAAGCACAACAATTCAGGAGCTGGAGGCAACAAGTGGCCTCCAAAGCTTGAGCTTTAAAGGAAAGAAAAGGTGCTTACCCGAATAGAAACATTTAAACGCAAGAACAACAATCCCATGCACACAGTAGCAACAAACTTAACAAAATACTGACTGAAAAGACAAAGCTTTCACCATCTATCAAAACTGTACTACACAAAAGACAGTGACATCCTTTCTAAAGATCCTTTAACACGGGAAATGATCCAGGCATACAGCATAGACCTACAGCCTAACTATACAGTCACAACAAAAATTCCAGGCATAGACTGAAGAATGTGACCTAGTACTGCCTGCAGAGACCCTTGAAAATGTCTACAACTATTATCCAAAACCCGAATGGACACACGTTTACACCGAAGGATCATCGGGAGGAGCAGACAAAAGTGGGGGAGCTGGATCGGTCATCATGCTGCAAGACGTGACCACAGTAGAAACGTCATGCGCTTCTAGAAGACTCTCAACAAACTTCAGAGGAGCAATTGTTTGATTCAACCAACAGGACCAAAGACACCTCAGCACATTCTGCAGACCTGCCCATTCTACCTGCAATTTCGAAAAGACACCTAAGCCTAAGAGCAACGTGTGCAGAGCAAGCTATGAGGAACTATGCAGAATCTGCAGCTGACATGCGAGTTCATAGAGGCAACCCACCTGATGGTCTGATTTGAGCATACGAAACCGAACTCAAAGAAGAAGAAGAAGAACCAGTGAAAATGGGTGCATGTTTATTTCTCAATACACTTGCATGATATAGAGAAAGAATTCCCTCTTTCTAGCTACTACAGAAATATGAGGGAAACAGTGTCTGCGACCTCTGAAAGGACACACATGCTTTGCAAGAAGTATGTCTATCTTCGCCTTCTCAGCTTGCTTTGTGAGTCTGTTATGATTTAGATATAACAATGTATGCAAAGGCTATACAAGAACAGCTGGTTCTCACTTCAGAAAAAGACTGCAATGTTTGCCTCCAGCAAATGCTAAAGACTGTTGTGAAATGCAATGTTGTCTTTCACTAAACATTGTTTAGTTTACACAAATAATGAATCAGGCATCATGTGAAACTATTAAGATACACGAAAAACTATAACGTCATGAATCACTCAATAAATTTTCTTACACGTGTGATGAACGAAGGACCGTCAAGAAAGGCAGGCGTAATTCTCTACTAACATTTTTTTTTAAAATCTAGTCATCCTCTTCTGGGATGCAGTTTTTAGTTATTGTGAAGTCCCGCCCTGACTTTTACCAGAGGCCCTAAATATAGCCAGGCCTGAAATAAAACCAAACGACTGAACGGGGTTTCCGGGACCTCTCCACGGGTGATCCTCATTCACCGGGTGTTTATCGCTTGTTTGATGTCCTACATATACATACGTATCTACAAGGTCTTTGCTACAGTATGCGAAAGAGCACAGTATGGAAAAAAAAAAAAAAAAAATAAGTAGTATAGAATAGCTTTATGATAACACCGGTAGTGCTGTCATGAACTTGGCTCACATGTAGACCCACTCTTGAGTGACTACCATGTATAGTCTCTTAGGAAGTAAAGGTGACTGTGTGATGTTAACCGCATCACCCACCTAGTGCGGTGGAATATAAAATGGATTTCAGGTCCTATTTCCCCAATATATAAGTTGATTTTTTTTAAACAGTTGTGCTGTCGCACTGACCGGACAGATAGGGAACTAGTTCTGGAGAATAGAAGGAGTCGGATAGTGCTGTCTCATCTCCCTAATACTATTTATTACCTTCTTTGAAAGAAATAAGACTACCGCCTTAGAAAAAACATCAAGAGTAATTAGTTTAGGAGGACGAATTAAATAAAACTTAGGGTTTGCGAATAATATCAATGTGATGGCCTAGAAAGAACAAGAGTAAAGCGAACTCTTAAACCTACTTAATGAAACATCCACAAAGTAACACATGAAAATAAATGCGAAACAGACTAAAGTAATGATTAATAATCCAGCTGGTATAACCAAATACACCAGTGTAATTGTTCCATGCTCATTGTTCATTTAACGATCACCTTCACCTCACATCGGATGTGACCATAAGTGCTCCGATTTCCTCCTGCGTAGGTCTGTAAGTCTATTTAGGCTAACAATTCCTACACCAGTGTAAGTTAAGGGTCACAATTTAATACAAGAAAATAATTTCAAATGCTTAGGACCTATTTAAGTGAAAAAGGCTAAAAACCAGAAACATGTCTAGAATTGCCTAGACAACATAAGTCCTTGTCAAACAACAAGTTCTATGGAGCTCCAAAATCAATCCATGTAAGACTATGTAAGCTGCGATTGCCCAGGCCACTAGTTATTATTCTGTGTACAACTTACTTTGAAACATGGATGTCAACAGCAAACTCGAAAATAAGATAGAGACATTGGAAATTATACATTAGGGAAAAAAAAAAATTCTTGGCATAGCATATAGAGACCACTAAACAAATGATGAGTTTCGCCGCATAATTAAACAGCGTTTGGCAAATTATGAACCGTTTTTTGTTTTCAACTCCAGTGAAAAGACGAAAACTGCAATGATACAGGTATGTAAAGAGATCTTATGATTTCTCAAAAACAATACTACAGTGATCAGTAGAGGGGAAGATTACAAGAGACAGACCAAGAAAGAAGTGGATACAGAACTTGTCTAACCGGAGAGGCATTGGGCATGTAGCCACGAAGCACATTGCATTTGACCGTCAGAGGTGAAAGGGGCTGATCCGACAGTAAACAGCAACTGGTGACCCTGTGACGTAGAGTATGACAGGATGCTGACAATGAATTATCCTACATTCGCTTTTTCTATTAAATCCAGGCCGAGCTGTATTCATAGCAAAATCACAATTGCTAAATTTACTGAATTCCTGCTTTTGCAGGGTCTATGTCAAACGTCAGCGTTTGTGGCTAAGGCGTTGCGAACACGCTTCGAAGTGCAGGGGTATTGAGTTCGATCCTCTCTGCGGATGATTTGTCCTGCGTTGGTTTCTACTGTGGTACCGAGACCTGAGCGTTCAGGAAGCTTTGACAAACTTTGCCTAGAAAAACCACAACAGACAATGCTTTAGTTTGTTTTGCAACGTCATGTAAAGGATTCGCAGCTAACTTACTAGCCAAATATACCAAAACATAGTTTCCTTACATATGCATATTGGACTTAGTTGTATTCAGGGCGTCGTGCAGAAGTTATCTTTACATTTTTTAGAGAGATTCCATGTTCGCTGGTTGACATTATAATGGAGACCAAGCTCTATGGAATAGCGAAAGACATGCGTAGCCCCACAGACTTCATAGAAGTCTGCTGCCTTCGTTTATAATAACTACTGACAGGGAAAAGAACAAGAAGAAGAAGATGCAGGAAATGTTTTGTTTTCGGCTACATTAGAATATCACCTTGCCACCAGCAACTTGGACCTGTCCGCACAAATCGCTAGCGCAGGGATGTATCCCATGTGTACTACTGGGATTCTCTTGTCCGTGACAAGAACAACCACGCAGATTCGTAGATACATAAATAATAATCTTTACCCGTTCAACAGTTGATAGAGATATTTCATTATATGTACTCACTCAACTTAGCCACAGGAGCTTGCTCCTTGAGCGTGTGTCCTTGCTGGAAGATCAGCACTAGTATAAACACCATTAAGATCACTTTCACTGGCTGAATGATAAACACATTCAATAGAAATCCCGTAAAGAAGGCCAGCGCCCAATCGACACTCTTCTCGTAACCCAGACTTAGACCATACAACATGATGTAGTAGGCGAGGAACAGGTTGTAAATGGCCAGGAAGATCCAAGTCACGTATATGAACCACCAAGGCAGCCTATTGGAGAATGACAATTGTATTTCATCACAATATAAACCAGAATAACTTAACTCCACTTTTAAAACACAACACTACACTCACGTGTGTAACACATTATAGAGCGTTTCCAAAGTCGTGTCCTAACAATGTAACAATACCTAAAAAACTCATGCACGGTTCATTACGAATTTGTGTATGTGGTCTTAGTTTTCTCACGTCCTTAGGACTATTATTTACGATTGCACAGGTACTATTGTTTGTTTTTTTAAATTGTATTAAAAAAAATACAAATACAAATTGACACACACACAAAGTGATTGTGTGGGAATCAGTTCACCTGGTGATTATTTTGATAGCCTACTCAATATAGAAAAAGAAAATTGTGGCACCTAATTCCAAGGAGGCTAACGCTGAAAGTGTCAGAGTGAAGGGCCTAGGAAACGAATGCAGTCTGACATTTTGAAAAGTTTCCGATTCTCATTCAACTTTAAGTATGCTAACTGTTTGCTTTGAATCGGTTTTTTTTTTTTTTTTAATATATACTGCAAACAAGATGGAATGAAAACTAGATTTTTGTTGAAATTGGAAAACTGTTTTGACAACGACATGATTATCAACAGCTTGCACGCCAGATTTGAACAACTTACACCTAACGGCTATTTTGCTACAGATTGTAAAACTTAGGCAAGATTTATGGAACAGGCCTAAGGAACAATCTTTTGTTGAATACGATGGACCAGTGAGAACAAATACCAGTAGTATAGAAGTATGTTTACTCACGCCTAATAGAGGGATTTCGGTGTCTTTTCAACAGAGAGATCAGTGTAGAGAAGCTGAGGCTTCATTTTCACATAGTCGATTTCTTTCTATTGTATGTGCGAAAGAGCTCTCACTTTACGGATTTTATAGAGTATTTTGTTTTAATGCATTGTCATTTTCTTCTGCTGCTGCCTCTAATGCTGCTACTTCTGATTCTTTCGTCTGCTTCTGCTACGGCTTCTGTTTTATCATCATCATCCTCTTCTTCTTCATCTACTTTTTCTTTCTTTTTCGTATTCTTCTTGTTCTCTTTCTTCTTCTTCTTCTTTTTCTTTGTCCTCCTCTTCTTCATCATCTTCTTCTTCTTCTTCTTCTTCTTCTTCTTCTTCTTCTTCTTCTTCTTCTTCTTCTTCTTCTTCTTCTTCTTCTTCTTCTTCTTCTTCTTCTTCTTCTTCTTCTTTTTCTTCTTCTTCTTTTTCTTCTTCTTCTTTTTCTTTTTCCTTTTCTTTCTTCGTCTTCTTCTTCTTCTTCTTCTTCTTCTTCTTCTTCTTCTTCTTCTTCTTCTTCTTCTTCTTCTTCTTCTTCTTCTTCTTCTTCTTCTTCTTCTTCTTCTTCTTCTTATTCTTCTTCTTCTTCTTCTTCCAATTTTCGGTGTCAAGAGAGATAACAAGTTCTGCTTCTTGCTCGTACGCTTTTTTGACCATAGACACATATTATACTGATACAAAGTTTTTTTTTTTTCTTTCCTTATTCTTGTTGTCCCTTGTGTTATCATCCCTCAACCCTTTCTGGTTCCAAGAAAGAGACTGGTAAATAGTGAAGCCTGAACCAGGAAAAAAGATGAACACATCAACCAATCAAGCCACCCGTGAAGCGCAAGATAAATACAGCAAACCACGACACTGTGTGAGGCAAAAAATACATGAAAAAAGCAGAATTCCTTTAGAATCGTTTATAATCATTGTTAACATTCAGGTTTCAAAATACTAGAATTGACTAACGAGGTATTGCATGAAGTTGCTAATGACAATTCGTCAATATATGACAAAATAACATAGGAATGATGATAATGTGCATGGAACATTCTTTGTCAATGATGGATATAATAATTTAGGTCACTTACAGGAAGGCTGTATTTCCTGGAGGTTCTGCAGCCTTTTCTGTGTCACTGACATCTGCAATAACGTAACTTTGAATACATTCTCTTAACCAAACAAATCAGTGTCATAGTAAAAACGGGGAAAAAATGGGGGGGGGGGGGGGGTGAGATGTCATCAAAGATAACTGCTGTAAATATTCTATCTGTTATTATAAGTGAGGTATTTAATGAATAAACACTTCAAGGCGTCTTAAATGTAATGAAAAGTTTAAAGTAAAAAGATTTGTCTGAGTGCTATGTAGTTATCATCTTGATCATTCCCCGTGTGGGTTCCAGGCCCTATTATAGGGGGAAAAAGAATAGACCAACTGCCACTTAAAAGCATTTCGTAAGAGTCGACTAATTGGGAGCTTCCTTCGAAGTCGAAGTGCATCTGCCTGAGAGGCAAGGAACCAGCAGGCTGCATTCACATGAGTCAGATCTGTAAAACTAATGCACACACAACACTCAGGTTCTGGAACAGGACTGCGGTCTAAGAAGGGATGAACCACAACTTTCCTCCAGAGTTTGGAACTGGTGAACGCGAACAAGAAGAAAAAAAAAAGATCTTGTCATTTTAGACAATATTCAGTTGCATATCACATCTTCTGAACCGTGTCCAGAGTTACAGTTGCAACTGCTTTAGCGGCTCTCTCTTTTTTTTGCTGGATATTCATAACCTTCTCAGCGTACACGGTGTATTTCAGATAAAAGTCTAGCGGAGATAGATCTAGTCTTCCAAGTGGCCTGGGTATTGGTCCAACCCTTCCAATTAGGACATTTGGGAGTCTCTAATTTTAGACAGTATAGGTTGTACAAGAGACACCTCCGGAGTCTGTTTGCGATACAGACTTGCTCTGCCGATTTTAACAGATATGCTCAAAGTACTGCAAGCTTGGTCATACTTCTGGGTAGCCAGAGACAAAAACCACCTTTTTCATGAGGCATCTGTGGATCACTGGCTGGTAAAGGGAAAGCCGTATAGAACAAGCAGAGGTAAGACATAGAGATGTGTGTACGCTTGGGAATAAAAACTGGGAGAAGTGAGGTGAGGATCACAGTGGCATACACATGTAGGGGTATAATTATATGTGACTAGGAGTGCGGGGACTGACCAGAAGAGACCGCAGAATCAAAAATTCGACAACTGATTCATGACAATAGCCGCGCAGGTGATTTGACTATCGAGAAAGTTAGCTCTGCAGATTAAGTGATGTGGAGCTCAGAACAAAATCACAAAAAGTCAAGTATATGAAATTAACTTATAATTTGAGAATTGAGGCGGAGGCGGTCACACCAGCTTTACGCTGGCTTGGGAATAAGATAAATACACAAGCAGCGATTGAAACCTGCTCATAATGTTTGCTCTTAAAGCTAAAGACAACCATACTTTACGTAGAGTGGGAAATATTGCTTTAGATGCCCCCTTCAGTTAGCGTTCTTATTTCATAAAATATGCTCAAAGGTATGTAGGTTTATTAGGAAATGAGCAGGCAAATAGTTTTTCTGGCCCTAATCTAGTTTGGCTGGTTCTGATTTAACATTACAATCTAAAAGGTTTCATGACCTTATTTGAGAAGGAAAAATAGATGCGCCAATCAATCATTACTGTCTGGAGATCATAATATATGAGGGACTAGAGGATCTGACCGACTCTCTACACCCAGAAGAGGAGCAAATAATAACATATCAATTTGATCCATGCACCGCTGGAATTGGAACTCTTCGCCAGCTGCAGCACATTTGCACGGAGGGTGTGTATGAATATCCCAAGTGAGTGACGGTCATTTTTAATCCTGCTCACTTCAGATTACAATTAAAAATTGTACGAACATTAATAGCAAATGAAAAAGTGGATAAGAATGACGTATGTCACACAAATCCAAGGTTACAACAATCTTACACTGAGTGGGTTCTAGGGCCCCTTCGAAGGGACACCAAGAATAGACCCACCCCACTTCTCAAAAAGCATGTCTTAAGAGTCAAATAATTGGGTTATTTCGTTTTGACGTTGTAGTGCACCTGCCTGTGAGTCAAGAAACCAACAATCTGCATACACATAAGTCAGATCTTTTAAACGGATGTGCACGCAACATTCATGGTCTGGAACAAGGCAAAAGTCTAGATGTGGACAAACAAACAAAACTTTCCGCCTGAGTTTTCTGCCTGTGAAGGCGAAGAATAAGAACACATTATCCACTATTCTGTTTTCAAACTAAAGGATTCTATTTGTGACAACAACAGGGCAGGATTCGGTTGCAGTGAAGCTGTCAAAAAAAGAGTGGCTGTTAAATCGAAAAAAAAAAAAAAAAAACAAAGGCTTATTAAAACAAAACCAAAGATCGCAAAATGTGTGTTGTGACAAAACGGTCTTCCTCATCATATATTCACATGCAAGCACTATTATATCCACATGAAATCATCATCACCATGCACCGTATCAATAAGCGTAAACTGTGATGGGTTGCCATTTTTCCCGGATCCCTAGAATCACGGATAAGGCCAGTGTTATTCTCTCACCTCATCCATGTGGATAATCCATCCAGGTATTTTCGCCTTCTCCTTGCTATTTTCTCTGTCAGTCTCTTCAGTCGCTCCCATACTCTGGAGTACGTCTTCTCATATTGGCTCCAAAAAACACAGAACACCTCTACCTAATTTCTCCTAGCCGGTTACGACTTTCATCTGTCTCGAGGATGACTGTCTTTTAATTTTTTTTCTTATCATTCCATATTGTTCTTTAAACCCATATATCTGCTAATATGAATGTTTAACACACACACACAAAACCATACAACTCGACTTCCAGTAAATGTTTATCAGCTTTTCTGCTGAATGCCCATATGTCACATGTATATAACAACACTATGCGAGTAACAATTAAAACGTTTCTCAGCTGAAATGCTAGGACACCAGCTTAATTCATTTGAGGAGCCAAAACAAAATCCAAACTGTGTCACACGTTCTATCAATCAGTTAAATGTTGTAGAACAGCCTGAAGATCAGAGTTTGTAAGCTGAGGAGCACGATTTGGAGAAAAACAAAGCAATTGGGGAAGCATTAACGGACAGGTATATAGAAAGATAGATACGCGAGGAAAACTGGATGACAGCGGTAAGGCTAATCTAAATAAATGAATACACTAAACTGCGTGGTCAGAACAGAACATGCTTTTCACACTACATCAGCACTTGATCCTTTAAGTGACTGAACGCAGACAGTGGATTGAGTCATTGCAAAACTCTGCTGTGAGTGGAGTTATCTTCATCTCTGTACCAGGGAATGATGGCGTTGTTGGCAATGAAAGAGCAGATTGGCCGGCTCTGCCTTAGTTACAGAGGGCCGGCCCATGGATGATGCCAACGTTGTTAACGTCATTAGAGAGGTAGGACGTTCGGAGAATTTTGACAGCAACACTTTCACATCTTTTATAAGAGTTCAAGAATTAGGAATAAAGATCAGTAAACTCAGTGACTGTAGACTTAGACTACTTCTGTTTCAAAGAGTAAGACTGACAAACTCGAGAGAATACGGAACGCAGCTATAAGGGTCTTTCTGGGTTACACCAGAGACACCCAGTGGTGTGTAGGCGATACATCCTTGGTTTGCCGACTGCTGCAGGTAGGCTCAAGATATCAACTCCCAGAGTTGCTTCAGATACAGATCACCCTTTACACGAAGCTCTGGGTGCAGTTAGGGCCAGCGACTAATAAGAGGGAAGTAATGAATAGCTCAGACAGAGGACATAATCAGACAGGTCTGCAACCTGAAGAACATTAAGCGAGGAAAGGAGAGGGTCAGTGTGCCAGCAGAACAGTCTGTTTTGTGTAGAGTCACGATCACATCGAGCCGGGAATGCACAGAGTGACCAGCAGGTGCCATGGACGTGAAAATGCAGCAACTATTCCAAAATATTGCTTGCTGAAAGGGTGTGCTTATTTGTACAGACGATTCAGTGTCAAAAGGCAAAAGAAGTGATTGGGGTTTCTTAGCAAAAGGTAATGGTCGACGTTTGGTGCAGGAAAGCTTAGCACATGTTACAGCATTTTCAAGCTTAAGAATGTAGGTGGAGGCGGTCACTGCAGCTTTTGGCTGGTTAGCGAACACGACACACAGACAAACACACAAACATCGTTTTAACTGACTCAGAAAGCATACTCTGCTTCGTGCAGAGTGGCATGATTCGCTGCGGAGATTCCGCCGGTGTGTTAGGAAATGAACAGGCGGACAGACTGGCTGGCTCTGTACAACTTGGTGGAATACTGATGCATGATGAAGCAAATGTGGTTGGGCCGTGTGGACTTAGAATTCGAAAGAGCACGTGGATCACCAGTCTGGTGAGAGTGATGTAGCAGCGAGTGATACAAATCTCTAGCTGGTGCTCGACGCTCAAAGGAAGGCAAGACGGATGTTGACTCAGAATGCTACTGGTACTGGTACTTTGCGTTGGCTGCTGAAGATGGGGAAGGGTCGCTTCTGGGAATTCCCCATAGTTATGTGATGTCGGTCCTTGAATCAAATCAACTTAAACTGTGAATCAGAATTAACAAAGGGGAAAAGGTACAAGTAATGGATCACATTACTTACCAGACATTTCAATAGTTTTTGATCCTGACACAGTCGACATACTTTTCTTTGCGTGCATACGTTTCTTTAGTGCCCTTTGTGGGTCAGCACTACTCCCTCTTCTTCTTGCCTTGTTAGTCACTGTGATGGATTTGTTGCTTGCATTTGAATCAAATCCAACGCTTCCCTCGCTAGACGATGAGCTGCTGCCTGTCTCACCGCTGTAATCACTGTCTCCACTGTCGGAACCAAACTTTGCTAGTGCAGCCGCTTTTGTCTTCATCCGATCTAGGAAATCTAGCGCTGCCTCGTACTTCGTTCCTCCTTCCGAGAATGCTTTTGGGTATGGAGCAATTCTGTTTCAATGTTTCATTTAAAAAAAAAAAAAAAAAAGAAATAAAAGAAACATTATTACGCAGTAACACTATTTGGGACAAACAAACAATGAAATGGAAATTTTACATCTTACAAATATGCAACCAGTGTTAACACAAACGACTAATGTTCTCGGTATTATCTAATGGTGGTCTAACAGATATGTCATCGTGCAAATAAAACATTTTCATTCGTAACGACAAACGGACACAAAGACATAAATCTTGTCAATTTTGGAAGGTATATATATGAAAAGCATATATGAAAAGTATACCTGAAAAGCACAGTGAAGATCAAAATCTGTTCTTAAATTTAAACAAAAAATATCAACAGATAAACCTGGCTGAAACCCGAAAAAAACACAATAAATGATGAAGAAATTGAAAATGTCACACAGTGTGAATATAATAAATAGCAATGGAGACTGTTTGGCGGAAATTAAAAGGGTAATGGCCATAGCAATGCGAGGATTAAAAAACAGCCTAAAAAGTCTATGGTTTAGAACAAGCAAGGAGATCAAGATACAGATATATATATTTTCTGTAACTGCTGAACCGTATTAACTGTTCAATATTCGCATTCATTAGCTCTTTCGGTACAAAGCAGATGTTACTTTGACTCCTTTTATCCAAACCAGAATATTTTTAAGCATAAAATAATAACACTTCGAATGAAACCTAATAACAAAGACAGCATAACACAAACAGAAGAAACATGACATTATCATTCTTGTCGTGCAATGTAATTTCCTCGTATTTCGGGACCTTTTGTGTTAGGAGAATCTATAGAGGCACTCCTTCCCTAGCATGTATTGTGTAATTAGGGATTTTTTTTTTAAGTCGGAGTGCGTCTGTCCGAGTGACGAGGAACCAAACGTCTGCAAACAAATATCTGTAAAAAGGATGTGTACGTAACACTTAAGTTATAAAACAAGACTAAAGTCTAGAAATACACAAACAGCCAACTCTCAAAAGGATTTTACAGCTGACAAACGCTTAGAAAGAAAAAAAAGAAAAACGATACACTGTAACGTGTGACAACTGGACAGGATTAGGGCAATAGTGACAGTTACACAATGAGAGATGGTACCCGACATTATTTTATCATTTTATCGAAAAAAGGCGAAACATAAACTAACAAACAATGTTGCATCTGCCTTATGGTGGGTATCTTCTTCCGCTCCACTCAACAAGATGCTGCCTATCGTTTTAAGAACAGTTTGGAGCAATTAAACGTGGACAGACGGTGCTATTGCGGGGTTGATGTTTTATAGGAAGAAATGGACTAAAGAATTGGGTAAAAACGGGGAAGATTGAAAGACAGAAAACAAGAGGAAGCAGAAGAGATAATTAACTGGATCGTTTGCATGGATGGGGCGACACAAAGACAATGGCGTCATCCGTGATTATGGTGATCATATGAGATTGCGATTCACAATAGTATATACTACACGGCATGGTACATGATGATAATCACACTGCGGTCTTATATACTTGCCTATTGAAAAGCATGGAAATACCAATCCCTAGCATGAAAATGATGAATGCTGTCTGAATGCCAATGATGACACTTGTCAGGTGTATCAGTTGGCCGAAAACCTCAACGAACTGACCAGGATCATCCTTGTCTCGGATACCAAAGAACATATGGCTGAGAAGCATTAGGGACTGGAGAATTGACAAGGCAGTAGTCAGTCGGCGAGCCTGTGATTTCAAGAGCAAGATGTTAAATTTAACATTTGTGGTGCATTAAAAGGACATTGCAATATTTCTTTACGTCTGCATGCTGTGAGCGTGTGTGTGTGTGGTGTGTGTGTGTTTTGTCCGGTTGTGTCATGCATGTCATTGATGGCTTGCGGTCTATTCAACCATTCTATTCTATCGTGAGCAATCAGTTCTATATCATACATGGGATCTGGTTCACCAACTTTGAACTCTCTTGTCAACGATCGTTATAGGGTTCTTCTGGGCGTCCTCGCCTCCTCCATCTATCTATTTCCTATTCAATGCATGTTTTGTTTGTTTCGTGATTCTCTGCTTGTTTCTTCTTAGATGTATCCAGTACATCACTATCTTCTCTTTTAATACTAATGGTAGCCCGGGTTTTTTAAAATTGTCTCACACTTTTTGAATTAATCTCTTTTCATTGTCATTTCCGGCAGGTATTTATTTTCGAATATATTAAAGTTTCTTTTATTAACGGTTCTCATGCGTTCACTCGTAAAACTGAACAAACATTGAAGCGGAAAATACGTAATTTGACTTTCAAACTAAATAAATTTGAGTTCCATATTTTAATCAGGTTATTAAAAGCTGGTTATTCCTTCAACAGTGCATGTCACAACTTCTTTCTTTGTAGTTCCATCATCATCAAAATTACTCAGTAAATTATTATGTTTAATTTAATTAGTTTTGTCCCTATTATTACACCTGCTTTATGTGTTGTTAGTGTCTTAAGTTTATTTGACTTTTCATAACTGATTTGTAGTCAACCTTTGATGCTGTATGATATGAATATATATATATATATATATATATATATATATATATATATATATATATGTATATATATGTATATATATATATATATATATATATATATATATATATATATATATATATATAGATAGATAGATAGATAGATAGATAGATAGATAGATAAAGGTGAAGTCGGGAGATGTGAACCAATGCCATTCTACACGGCTATAAACCACATATGCTTTGCATCTAGTACGGACAGCTTACAAGAAACTATCCGTCCGCACGAAACTCCTTAGCTACAGTGACGTTCCTCAATTCACCCCAAAGTGTTAACTCTGGTACCCATTTCCTAGAGCCTGTGCGAACCCAAGCGAGTCGCAGCTGGATTTGAAAGCGAGTGTCTTATCGACTGCGCTAACTGGCCACCAGTGTGTGTGTATATATACATATTTACACACACACACATATATATATATATATATATATATATATATATATATATTTACATATATACACATATATATAAATATATATATATATATATACACACACACACACATATATATATATATATATATATATATATATATATTTATATATATATATATATATATATATAAAACATATCAGTTGGCACTGAATTGATTGTGCGATCAGTAAAATGAGAATTTCATTTGCGTAAGTCAATGTAAACAAAATTCCTTTTTGGCAGGTTTATTTGATTATGGTTCATCTTCATTGTCAGTCGTCCAACCAGTAGGCAGAGTCATTACAAGGTCACATGGTACCCACAGAAAATAAACTAGGTGCAGCCAGCAACCATCATGTTAAGCCTCTACTAATAGCTTCTGTCAAGTTCTGGTATACATGTTTCTAGTTGTGTTTACACTAAAGGACCTGTTCTATATTCATTCATTCATTCTCTTGCATTGACCACTTTCAGCTAGGTCAGATCAAATTTCTGCTATCTTTCCTGTCTGCTATATTTGTGGTGACGTTTCAGGTCTCGATCTCATTTGGTTTTGGATTGTGTTCAGTATTTGTCGCTTTCTATTTGTTGTGGTTTCCGCTCGATTCAAATTCAAATTCTCTTTCTTTGACCACTTTCAGCTAGGTTCCGCTCGATTGTCTGCTTTAGTAACTTAACTGGCCCTGTGCTGCGCTCCAGATCATTGGATGTTGAAACAATTTTGTGTGGATTTCATTGGCCGTTTGCTGTTTCCGAGGAGAGGGGATTGCCTATCCTAAGAAGGACCGGCGGTAGCTTGCTTTGGGCAGGTACTGAAGGAAGTAATGGCAGGGTTTGATGTTATTTGGTGGTCTTCTCGTATCCTTTTTGTAAAGTGCTACTCCTACATAGGGTTTAGGTATAGTTGGTTTGTTTGTATAGTGGTTTCGTTCGGAAACTGCCCCATCAGCGGCGTCGGTATTTTCTTGTCTGGTAATTGGTATGGCTTTTTCTGGGTCTCGGCTCCCTGAGGTTTTGGTGACAGTATTTGCTGCCTTCTTGCTGCTTCCTTTCGTGCTTTCTCTCTTTCCTCCATAACTTTGTTTGTTGCTTGTAGTTCCTTGCTTAGTCTGTTGTTTTCTTCGTATGCTCTGCGCAACTTTTCCTCTGTTTCAGCAAGTGCTTTCTTGATCATTGTGACTTCTTTCGTGAGAAGCTGTTGGGTCTCCCGCAAATCAGTGATACTTGTCTCGTCTTCACTTAACAATTAACCAAACAATGTTGCTGCTTTTGAAGCACTGCTTGTGAAAAACAATTAATTTAAACACACACACACACACACACACACACACACACACACACACACACACACACAAGAGCGCGATGTTAACACGATTTTAACAAAAGTACACTGTAAAATTTTAAAGGAAAAAAAAAAAAGAATTAGTGAGAGGTGCAAATCGATGCAATTGTACTTTTTCGACGCATGATTAATGAACAATGAGTGCAAGTATCAAAGTCACACTAGCTATATTTAATTAGTTGTCAGTGCATATAGGTATAGAGCCACGAAACCGAAGTTTCCAGGTAAGAAAACAATTTAAAAAAAAAAAAGAGATACACACACACGCGCGCGCACAACTATTCATAAACATGCATACATACATACATACATACATCTTTACATACACACATAGATTTTATTGTAGCTATGTTAAATTTAAACTATTTTAAATTTGTTCTTGTTATAGCGGTGTCAACCTTTCTCATTATATATTATCAAGTGATGAGGATGAACGTAACCAACACCCAAAGCATTGGTGTTTACGATGATGACTTGTTGGTTGTACAATTGTCTGATTAACCACACTTTCGAATCTAAACATGCACGCAGATCTGAACAGTCGAATAGGAAAGATGCTTGCGATACTTTCCAAGATCACACAAAAATTAGGATTGAACAAAAAGCTGCCTGATTTAGGGAACGGATGCGGGGGTGGGGAGGGGAGGGGGGGGGGTGAAAAGAGAGAAACTATGGTCAATAAGCGTTGCCCTAAGCACGCTTTAACGAAAAATGCGATCTCTAGGCACACACACAAATCTGAATACTTCACACGTGTCATGTGTGAAATGTATTCTTTATATGTATATATATATATATATATATATATATATATATATATATATATATATATATATATACACAATATATATATATATATATATATACATAAATTGTATAAATAAATTAATTTTTGTTTGTTACTTATTATCATCATCATCATCATCATAAACCACTTCTGCCGTTAAGCGCCATGGGAAGGAATAATTTGCGATTCAGTGCACGTTGGCTGCCACTGGCTATTGTCATGCCATAAAGGCGTAGAGTGTCTTTAATGTTGTCAATCCATGTTTTCCGCGGCCGTCCTCTTGCTCTTGTAGTTGATCTTCTGAGATGTAGTGCTTGTGATGGTATTTGATCTTGCTGCATTCTAACGAGATGGTCAAACCACTTGATCTCCCGTTTCTCGATGAATCTAGTACAAGTGTCGTTCCCACAATTTGCCTGATAGTTTCATTATTCGCTCTATCTCGTATGGTTAGGTTGGCTGCTTTTCTCAGGCACCTCAACTCGCAGGTGGTAATTTTGCGTATAAGGGCTTCAGATAGTGTCCATGTTTGGCACTGGCAGCTTAATGTTGGAATAAATATGCTATTAATAACCTGTCTCTTTGCACTCATGGTTATGCTTTGATGTCTTAATAATGGTGACAATTGGTATCTAAGTGCACTTGCTTTCTGACACCTGGTTTCTATTTCTCTGTCAATTCTACCATCTTCTGTGATCATACTTCCTAGATATTTAAACTCCCTAACTTGATTCAGGGCAGAACCATTCAGCTGTATGTGTAGTGGGGCAGAATGTCTACTAACTTGCATTGTTTCGGTTTTGTTTAAATTGATCTTAATATTGTATTTACTACATGCTGAATTTAACCTGTTAATGTGGTCTTGCAGTGTATGTTCTTCAGGGTAGAACAAGCACTGGTCATCAGCAAACAGTAGTTCGTTTAATGTGGGTGAATCGATTACTTCTCCTGATGTGTGTACTTCCTCGTGATTATATAGGTCTATGTTGTCTGTATCGTAACTTGCTTCTTTAGATATTCTGTCTATATAGATGTTAAAAAAAAAAGTGGGGAGAGCACACGTCCTTGTCTCACACCTGTGTTGACTGTGAACATATCTGATATGCCTTCTTGTGTTTTTACTGCACTTTGGCTTGTGTGGTACATGGCTATGATGTTCTCTAATAACTGTCCTTGTACCCCGTAGTTCTTAAGAACAGACCACAGTTTGTTTCCACTCTATCCAAAGCTTTTTCCTGATCTATAAACACAATATTCTGTTTGTTATTATACTCTATGGCTTTCTCACACACTTGCCTCAGAGTGAATAATGCATCTGTACACCCTCTGCCTTTTCTGAAACCGAACTGTGATGCACTCAGATGTTGTTCTGCTATGGGTCTAACTCTCTGTTCTAGTAATTTGGCGTACTTTTTTCCTACGTGACTCAGTAGTGATATACCTCTGTATGCTTCACATTCTGTCCTTTTACCTTTCTTTTTCCATATCGGTACTATTAATGCCTGTTGCCACTCAGCTGGGACCTATATTTCTCCCCAAGTTATATTAAAAATTCTAGTAAGCCATTTAACACCCACTTTTCCTCAGGCTTGGATCCGTTCTGTATTAATTCCATTCAGACCTGGTGCCTTGTTTCTAGGGCTGTACTGTATAACTGCTCTTACTTTCGCTGCTATGAAATTTTGTTCCTCTTGTTCGCAGCTTTGAGTTACAAAGTTAAAATTATCTACGTTGCCAGTGGGGCTGAGAAGTTCTTGAAAATACTCGGACCATCTTGCCAATCTGTGTTGTGGACTAAACAGAGGAACACCTCTCTTGTTGTTGATGATAGCTGTTGGGTTGTGGCTTATGTCTCTTTCTCTCATGATTTTCTCTCATGACCTATAGACTCGAAAAACCCCTGAACCGATTTAGCTGACATTTTCAGGATATGTTTGTTTTAATTTAGGGATGCTATATGTAATAGTATGAGACAGGAAGGTTATTGATAGATCCACCCGAGATACCAGAAAGATGGAGGGAATACTTCAATGAGCTCTTTAATCATCTAGGAGATCATCAGGAAAGAACAACTAAAGAGCACAGAGCAACAGTGTTAGAACCACACATACTAATGGATGAAATAGAAAAAGTCATTAAACAGTCTCCCAAATATAAAGCACCAGGAGCTGATAGATTACCAACATAAATAATTCAAGCAGCAGGTTTAAGCAGCATCAGATGGCTTCACAGAATATTCAATGCAGCATGGGTACAACAAACGGCCCCTATTGATTGGCAACATGCAATAGTTATACCATTTTGGTAGAACAAAGGAAGCAAACGAGAATGCGGTCAATATCGAGGCATCTATCTTTTAAGCCATGTTGGCAAAATGTATGCCAAGATAACAGAAACAAGACTGAGACCAGTGATAGAACCACAGCTGGCAGAAGAACAGATGGGATTTAGGAGAAATAGAAGCTGCACAGATGCAATCTTCACACTTAAACAGTTAATAGAAAAGAACATTGAATACAATAAGAACTTTTTTGTGGCATTCGTAGCCCAGGAGAAGGAATTTGACAGAGTCGACAGACAATTATTATGGAAAATAATGGCAAGATATGGAGTAAGCGAACACCTCATCGAAGTGTGCAAAAGTTTATACAGGGATTGTAGAAGTGTATTTGGAATAAATCAGGGAACATCTCATCCTTTCACAGTGACATCTGGAGTAAGACAGGGGTGTGTCTTATCACCACTGCTGTTTATCACCTACATCGACACTATATGCAAGAATGCCAAGCCCATGAATGAAGATCTTAGTAAGATCAACGAATTACTCTTTGCAGATGACCAGGCCTTGATAGCAGATACAGCCATGCAATTGCAACAACATCTAACATCCATGAATGAAGAATGTAAAACAAATAATATGAGAATCAACACTGAAAAGACAGAAGTAATGTCAATAGGAAAAAATAAGACAGATCTAAACATAGCAATAGAATACAAAGGCATTAAACAAGCATCTGAGTTTAAATATCTGGGAACTACATTTACAAAAGATGGGAAATTGGATAAAGAAATTGACATTAGATGCAGTAATGCAAACTAAGTATTGGGACAGCTAGCCCCCCTCTTACAGCATAAGACAATCCCAATCAGCACAAAGAGACATCTTATTCAAAGCATATTTATTCCAACTCTGTGCTACCAGTGCCAGACATGGTCACTCACAACAAACCATAAAAGAAAATTAGTAACCACGGAAATGAGATGTCTGAGAAGGGCTGTAGGAGTGACCATAAGAGATAAGTTTAGGAATGAGATCATAAGAGAACAAGTCGGCACAGAACCAATTCTGGATTACATACAAAGACAGCAAGTGAAATGGTTTGCCCACTTAGAGAGAATGCCTTGTGACACCATACCATACAAAGCATACGTGGAAAGAGAAGAAGGACGTAGAGCACGGGGTAGACCAAGAACAAGATGGAAGGATAACATCAGAGAAACTCTACAACAGCACGATGTGCCTATGGTCGAGGCAGCCAGAAGAGTTAGAAACAGAACCTTATATTTCCCTCGACACCCACAGCGGTAAAAGAGGAAGTGATGAAGAAGAAGAACAAAAAATGTAATAGTTTAAAATAGGTGACACAATTTGTTGAAATAATTTTCGAAACTAATTTTTTTTTTCCCACAGTGACATTTCATTTATAGGTTGCGTGTTCTAGAGTCGGCGAACAAAACTATCACTGTATCTAAGCAGGCAACGATTGCGACATTAACGATATTATACACCTTCCTATTCACACACACACACAAAAAAAAAAAATTCGATGAGTTAGAGAGTAGTTGATGGATTTTAGGGGGAGGGGGGGGGGGGGGGATCAAAGACTATCTCCATATCTGCACATGTTTAACCATGTTAAGCACGTGCGATTTTTTTTCCTTTTCCATTTAACGAAACTAAGCGACAGAAACGCATGGCCGGGTATATATATATATATATATATATATATATATATATATATATATATATATATATATATATATATATGTATAAAATGTTTGTTTGTTTGTTACCTATAGATTCGGAAACTACTGAACAGATTTAGCTGAATTTTTAAAGATATGATGGTTTTTAATTTAGCGATGGCACCTGTCAGGTTTGAAATCAATGGCGAATTTTATTAGGAACATTTTCCTAACTAATATTTTCATTTTAGTGACATTCCATTAACACTGGCCGCATTTACTAATCTTTACAATTCCTGCTCTGCAGTTTAGTCCTGGTGGAAAGGGATGTCAAGGTTAGCTATAAAAAATATCTTTCGGTGATGACTTTCAAATCCTTCGAAGAGAGAGAGAAAGAGCAGTGGTGGATGGAGAAAGAGGCGGTGATGACATAAACTGTTAACGTAAAGAGCTTAACAGATTCAGAAGTTTTTATTTTCTGAATCTATAGGTAACAAACACAAATTGCTTTAAATATATATATATTTATATATATGCATATATAATAATATTCAAAAAATATAGACATATGTAGATTGAAAAAATGACAACTTTAAAATCATGTTTTATAATCAAGTTTTAAGCTCAATTAAATTCCATATGTTAAGCTCTATTAGTTAACAGTGACTGACATCCCCCTCCCCCAATCCACAAACTATTCTTCCCTCCCTCTGCAAAGGATTTAAAATTCATCATCTGATGATTTATTAAATATATATATATGTGTGTGTATATATAAATATATATATATATATATATATATATATATATATATATGTGTGTGTGTGTGTGTGTGTGTGTGTATACATACATACATGCATTTAGATTTAGGAAATAACAACTTTAAAATCATGTTTTATAATCATGTTTCAAGCTCAATTAAAATTATATTTTAAACTCTATCAGTTAACAGCCACTGACATCTCCCTCCCCCCCCCCCCTAATCCACAAGCTACTCTTCCTCCCCTCTCCAAAGGATTTGAAATTCATCACCTGGCGAATTTTTTATTGACCTTGGCATCCTCGTCTACTCAGACTAAAAGGAACTTTAGGCTCTCTCAGTTAACATTTTCTGTCATCACCCCCTCCCTTTCCCTCCGAATGCACTGACAACACCTTTCTCACTTACAGAAGAAATGCCCACATCTTAACATTTCCAAACACTCTGTCAACAACTCTTACATAACGACCAGCCTCATGCAGATTTCCGAGGTCAACAGTCGAACGTCCCCTATCAGCATAAATAACAGCTTGCGTCGTGAACAAGGCAAAGAGGAACAATAAATCAGATCGTCGGAAAACAAAAAGAACATGCCGATATGATCGTCTCTAAATTTATGTAGTTCATTCCTTGTGCAACACTTTTATATTAAAACACACCACAGTCGAATACAACGTTATGTAAAAATCTGAAAGCAACCATTGAAAAACTGTCGGAGATTAGTTATTACAACCAACGAAAATTTAGATTTTTATTAATAAATGTATACACACACACACACACACACACACACACACACACATATATATATATTTATATATATATATATATATATATATATATATATATATATATATATATATATACATAACGTATAAAGACAAAACTTGGTCCCCAATGAATGTGCGTTTGCAGAAGAGCACAAATGCAAACACTGCACTTTCTACCGGCGCTGATTAGGACATGTCTTCTGCTTGAAGGACTGTCGCATTCTAAAGGATGTCATTGAAAACATGGAATACATAAAGGCAGAAAGACAAAATTTACGCTAGAAGTATATATATATACTTAAACGCGACCTGAAAGATACTAACATTATCACAAACATAATGCCGCGATCAGATGCAGGCCATTTCTTATAGAGGCAGCAATTGGCAATTAGGACAAACAGGAAAAGATACGTTGAAAGAGAAATATCTTTGGATACCACTAATGAAATCATCAGCCACACGTTATAGCAATTTAATACTGGAATATCGGTAGATAGAGAAGATTTCAACGTTATGTGTGTATGGGAACACATCAAACAAAACAAGACGCAGCATAAAGAATAAAACTGCATTTCATTTCCAGTGTGAATTCTATATACCCTGCAACTATTAACACATTACTGTTTACAATCTTCATTATTGAATCGTAGTATTTCTCCTTTTATTCACATTAACATATGATTTGTTTGAAAAAATAAACAAAAATTACGTCGGTCAGTCAGGTGCCTCTTCCACAATGCAAGCTTGCTGTAGTGAATTTCTAGTACACGTTCCTTTTCCTGGCTGTTGGTTCTCGCAACATGCTGTTTATCTCACCTTGATGTAGTTCTCCAGCTTTTTATAAAAGATCAGTTTTACATTACATTTTAAGAAGAAAAAAAATTGTGATAAACGTAAACAGAGAAACCATCTTTTACCCGAAACAGGTGCCGAGACGGATCTTGTAACACATGATTTTCACTCTGGTACCAAGATCCCTTGAGACTAATAAATACATTTGAGGAGGTGGCTGATGATGCGGACCACCCAGTGACTACACAGATCAAGTAGACGTAGTTATGCTCCTCTCTGTTGTCATCCAGCACTGTTAATGCTGTCTATAAAAAACGAATATATTTTAGTTAATTTCTGTAAACAGAGTTTCACACAATAAACTTAGAAACATCAAATTTTTAGGAATCTTTCTTCTGCCCTGTATCCACCAATAGAACATAGACCCACAACCGATTTGCGCCAGGTCCCCTTGTCTGTTCCTATTATGTGCAGGCATATCATGTTTGGGGTGCTTGTCGCTTATTTACCTTATGGATTTCATTGCAAAGACAGTTCATTTACATTTTCATCAGGTTACAAATAGTAAAACCCATACACTCTTCTGGCACTGTTAATTTCTCTAGTTTGTTTAATAAGAGATAATAATCAAAACTCAAAGAGGGCATTTAATGGAGTCTTACTAAAAATAAAGATAAATAAGGTCTAATGTATGTCAACACTAATTTCAGAAATGTCACTGCGGTTTTTTTTTTTTTTTTTTTCACTCTCAAATATTTTCACGTGTCTATTACTAGGCGATAAGGCGTATAATTGTTTTAATACTTACATTTGTCTTGTTAATATGCAGCATGTGAGTATAAAATATGCAATTGCTGACTGACTGACGGTCACGCCCCCCCCCCCCTTTTTCCAAAAGCACCGCACAACGAGCGGCCAGCACCTGATGACGCAAAGTGGCACAGTTCGGATGAGGGTCACCCGTGTACACGTTCTAGAAACCATGTTGAACTATTGTGGTATATTAGGGCCCCTACGACAGCTGGATGGCATTTTAAAATAAATAAAATGTGCGTCACATTTATGACAATGTCCACTATTATAATATAATTACGCTCCTAAATGGGGCTCAATTTTTATTAATTTTGAAGTCCAACACGACTGTCGTCTAGGCCCTGCTTATTGCATTTAAAATGCATATATATATATATAAATATACATACATATATATATATATATATATATATATATATATATATACACACACACACACATATATATTATAAAGCACAGAAGCTTTTTTGTATTTTTTTTTTTTTTTTGTTTTTGTTTTAAACTCCTCCAAAACCGTGACTACCGAAAGAGGTTACATTTTCTTTTGCCATTATAGCTAAAATGTTTAATTTAACTGTCATATTGGCTGCCAGGCAACAATCAGTAAAAATAAACGTTAGCTGGAGTACTATCCACCTTTTTTGTCTCTCTCTCTCTCTCTCTCTCTCTCTCTCTCTCTCTCTCTCTCTCTCTCTCTTTTGTTTTAGTATTCAGAAGCCATGAGTTGTTAACTCTTAGGCTCGGTATTATGGATATCGCAACCCTTCGGCCTTGATTCCATGATAAATACCGTAAATCTGGGAGAAATGTGGCTTTTCTACGCGAGCCCGGACCACAAGGAGTTCGTCACCCGGTAACCGAGCAATCCGGTTTATCCAACTACGCTAGCGAGCCGGGCTTTCTATATATTAAATCTGTTATAAAGGTAATTTTAAAATATATATTTTGCTGTTATCTTCCTTGTAACCACATGCATAACAGACGATGCATGGGTCTGTTTCCCAAAAAGTTAATACTGGTATTAATATTACACGGGGTTCCTGGGGTGCACTTAGGGTCAGTGACTAAACATACGGCAGCGGTGGAGACAGAGATGAAACAGAGGACGGGAGATTAAATATTCGCTGAAAATATTAACCGACAGTCTACACACAGATCAGATCTCTTAACGAATGCTCAAGCAAAACTCCTGTTTTGAAGTAAGACTCAAGTTCAAAAGTGGACGAACGACCAGAACTTGACAGGCGGTAAACATGAAGAAGATGAATCTCTCTTCATACCTGCAATGAGATAACAGCCGGTAAAGAGTTGCGCCTGTTCTTTGCCCCCTCCATGTTTGTAAGTACCCAGAATTAACAACTCAAGCATGCGACTGCAATATGCTAAAAATACCCATCTACGTTATACTTAATATTCAATTAGTTATCTTTAAATAATCATGTAGTTTCTATCGCATGCATATATGATGTTGTTAGAAAAATTATTTGCGTATGCTAAACAGGACGTTGCATAACCAACCCCAGCATAGTTTGGCTGTTGTGGTTTTTCTAAACTAATTTTACGTTCAGTAGTTTATCACTGCCTTCTGAGCAGTCAGCTCTCGGTACCACTGTCAAAACCAGCGCAAGGTAATTTCGGATCGAACCTGGCACCCCGACATTACAATGCGCTTTCGGAAAGCCTAAGCCTCAGACGCCGACATACTGGTGTTACAAAAACGACTTTTTGTTAAATTATTCCGCAATGCAGTTGTAAGCACACGCGCAAGGTCTAGGGTTCAAGCTCCTGCTAAAACTTTTTTTTTTAATTGTATATTCAGACTATATTACTGCTCTCAGCACCTTCCGCAATAGTCAGGTAAAGAAAAGGCGGTCGGTGTAATACTGACGACATCAAATAAAGTACAGGTCTAGCCCTATATGCCCAGTAAGCTTGAAGGCGTGTGTAATGTGTCTCCTCCCCACTTAATCTTTCTTGTGCTGATTCAACACTAGCTCTGTTGTCTTAGTGTTATGTCACAGTTCATTCCAGCCAAACTTCTCTTCTCTCCAACTGTCACACGTCTTTAAATGACAGTCGACGACAGTTGACAGCACTTCACAGGTTTATTGTCAATAAACGACAAGCGACAAGAATCAACAGTAGAACTAATCACTTAAACTATTCGGGCAATCTCGCCTTGCTTATGCTCTAAGTCTCCAGCCACGCTACAGACGACGGATACTGGCATGTACACGACTGGCATAACCAACAAACAGGCCGTAGAGTACAACTGATGTCCTGAACTGTAACTAGATACAGCTCCGCTTCTTGTCATTCAGGACTAACGTTCACTCGATTCCCATCCAGTTTAACGTTTATACATGTCACTCTGAATTTAGCTCAACTTCCTTTCAATCTTGGGTCCATTCACAGAAGGACCATCTCGTTCTCAATCTCAAGCATAATATAATTTCTATCGCCAAGCCGAGAGATGTGTTCGAGTGAGATTTCAGCTAGTACAGTCAGTGTAAGAGTTACCACAATTTAAAACACTCAAATATGTCTTATGAATAAACACAACTGAATCAAATAAGCATCTACATAATATGTTTACACACATATATTATATATGAGCATGGTGTTAGTGATAGGAACTACTGGAGTAAGCAATGATAGTTACCTCCCACAAAGGTTGCGCATTTTTCCGAAGAAAAAAAAATCCACAGGCATAAGTATTACATGAATAGTAGAATAATAGCTGTAGCGATAGTAAACGGATTAGGTTAGCTGGTGGTATCTCATTTACCCCTAGCAGGCATTTCGTGCGTCAAATCACAGTTTGACACAGACTGAAGATCATTATAGTTATCTATTACACAGAGCAGGAGACACAGTCTAAAGGCACCTCGCGACAATACTACAAGTGACTGATGTCGGTCGCCCCTATGTAGACTGTCAGTGAAACAGGTGTTGGAAGGAATACTGTTTTTCGTATCGATCAGGTGTGATCAACCTGTGTTTTTTTCATGATGTTCAAGTGTATGTACTGTCTCTGTATCTAAATAGCGTGCTGTGAAGTGAACCAAAGGATCACTGAGAGTCCGAGTGGTAACCACGAATCATCTTCCAATATTGTGTGGTAGTTTCTACCTAGGCCATTTTGTTCCATAACTGACACAACCACCCAGTCAACTGCCCTATCAGTCCAAAGGGCGCAATGGGCAGACCATGCGGGAAACAACTTTGGTGTCCTTGCGGTCAGCTCATGAACTAGTACTGTTGCATTACCTGACAGACGGCACACCTCCAGGGTTAGACATTTATAGAAATTATCGACTGTCGAGCCTATGAAAACCATCCAAAGCGCAGCAGAGAGTAAAGTATAAAATGTGTCACAGCAGGCATTTAATTTAGACAACAAATTTTAAAAAAAAAGTATCAGAAAAATTATGACGAACTCACACTATTAGAGACCAGTGTTTCATGATGTACTCAACATCGGAGCGCTCGCCTTTACTCCCCACGACGTTTGAAGGTACTCATTTTAGCGAGGGTGATCACTTATGTCAATGTTGTTTTTACTTTTATTCTTTTTTTTTCTTCAAAATAAATGCCGTGCAGTTTCAACCTCATTACCTTCGGTCTGACGGGCACAGCCGCACCATTGCCCTATTCTAACTCATAACATCTGAAAAAGCATAACATGTATTTCAATAGCAACAAGATTACCTTGATCTCATCCTCTTTATCTTGCATACGACCCCATGAAATAAGAGCAATGTAGATCAGCCATACTGCAATAACCATGGACACCTAAACATAAAAATGAAAACTTTTTTATTTTCAATGTTTACCAAATTTAATTCACCAAGAATTGTTTTTAGATGTATAACTAACACTTAAAGAATTGCTCTCGATGGTGTCCGAAATGAACTGCTCTCATTATTCAAAGGTACATTTAGAAATATCGACTAAAGTAACTAGCTTTCAACACGTCACGATCGTGCTAAATATTTACAACATAGATGTTGTCTTTACTCATCTAGTAAAGTTCGTAAACAGTTGTTTCACCATAGGCAACTATACTAGCGACTGATATTGAGATCATGTCTCTCTACAGCCCGCTTTCCTCAACTGCGTGTGTCCGTTCGTAGGTTGACACTCCCCGATGTCATGAAAAAGGCTCTGTATTCCTCTGTATCCCTTATCAATAGATCGTTCCAGTGTTCACCTCACACCATATTCCAGTTTCCTTCTTCTCATAATATGACCATAGTATGGTAACTTCTCTTTCTGGCGTTTGGGATAAGCTGTTCTCGAACTCTAACATCTTCCAAAACATCTGGGTGATTAAACTTGGAATTGTGATCACTACGGACATTTTGTTTCTATTTTTTAAAACTGTTTTTATTGCTTCTGATACCAGCATGCCATGGGGCATAAATGAAGGTGATTTTGTGAAACGCTGCCTGTTGTATCAGATGGAGCCACAGTTTCCGTATATACCCGTATGGATCTTCTGTAGTCTGCTCACTGAGTCGCTGAGCAAACACGCACTAGTGAATTCCTGCGTTTTCACCCATTATAGGGCGGTTGTCACATCCATGGCCCTCGTAGCCATGCGGCTATTGAAGAAACAAAGGCCCAACTGTCTTCTTCGATGATTTTCCCTGTGGTTCTCTCCGTGAGAGCACATGCACTTCACTTCTGACGAATCACATGACCATCTGAATATATAGCAGCATCCTCTGGTGATGAGTGTTCCCCAATGCTATCACTTCCGAATCAACTACTGATTCATTCATTCATTCAGTAGCATGACCCTCGCGGAACCTCGCTGCCATAACAACCCTCCGGAAAACCTTCCTATCCTGAGCAAGATGTCCTGCGTCTGATACACCCATCTGGAGATCATCTGCCACATCCTGCACCCATCTTTTCCTTGGCCTTCCTCTTCCTCTCTTCCCAGGCATATACCCCTCCATTATTGTTCTCTCTAGACTTCCATGACGTTTCAAGTGACCAAAATATTTCAATTTTCTTTGTTTTATTGTCTTTACTAGCCAACCCTCTTCAATATTCAGCTTTGAAGTATGGATGCATTTGTTCTTTTCTTTACCCAAGATATTCTTAGAACCTGTCTGTAACATTTATATTCAAATGCATTTATGCGCTGTTCCGCTTGTTTAGTAAGTGTCCAGGTCTCACAGGCGTATGTTGCAATGGGAAAGATGCATGCTCTTAAAAATCTGACCTTTGTAATTCTATCTGTACAATTCCATAATTTATTCAGTTGTTTTAGTCTTTGAAGAGCAACTGATAGTCGCCGTTTAATTTCTTTCATTGTGTCACCATTGTTGGTAACCAGTGACCCAAGATATTCGAAATTTTCCACCACTTCCAATCTTTCCTCATTAACATATATTTCCTTCTCCATGGCAGTTTTGTTTGTATGCATTATCTTTGTTTTTGCTATGTTAAGAAATAAGTTATGATTTTCACTATTTCTTTGGAGTGAGGTTAATAAGTTTTCTAAACCATTTTGTGATGTTGATAGTAATACTGTATCATCAGCATAACGAATTTCTGGTATTTCATGACCACCGATGTTTAGGGCATCATATTGTTCCTTGTTTATATCATCTCTTACATTTCTCATTATATTTTCGGCGTACAGGTTGAACAAATACGGTGACAGCACACATCCCTGACGGACTCCTTGCTTGATGCCAAACCAGTCTGATGTCTCTCCATCTATTCTGACTGCTGCTTGTTGGTCTTGATAGAGCATTTTAATGAGCTGCACTATATGTGATGGAAAGCCCATATTACTCATGATTTCCCAAAGCTTCTGATGTTGTACACAGTCAAATGCTTTTGAATAATCCACAAAACATAAGAACAGATTTACATTAAATTCTCTACACTTCTCTATTATTAAACGAATGTTGAATATATGATCTTTTGTTCCTCTTCCCTGTCTAATTTGTTAGTTAGTTAGTTAGTTAGTTGGGTTATCATCATTGCACTCCGGACATGTCCATAGGTGCTCAGATCCTCCCCTCAGTATGAATCCCAACGTCCGATGGCTAATAGTACCAGTTCTATGTTGATTAACAAATCTTCTGACGTGTCCGGTGTGCGTCTCGTTTTTTGCTGTGCCGATCTTAATTCCCAAGTCTGCCATTCTGGCGAGTGATGTGGATTCACTGCCACCAAAGTCCTCTATCCTTCCCATTTCTCTGAGGGCATTGATAATATCAGCATGATCCATAGGCCGACCGTCGGTAGTGATAGCGGATCCAGCCAGCCTGTCAGCTCTTTCATTTCCATCGACGCCTGCGTGTCCCGGAACAAAAATAAAGGTGACTCCTCGCACAGTAGACTTCTGAATTGATTCAAGCCATTGTCTTCGCACTGAACCTGCCTGAACCCTCCGGATCATACTCATTGAATCACTGAGTATACATATGCGGGTGTATTTTTGTGTGTTTCAAGCCAGGCAAACGCTTGCGTCACTGCCATCACCTCCATCGTCATGCTGCTGGTTGTCATGGAGAAGGCGCCGTTGGCTTCTTTGACTGTTCTGCCCGCTGAGCGTGCTGTAAATGCCCATGCGCTTCTTCTTTGGCGTATAACGGATCCGTCTGTATAGATTAGTGCATCTGCTTCGTCTGAATTTTCACCGATGAGAGCGTTGACCTCTGCATTAACAGCAACAGGATTCTCTTCTCTACATCGCCTGTTGAGTGTGACAATACAGGAAAATGTACAAATAAACGCCTGAGGCACAGGTATCCATTCTGCACCAGGTATGATGTCGGTTAGGCTGCATATTTGCCTAATAACATCTTCTGCCCGACCTAGCCACGATTTTCCCCTCTTCAGTCTGTCGCCCTTTTCACTAAAAAGCGCTTGATGCAGTGGGTGTTTCTTATCAGCACATATTTTGAGGTATGCCCGAGCCCTCCACATCCTGATCCTTTGGTTCATTGTTGGAAAGTCAAGTAGATACCTCATTGCTCCACAGGATGTGTCTCTTGTACATCCCAAAATAATACGCATGGCTTCATTTTGCACCTTCTCGAGTCGTTCAATCTGGGTAGCACTGACAGTGAGGATGGCCAGAGCGTATTCAATGGGGGAAAGGACCAGACCGTCGAATAGAAGCACCAGCAGTCTTTGCTCGATATTGGAAGCAGCCATAATCCTCATTGCAGATAGACCTTTGCGTGCTTTTGTTATCGCATGGTCAACGTGTTCCCTGAATGACAAGCTGCGATCAAACCTCACCCCGAGAAACGTCATAACGTTGGTTCTGATCAATACATTATCACGCATTTTCACTTCTGGTAAGTCCGACTTGACAATGTGATTGTTCAAAGAGAACCATGACACTGCTGCCTTCGAGGGATTGACATAGGCATTGGAACCATCACACCAGGCGGCAATTCGATCGAGTTCTTTGTGCATTGTGCTGGCGATCTCCTGTCTATCACGCCCTCGTCGATAAATCAAAATGTCATCAGCAAATGACAAAGTCCTTCCCTTTCCATTCAACTGCTGCTCAGTGATCATCACCGTATAAACGTTGAATAAGACTGGTGATAGCGGTGATCCCTGTGGCAAGCCTGGACATATCGTTTGCGGTTCTGAGGACCAGCTACCACATCTTAGTGCAATCTTTCTCTGGAACAGGACCGCAGCAATCCAGCGGATCAGAATAGGATTGACTTCTAGTTTAAGCAGTAATTGCATTAAATAATCATATGGTACTTTATTGTAGGCATCTTCTAAGTCCAACACTGCCGCACATGTCTCTTCTTTAATCTGAAATCCCTCGTACACATCGTAGGCGAAAACAGCAGCATTGGACCATGTCTCTTTCTTCAATCTGTACCCTCCAAGTGTTGATGGGAACTTATCATGTAGTTCTAAGTAGGTGGTCAATCTTTGTGCGACAATTTTTTCCAAAAGTTTGCCAACAGTATTCTGCATCGAGATGATTCTGTAGCCGCAGATCTTTGAGTGGTCTTTATTAGGCTTTGGTAGTGGAAACAAATAACTATGGAGCCATTCCTCTTGTATCTGGCCACTCTGGATGCTGATATTGAATTCCTTTGCCACGCTTTTCAAATCAGCATTCGACATCATCAGCATGTCATTGTATCGGATGCCGTCAGGGCCTGGAGCAGTGCTGCGCGATTTCTTGAGGCAAGTTCTTAAGGTGTCTGCAGTGATTGTGAAATCAGTGTCTAGCTCAGTGTTCTCGCACAGCATCGACAGTTTCATCTTAACCCCTATTCTTGCAGCTTCGTCTTTTTGGTCAGTTTGCTCCAAGTAGCGCGCAAGAAGGGTTTTTCCTTTATCAGCATCAGTTCTCTGCCATATCAGGTCTGTACCCTGAAAATCAGGGATACCCCTTGGTCGTGCGGCGCCGTGCATGCTCCGTTGAAGGCGCCAGAATGTCACAAGAGATCCCTCGGAGCAAACGCTCTTGCAGAATTCGTTCCATTTCGCTGTCTTGGCTTCTTTCGCAATTAACTTGAAAGCCACTGTCCGCTTGTTGACCTCATCTTTCAGACTGATCAGGCGTTCAGAAAGTGACGGATCAATTTTCCTTGCCTTTTGCCATGCCTTGAAAGCGTTCCTTTTTTCTAGCCACGCTATGTTGACTGCTTCATTCCACCATGGTGGCTGGGCCCATCTCTCCCGCCGTCTGCGATCTGCTCTTGTATTACGTCGTCTGATTTTGCTAATGGCATCTTGCCCTGTACGGTCATATATAAAAGCAGGCACATTGATTACATGACCTTTGTTGTTGCTCTTCTCCACCAAGACGACGCAAGGAAAGTGATCACTGTCATGGTATCCCAGTGTGCTCCACCTGCATCCTGGTGCAATGGAGGGAGACACTAGGGCCAGGTCAATTACGCTGTCAGAATCCCCTTGTCGGGTTGCCATTCGGGTAACCTTTCCGTCGTTCAAGCATACTAGATCGGCAGACACTAGAGCATCCTCCAGGTCTTCCCCCTGTTTATTGGTGATTACATTGCCCCACTGGTTTCCTCTGGCGTTGAAATCTCCGCAGTAAAGGACTTTCTTTTCCTCAGTCTGGAGCAAACTCTGCCATTTCGCTGTATCCACCTTTCCATTGCAGGCGTACACATTGACAATCACAAACTGGGCCGGGCCCATCACTCTGACTGCCCTGTCTAAATCCAGCCTGAGCTACATTAATCTCTTCTTCCATTTTCTTTTTATGATGCTGCTCAACTACTGATGGCGCCAAATCACGGCATTGTCTTGTCAGGCGATAACCACCACAAAGTACTCCTTGTGTTCAATTGGTATGGGTATCCATTCCTTTCCATGGTTTATGCTTGAAGTATTGTCTCTGCCTGTCCTGCCCCAAACAAGACTGGCCTCGTTTAAGTTTGTTGCCTTTACGTCTAGTTAGTCCATCGTGCAGTCGATGTATGTGGCTTAGGCGTTGCGAGCGCACTTCGTAATGACAAGGTGCCGGTTATGATCCTAGCTGCGGGCCCGGGGCCTTGCTTTGGTTTCGACAGATGTATCGAGAAGCCTGCCGTGCAGAAAGCAATGGTTAACTAATGGAAGTAAATTTACCTAGAAAAACCACAACGGCCGGAAAAAAATCCTCGGGTTGGCTATGAAACGTCATGTAAAGTATACCCAACTAACTAATAAAACAGTTGGTGCGTAAAGACTTGAGAGTTGTTGAGGTAGCGATACGTTTGGCGAAATTCAGCAAGGTATGATGCACATTGCTTCGTTGTGTACCTTTTCCAGTCTGTCGATTTGTACTTTGCTGAGGGTGAGGATTGCCAGCGCATATTCTATGACAGATGATTAAACCCTGATAGATGATAACTAGCAGTCTTTGTTTAAACACACTGCAGACATAACGTGCCCAACACTTTTTTTTTTGTTTTTTGTGTGGGCCTTGTTGCTCATAGTAATAAATTGGAATACGCAGCGAAGGTTCCGAAAAAACCCTACTCCCATGTATTTTAAAAGCTCAGTCCTTGTTATTTCTTCACTATTTATATTATAGTGAACTATTTTCTCTTTGATAAGTTATGTTCCAGAAGGAATGACTTCAGCTAATAAATATAAATGAGATATTTAAATATAACGAGGACAGAGCAGTGAAGCATGGAAAATGTTGGCAGAATGAAACCCGTGTAAAACGGAGAACACGAAAAAGTCGTAATTATAATGTGGGCTTTAGAAGATTATATAATGCCCTAGAAAGAGCATGTGGACAGACTCGTTTAGGCCTAGAAACTGAATACACGAAAAACGTAGGAGTGTCGTTGTATCCAGAATGTGTTTGAGTCTGAGATGTCTGCAGAGTTTCTAACGCCTACTTGGCCAGACAGCAACGACTGACGAAACCCCCGGCAGCCAGCTGACAGTGTTTGCTCGGATGGAAAATAGTCGTTATCTTTCCATTGCTGTGGTGATGGAAAATGTGTTTCGTCTCAAGGTATAGTTGATACTTTTGGTGCGTTTTAGAATAGATATGAGTAAACGTTGTGGTACCCTAACATGTACTGGCTGAAGAAACAGAGAGTGAACAAATAAAGTGTGAAACCGCACTGTATCGTTCACTGTCGTCCATGTTTACTCGTGTGATGACTGTCGGCGCATGAATGGGAGTCTGCAAGTGACTAGAGCCAGACTAGTAAGATTCAGAGTCATTGCACAAGAACCAAGTCGCAGTCGCTTTAGCTTGAATAATTTGTGCTCCTGAGTTTTACACCAATCTGATATAGATCTTAGTGCCTTCTGGAGTTCTTCTACCAAGCTTTAGAGAGACAATGGTGATCCCTGGGGAAATCCTGGATGTATGGTTTTCAGCCCAGAGATGCATCTTCCGCATTTTAAAACAGCCTGCCTCTTGATGAGCTCAATTATCCATTTAATGGGTGTTGGAGAAATGTTGATATTTAAGAACTCGTGTATGAGCTTTGCGGATGGCATTTTTTTTCTTTTAGCGTCACATCAAGTTTCCACTCTTGCATGGAAACCTTTATAGACATAGTAAACACAAAACGGCAGTATTACACCTCATATTTTTGTGTGGTCTATATGGTCTTCTGTTTGTTCTGACTGATGAGTAATTTTCCTTTGCCACAGCTTTGTTTCTTTTTCTAGCAGTCTCCTTATAGTGTTTTGTTTACTGATAATGTATCAGCTATTTATAGAAGATGGCCCTTTGCCAAGTTTGGGATAAAAAGATAATACTTTTAGGGATCATTTCTAAAGGTAGACTTTCCAGGTTTGGGCAAAGGTATTGAAAAAAAGTTTGAAGCTATGTTTAATTTACTATGCCTGTCCCTATACTTTTGTTGTATTGACAGATAGTTCCTCATCTGTTAGTTTAGAAAATGTCTTCAGATCGGAATCTGTATCGACTCTGTGTGTGTGTGGTTTTTTTTTTTTAAAGTCGTCCAATATCTTAATACAGAGATATAAAGCACATCTTTAAAAGTAACAGTTTTACAAAGATCTTTTGATGCTTCCTTGACATTTGTTTGACTTTCAGAATCAGTCTAGTTTACTGACTGCAAATATCAGTCCAAAAGTATTAGGAAGTTGCCTTCTTCCGTTCTGTGCCAACTGGCATCATGTTGCTGAATGGCAGGCAAGTTATATTGTCGTTGTGTACCAGTCATAGATTGCTCTTGCCGTCAGAACAGCTTTAGGTATTTTCCACCACTCACTCTATCATAGAATGCTTTCCATCTTCCATGCTACCTTTTTTAATTGTTGCTTTTTAAAATAATTTATACAAATGTATTGACCTAATTGTTTTTTTTCCCCCTGACTTCCTGCGTCTTTGCAGGAATTTTCATATTCCACTATGGAGATTGTGATCTAGGTTTATTGTCTCGGATAATTTTAACATTTGCTCTTCGGATTCTGCTAGTGAAATCACCGCCAGTATTTTCGTATATAATGTTTGTTGTAATTTTTTTTTTTTTTTTTTTGTTGTAGCAAGTGGGGCATATATACATGATTATGGTATGCTAATGACAACAGAAAAGGAGAAAGGGAAAGTATGTTTGTAGAGATTTGTAGCCCAAACTGATCATAATGATACGGAGCTTAGAAATTCAGTTAGAGATACTCTGTCAAATACTATAAATGATAATTTCTTTCAGGATATCATTAGGGTGGAGGAAATATAATATGTATTGTAAAAAGCAAAAGACACTGCGCCGGGGCCAGACGGGATGAGGTGTGCCTACATGAAGAACATGAGTGATGAAGACTTAAGGGAGGTGGCATTTCACTTTAACTAAAGCATCAAAACAGCGTCAGTACCCCAAGATTAGATACACAGCTACCTGATCCCCTTCCAAAACAAGGCAGAGATCTTTCAAGACTCAGCAGTTTCAGGATCTGGATGACGCTCAAGACTCAGGGAAAGGATGAGACGGCTATATTATACTAGACGGTTACTACTACCTTCGAAATTGGAACACATTGCTTGTTGCTAAAGATGGAGACTGAGTACTTGTAAGAGTGTCCCGAGTGCTGTGATATCGATTCTTAATTCAACGTTCAACATTCATTTAATAAGTGGTTTGTCATTTTTTGAGAACATTAAACTGCCTACCACAAGTGGGTTTTTAAACACCTCCTTGAAGAGTCCAATGTCCAGCGGGTTAATTAGTCGTGGCACAACAAGAACACTCCCAGTGTAAGCAGCGGCCACCAGGCATCGACAATGCATTAGGTACAGATCAGAGTACATTGATACCTACAATTGAATAAATATATTAGTTTCATTAATTTTTTTTAAATTTTAAAGGAGACAAATATCCAAACTTGTCATAAATGACAGAAAATTACAGGTTATGTATTTTGAAAACTGCACTTAATATTCTGAACATACGTGTACTTTTATTGCGATCCTGTTTTGGCATCATTGCACATATTATCATTAATTTTAAACTTTGGGAGGGAACTAAGCAAGTTCCATTAGATCAAGGAGTGCAGAAATGTCGCTAACGTCAGACATGAGATACTTTAAGAAAAACAAAATGCAAATAATTGTAGCTAAACTGACTCTGTATAGCGTCACAGAAATAAAGACAGAAAAAAACATATATATATATATATATATATATATATATATATATATATATATATATATATATATATATATATATATATATATATAAAACATGAAACAGGGAGCTAGACTGTGGAGTTAAAAAAAGATCGGAAGAACATGAAGTGAACCGCATGTAATAAAAAAAAAAAGAAATTACTTTGCCTGAGTTCGTTAAAATCCGTATCCTATTGAGAGGCAACGGGAAGAAGCAGAAGTGCACATTGTGTTCAGGAAAAAAGTAGCAATGTTTCTCTTTAATTACATAAATGTTCGCCGTTGATTAGGAGTACTCATAATTCGATAATCGTTCAGTCAGGTTAACTAAATTGTATACAGTGACTTGATTATGGTGTTTGTCTTTGTCTAATAGATGCTTTTACACACACACACACACATATCTATATATATATATATATATATATATATATATATATATATATATATATATATATATATATATATGATGACTGTCTCTTTCTGATGTTTGCAATAAGTTGTAGTCGAGCACAGGACACTTTCAAAACAGATGGGATACTCTTCTTAGCTGTCAAAAAGAATTATATAGATTCTTCTGTAAAACAAAATCTCCAATGCCTCAAAATATGGTTAGGCTTGTTCATTAATTGTCCAGGACTCACAGCTGTGTGTTAAAACTGAATCTATATAGCATGATAGTGTTTATTTTTTTTTTCCCAACCTCATATGATACAAAATGAACTTCATTTTATAAAAGCATTTTTTTTTTAATCTATGGGATACATCTTCTATCGGATGCTATCCGGAAATCTGCATTACTTCTGTCTTCCCATTATTCAAACTCAGGCCATGTATCACTTGATTGATAGACGGTTTACATTTTAAGATGTCATTATGGACGATGTGTAAAGTTTAACAGGGATATTGGCGGCACAGTTTTTGCGCATTTCTGATAATTAGCGCGACAGTTACTAACATTGTATATTCACTTGAGTAGTATCCATTCGAATGTCATTTCTTTTACATTCCTTATAATATGTGTACACAATTTGTATTTCCCTGTTATCTTCTTGAAGAGATTTAGGATTTAACGCAACCCTACTTGTTACCCTGTCACTATCAGCGGATGGGAGGAACCACATATAACTACCAGTCTGCATTAAAAAAATCTGCAAATCTGAAGTGCACGCGAAACTCAAGTTCCGGAGCAAGACTAAAGTCGAGAATTGTACATGCAGCAAGAACTTTTCATCGCTGTTTACAGCCGGTAAAAGCCAAGAAGAAAAAACGTCCTTCACCCCTGCGGCGAGATGAGAGACGCGAAAGCCTTGTATTTGTAATTTGTTGTAACTCCCTTCTGTGATTGTAAATCGTAGGATTAACACTTCAAGCATGAGATTTCTACAAGCAAAACAAAAAACAAAATGTAACTGACCGTATGCTTTAGATTTAATTACTGTCAAAATTACTTTAACTAGTATGACAAGCTCAAAATTATATCAGTAATTTACCAGTCCAGTGCAGTTTCAAGGAAACTGAGGTTGAAGGGGTAAAGGTAGATATCCGCGAATGTGGATATGGGGCATGACAGATGAGTTGGCTATGCAAGCAGACAGGACTTGGGAACTGGTTAAGAAAAATTGACTTTATAGCATTCCGAGAAAAGAAACGACGGTCTCTAAAGGGGATGCTGAATAATTGATCGCTAGGATACCTCCAAAGATGGAAATCATAGCGAAAAATCCTTTTTTTTTTTTTTAAATATCAGAATGTCATGATTTGTTGATAGAATTAAATGTTACTTAAACGAATCAGATACATTACAACATTTATTTATGTATTGTGATTTTCAGATTGTAAATTGCTACACCTAGGGATCTCAAAACAAATAAATTACTTTCACTCTTACCTTACATTCATCTGAGAGATAATCTGCCTTCTCCTCATTGAAGTGCAAGCAGGCCATTTCGTGTGGCGTAGCCTGGATGGTTACATTGTAGTACTCACCGGGTTCCCCATCTCCAATGTCTGTGTTGTTTGTGTCTATCTCTACACGCTGGAGTGTTTTCGTGTCTACTTGCTGATCTAGTTTTAGCCTTATTATAATTCTGTAGTATGGGTAGTTCCTTTTTTGTTGTTTCTGTTGTTGATAAAGCGAAAACTTTACCACGTGTATAAGACATTTCCACAAACATACAATTTTTCATTTTTTTAATTCAACTGTTTTGGAAGAGATGGCCTAATTCTGAACTAAATCTTCATCAATTATGCGAAAAATGTAAAGCTGAACACATACAAATCTCACTGTAAACACATAAGGAATCAAACTGTAGGAAGTTACGGATTAATTGCTAATTATAATAGGACCTTTAAAACGGTACTGGCACATTGTCTTGGATTGAACAAGTTTGTTTTTTTCTAGGATTTTCTGTCAAATGATGACGATGAGCAACCCACATACAGCCATTTATAATCACAATACCTCAGGTTCTGTTGATCAGATTTTAAAATTGAAAACTGTCTAAACAAAAATTGCATATTCATCTACAAGATTAGATGCAAAAAGAATATGATAAAGCAAAAATATGATATTTTTTTAAATTTCTAGGCAAGACTACCCCCTTAAGACGAGAGGTCGTAAATAGGATCTATGACTTGTCAATATAGCCAGTCTACTGTATGGCCGAAGGGTTTATTTTAACCAATTAGAAAACAAATAACAGAGTTATTAGATGTATCTGAGATGTATCTAAAAAAAAAAATAAAACATCCTAAACTTAGTTACAAGAAAGATATTTTTACTTCCTGGTAGAAGAGAGTATAAACATTTTCGAGTCAATAAGGTGTTGGAAGTACATTTGTAAAGCATACCCATACAATAACTTGTACTGAAGTGTTTGTCGTCGGTGGTTAAATGAAACTGTCGTCGTACTTCAATTGACAGTCGTTTTTTTAATTTTTTTTTCTATTTAATATAATTAACAATCTTAATGTTATATGATTTGTTGTATCACTGGCCGTGAAGTTATCAAACAAGAGACCTTTATTATAACCTGCCGTCCGTTACGGCATACTTACGCTTATATGCGGAGGGGGCATGGCAGACCAGAAACTCGTGTCAGATCTGCCAAGAAGCTGAGATAAATTTCAATGTAATCGATGCGATAAATGTCGAGTCAAGAAAAATAAAATATGTACCCTCTACAAATTAATCTCAGAGGGAGAAGCGATATTCCAGGTTTCAACGTGTATTTCCTGTACTAGAATCTGAGCCACGAGCTCAATTCGGGTATAAAAGTACTAAACATACCTTTACAAACAAAAAAGATGGACCTCATTTAGAAGAGTTAGAAGTTAGACATATTTCCTAATAAACAATCAATTTAGGACCAATGGAGAATCTACGCCTTTAATAAGAAAAATAGAAACAGTGCGTCTGTATGGACTGTGTAGAGCAAAAGTTATTATCAAAAATGTTGTTATATTTCTAGTGGTGTAGGAAACACGTCTTAAACATTCAGTCCCTGAAAAATAGAAAACACTCACAAATAAAAAATAATAATAATAATAATTATTATTATTATTAAACAGTTCAAATCTTCAGAACGGTGTAGAACAATATTTAATATAAAATACTTTAAAAAAAAAAAAAAAGCGGGAGGTGGGGGTGTAAGAAACAAGTCTCTTTTCTTTTGTTATCTTTCTTACAAACGTAGAATATCTTTACAGGCCGGGTTTTGTTTTCGGAGTTTAAGTTTATTCTTATTTGCGTTGGGTGATCAGTCTTTTATTACACAGGAAGACCCGAGAAAGACCACTACTAGCACCGAGGTAATTTGATAATTTTTTCTTTTATTCTATTACAATTGACATATTTAATTATCTAGTTTAGAACATGGTTTAACAACACAAAGTGAAGCACAGTTTAACTGAGTTTTAAGTGATGTCAGTAAAGCAGTGTCAAGGTTAGATTGTAGCGTTCGGCGTTATTGAACTATTTATGCTTGACACACATACACATATTTAAAAAAAAACAACAAATAGGTAAATAAGGTTTAAAATTACACCTTTCTCTCAGGTGCGACAAATTTTGAAATAAAAATATTAGCACTCCAGATGATTTCTTCCCCAGTTTCAGAACACATAGGAAAAATATTAAACTATAATAAAGATCACACGTGGGATGAATTGAAAACAGACAGCCCAAAATTATAACGAAATCTCAGAAACACATGGCTTTTTCCCTTCTACGACATAATAAATTGAAAGAAAGATGCACGTATACAGAATTATGTGTAGAGACAACAGGGTCTTTTACAGGTTGCGTTTCTAAAATAAGAAATACAGTCATAGCAAACTAAGCTGATTCTAGTATCAATCTTTAGTGATAATTTACGAGATAGTTCCTTGAAACTTTTATTAATGCTTGCATAATATTAGATCAAGCGATTGGTGTAACGCTTTGAGAAGATAATTTAAGAAGAAATGTTTTTCCTTAAACTGGAAGACGGACAGAAAAATAAGAAGATACTAAAATAACAGAATCCATTTAGATAGACAATTACAAACCTCACAGAAAAAGAGTTAGAAAGAGAGAGGAAGAGAGAGAGAGAGAGAAAGAGAGAGAGAGAGAGAGAGAGAGAGAGAGAGAGAGAGAGAGAGAGAGAGAGAGAGAGAGAGAGAGAGAGAGATGTAAGTGGCAAGAACATGAACGGTATTGTACAGTCAGTACAACACAACTTGGCCTATTTTAACTGTGGCGGATCCTATGAATTTTGATAGCAGCTGGAGAAATAATTATTCGAGAATCATCCAAACTTTCGACTTTGACTAAGCCACAGCAACGTGGTAGATAAGCGATCGCCTCCAAAGGTTTAGCTAAATACAAGAGAGATAATGGAATAGTTAAATAGCCTTCCATCACGACCAGAGTGACAAGCTTATAACTTGTTCATCGGACAGACGTTAGACTTTGGCAATTGGCAGAGAGACTTTGGCAAACATGTATCAGACATTTTGGCTTTAAGGATGTACCGCGCTTTTCCCCTACAAAGGCCCATCCCCCACGTCGTTCCACTGCGTCCTCAGAAGACTTTCAACAGCCCTTAAGATAGGACTCAAAATAAACACTAGTAAAACAAAAGTAATGAGAAATAATTTCAAAACAGAAAATCCAATTATCCTAAATGATGAAGCAATGGAGGAAGTTAGAAGAATTTATATACTTCAGAAGTCAAGTTACTCCAGATGGAAATTTAGAAAGGGCTGTAACATCAAGAATAAACAAAGCTAATCAAGCATTTGACATGCTTAACAATATATAGAAGTCATAGGGATTTCGTTTGAAGACAAAGCTCAAAATATACAAGAGCATCATTTTAGGAATACTATTATACAACAGTGAATGTTGAAAAATGAAAGCGGGAAATAAACATCAAGTTAAGACCTTTAAAAATATAAGTTTAAGGAGAATTCTACAAATAATTGTGCCAAATAAGACCACACATGAAAAACTGAGGAGGAAAACAGAATGTACATCACTGGCAAATGTTATCAAAGTAAGACGATGGAGATGGCTTGGACATGTTTGCAGAATCACTGTGATACTCTGGTAAAAACAGCTTCTCGGTTGACAGAAGATGGGATAAGGAGACGTTGACGACCCAAGGAAACATGGGAAAGGACAATAAAACAGGAAATGAAGGAATGTAAACTTACATGGGATACCATGGACAGAAAAGCAGCAGACTGGCAGCAATCGAGATCACTTGTGAATGCCCTATGTGTCAACAGCGACATCAAGAGGATGTAGAGAAATGCGACATTGTTGACTTTGCCAGTAGAAAAATCTCCCTGAGTTTAGTCGAAACATGAATTGAAATCACATCCATTGTGTTATTCTCATGCATGCTCCCTCCTTATCTTCAGCAGACAGCGCAGTGTTCCAATACTGATAGTACCAATCACAATCTGGTTTTATCTACGTCTTGCCTTTCCTCTGAGTGTAGTGAGCCGGCCAGACCCTCTGGTTACACACAGATGCCTCATTCTCTCCAAGCCATAATAATATTGTTTTCTCTACTGATTCCGTTGCTTGCCCCCAGAAGACCTTGACCCCATCTGCCTAGTCATATATCTGTTCACCACCCAGTGGTGCAAATCGAGCCAATCTGTCGGCCTCTTCATTACCCACCACACCAGCATAGCCTGGAGAAACGTTCTAAAGTATGCTCACAACCCGTGACCTTTTTGGTGAAGCATGCCACTCTGTTCGAAACATCCCTTTCTTTACCTTTTTCAGCATGCTTTCAGCTTATGTTACAATTACGACATGTTTATGCATCTTGTTCTCTAGCCACCAGAGTGCTGCTACTACCGCCTCCACCTCCATTCTCATTCTTGATATTGTGATGTTTTATGCCAGGCTGTCTTGCATTAAAGATTTTCCAGAAAGCAACGAACCCTCAGGCCTTTAGTTTTCAACACCGAATCATTTGTATAGATAATCAGATAATGCGGGCGTGAGTTGTCGTGAATCAACTGTTGGACTCCCACCTCTGTAGCACACGCTGGCCATTATCTGGACACTCGGCCTAATGTGATAATAATCCTACACAGGTTATACTTTTCTGCTGGTACTCTGACTCACTCCTTTCCTCGCCCAATGTTCTGCAGCATACATACTTGTCTTGTTGTGTCTTCTGCTTGAGCAATCCACGATTTTCACCTTTTCAGCCTCTGACCCTTACCTGCAGCTAAAGCGTCATACAGTGTGTGTTGCCTGTCTGCAGCTACTTTCAGGTATAACGTAGCCAGGAGCACTTTTAGCCTATCTGTAATAGTCGGCAATGCAATGACGTATTGCATGCACACAATCAGGGTGTCTCTTGTACATCACAGGATCAGCCTCACAGCTTCATTCTGTATGCACTCCAGTTTCTCTAGCTGACTTCGAGACAGTAACCTCAAAAAATAATCAATCACTGAGATGATTAAGTACTGGTAAAGTCTGAACAGCATTCTCTGCTCCATGTCCATTGCTGCCATAATCTGTAATGCATTTATACCTTTTTGAGCCCTTGTCACAACCCCCTCAATGTGATTCTTGAAAGACACAACTCTGTCAAAAATGATTCCAAGGTACCGCAGTCTGCTGTCTCTGTTGATGTTAGTGCAATTTATTTTGAGTCTGGGAACATATGCTCACACATTTCCGTTGTCTAAAGAACACCACACGATTGTTGCCTTTTCTGGACTGGTTACAGCACTAATCTCTGTACACCAGTCAATCACCATATCTACTGTCGCCAGTTGCTCTTCAGCTACTTAAAGCCGATCTCTCCTCTTCCTATACAAGACATCATCTGCAAATGTCAATGTTCTGCGAACTCCCTGTGTTTCCAGGTAGGCAATCTTGCTTGTAAAACATTGAACAGTACAGGGGAAATATTCATGTGGTAGTCCTGGAGCCATAATGCATGGTCCAGAGATCCATGAACCCAGGAGGAGAGCTATCCGGCGAGTGTACAAAATAGCTGCTATCCAATTCATCAAGGACAGACTCCCCTCTCCATAAGCGCCTTTATCAAGATACTGTATTTGACTCTGTTGTGAGCGTCTTCTGAATAGAGTAGCGCTGCCAAGGCTTCCTGTCTGTTCCGGAAACCTTAAAAGGTATCAGAGACAAACGTGGCTGTATTTGAGCATGTGTCCTTCCGCGGCCGGTAACTTCCCAATCCTTGTGGAAGGAGATTCTTCTGTTACTAAACTTTTCGTAGCTTACCCGCCACTATCTTCTCCAGCACTTTACCAAAGGTGTTTTGTAGGGTTATGATCCTAAAGCCGCCGAGTGTTAAATGATTCTTGCCAGGCTTAGGACGTGGAATCAGTTAGCTGTGCATCCACTCTTCTGGGACTGAAGCTGGTTTTAATACCATTGTTGAGTGAATAATTAACCCTGCCGCTCCTGTGGCCCAGAAAATCAATTGCCAAGTGAAAAATAGTATGATGCTTATCTGGTACGTCCGCCTCTATGGAAAGGTTTGGCTCTTCTTTTAAATGTTTCTATTATTCGAGATAATCCTCAGTTTAAAAAAAAATTATGTATACGGAAAGGCTGTCGACTTTGTAGGTCATCAGAGGCTTTTTTTTTTTTTTAATAATTATTTTGGCTTACACAATTTATGCGCCTACATATTTTCATGTTCTTCATATGTGTCGGTTTTTCAATGATAAGTAATAATAATTAATAATAATAATAATAATAATAATAATAACACGTTATATAATAACTGTGCATTTTGTTGGAAAAGGGGGTGGAAGGAAGGGGGGGGGGGGAGAGTTGTTAAACTAATATTGTTGCCATGTCCTGTTTTCAGTTTAAAACCAACGCACCACGAATGTTTTTTTTCCCAAGTAGCAAAGGGAAATACAGAGACAAAGCATAAGGAAAGGGGACAAGATTTGACGAAATTGTGTTGCAAAGCGCTTCATGTGGTCTAACAGACATACTTACCTGAAACCAGTATTGTAAAACAGACGTGGTTTCTAGGCTAGTATGGGTGTGTTAATAATACTTATTTATTTGTGTAGAATATAAACCAACAATGTATATGTAAGGAAAGCTGACGGCAGCAGCAAAAAGAAATCTCAGAGACCGTTACAGCAAGACATGGGAATTAGTAGGTAAATAGTGGCGCGGTGATTTATGTCACAGGCGTGAGGGGAAGTTAAGTCCAACATGATGTGTATAAGGAGATACTCCGTACGTCACTCGGGCGCCAGTCCTTTACTATCCTGGTTGTACGGAACCTCACGCAAGACCCCTACAGCACGTCCTCGTCGTGCGCCACGGATAATGTCTCAAATGAGCATTAACAGAGCTGTCAGGGGATCTCGGAGTTCGGCGGCCCCCAGAGGTGAGGTGTCCTTGTGGCTCTCATCAGCCCGCCCCCAAACGCTTGGGTGAAAAATGTTATCAAAACTCATTAGGAACATGAGTAGGTTTGCCAAACGTACAGCCAAAATTACAACCCTTGGTTAAAAGACTACGGAGTAAAGAGAACAATGTTCACTGCACGTCCTCTGTTAACCCTCAGTGTCGTCGTCACCGCGCTGAGGTACTCCACAACAGCAACCATCCATAGGCTGGCCATCCTTGTACATCCTCGGTTAACCCTCAGTGTCGTCGTCACCGCGCTGAGGTTCACCACAACAGCAACCATCCATCGGATGGCTAAGCCTAAATGTCCGACAAAACTAGATCATACGGATCAAAATCTGACCATCAAAATTTGTATTGAACTGAAAAAGACCGAATGTCCACACGCAAAGACCCCACTCACCCGAGTGTTGGGACAAAACTGATAACGATATGCCGGATGCAGGATGTAAAATTCTGTCGAGCTCACGGCTCGTCAAAGAAATCTAACGTGCGAGGAAAAAAAAAATGTACCTATCTGTGTGGTCACAAAAGTCCAAAACCCACGGGCTGCTCCCCGCTGACTTCCAGAGGGCGCAGCCCCTGTCGAGCGGGAGGCCTGATACGGTTGTGAGGTTAAGCAGGCATGTGCAGGACGTGACGATTCCTTGGGGGAGCCCAGAACCAGAGCGCCATGTGCCGGCTCTGCATGCATGGAAGCCTCCTTGGATGGCGGGGAATGCCCATGATCTGCCCCTGCCTTCCCTTGAAGGCTAACTGTTCCACAGGGGGCTGCCCCGAAGGGGTACTCCGGGGGCAATACCTGCGGCGAAGGAGACAAAGTGGACACCACAAAAGTCAGGCAACGTCTCGACCCACACAAAACAATGGCCACAGTCACCCTAGAAATAGGCCTGACGTCTTCCTTCGAAGTCGAAGTACAGCTGCCCAGGAGGCAGGGAAATGAAAAACGGTTGTACACGCAAAAATCAGGTCCAGGTGAAAGCCAAAAGTCCAAGCGGACGATTATCCTGGACCTTCCACTGGAATTCACAGCCGGTGATCGATAAAAAAAAAAAAGTAGGTAAATATAGTCAGCTGGCAATCTCAAATAAAAATAGTCAAAGGAACTCTATAACACTAAATATCGAATGGACAGTTGGGTTGAGTGTTTTGAAATACTTCTAAATAGACCAGTGCCAGAGGTTCCCCCAGATAAGCAGTCTATAGACAGAAATCCATATCAGTTGTAAGATACCTTCTAAAGACGAAGTCCGAAAAGCTATCAATCTTCTGTAGGAGGGAAAGCCGGCAGGTCCAGATCGTATACCAGCGGAAGCTATTGAGGTCAATGTAAACAAATCAACGGAATTTCTACATTGATTACTAAATTCTGGGAGACCGAAGAAATACTAGCAAACTGGCGAGAAGGATATTTGTAAAACCACCCAACACCCCCATTACCCCACCCCCATCCCTTTCCCTCCTAAAAACAATTGTGCTCTACTGGAGTGTGAGATCTGTAGATGAATTATGTTGCTGTCAGTTCCTGAAAAAAAATATTATGTATGATTATTTAGGAAAGATTAAATGATGCTACTGATAGAACGCTAAAAGGTGAACAGGCAGGTTTTCGCCCACACTGTTCCTGTACTGACCGAATATCTACATTAAGTATAATAAAAGAGTAAAACATTGAATTGAATTCACCACTTCATGTTGGTTTCATAGACTATGAAAAAGCATTTGACAGCAATGGTAGGGAATCTATCTGGAAATAATGGGGCACTATGGAATCCCACAGAAATTACTAACTTTGTCAAGGTAACATTTAAAGAAATGTTGAGTTGTCATGGGGAAAGCTAACAAACACATTTGAAATGAAAACAGGTGTGCGACCCAGGATGGTGGGGGAGGGGGGGGGGCGTGGTCTATTGTCACCTCTCCCATTTTTAGTGGCAATAGATTGAATTTGGAAGATAGCAGCTGCAAACCCCAAGAATGGTAATCAATGATTCAGTGAACCTCTTCAAAACAGCACGACAAACTGGACTTCGATGTTGATATTTCTCTTCTGTCCCAATCAGGGTATCAGATGCAAGACAAAATAAATATACTTGATAGGAGATTACAACAGCTAGATCAGAAAATCCATTAGGGAGAGACAAAGATACTGAGAATAAATCAGGCAAATAGGGATGTGGTTTCTCCTAATGGAATCCCTCTCCAAGACAGGGAGTCGTACACCTATTTATGCAGAAATGTAGACAAATATGGATGAACTGATAGAGATAGTAAATAACGAATACAAAAGGCAAGAGCAGCTTTCATAACGCTAGGGAATTTGTGGAGGTCAAAAGAAATTAAAACTAATACCACACTAAAAAGGTTCAATTGTAATGTTAAATCAGTAATGTTGTATGCAGCAGAAACATGGATAACAACTAAGGCAATCACAAATAAACTATAGAAATTCATTAACTGGTGTCTGCGCAGAAAAAAAGGGAATTTAAATGATATAACACAATCAGTAATGTGGAGCTTTGTTGTATACATTAGTTACTAACTTGTGTTAGCTGCGGCAAAAACAAGAGATGTCTGTCTCTGTAAAGTTCACCTCTTGATGTGTTTATAGGAACTGGATCAAAGAAAGGCATCTCCAACATTTCTTCATCATAAATCTGTAATAAATTCAAGACTGGAACCAGTCACACATGGTGATGCATTGAAATGAAATTAAAAAAAAAAAAAAAATATAAAGATTCATCTATGCTATTATAAACGTCTGACCCCTTGCGACTTTTTCAGGCAAGACTAATCTGCTGTATAATAGTAGTCGGTACTGCCTGTTCTCTGTTTTATAGATCTGGCTTATTTTATAGGATGAATGTTGATTCCTCGCTCTAATGCAGATGAACGTTAACTTCGAAGGAACAGATCCCTAATTAGTCGACTCCTACGACATTTAGTGTTAGGGCAAGTGTACCTTTTCTCGTCTCCCCTAGCAAAGGGGTACCAAAAAAGCACTAGGACATCTTTGTTTTATAAAAAGGGAAAAATCATTACTGATCCTAATTAGCTTTAGAATCAAATCAACCTTTACGGGTTTAACGCCCGAGTGAACTGACATGGGCTAGGGCGCCTCAAGCCGCATCTTACTTACTATTTTTTACTGGGTGTTTCGTCCTTTTTAGGACGACATTTTTTGTTATTTGAAGCCCCACTCTGGCTTTTGCCAGGGGCCGCAATATAGGCAGGCCATAAATATGGCCAATTGTCTGAACGCGGTTTCTGGGACCTCTCCACGGCGATCTTCATCCGCATGGTGGCACTTTGTGTCATCGGGTGTTTATCGCTTGTGTGATGTCCTGGTGGGGTAGAAAGCCAATCCAATCCAAGCCGCATCTAAACAATAATGACATGTGTGAACCACGAAGCTAATGTCCCAAGTCTCACGATAGATGGTAGAATCGACAACAGAGAGAGCAAACTGAAGTATCTGGGAGTTATACTTAAAAGGAGACTGTCCTTTAAGGTCTATGAGGAGAGTGTTGTGACGAGATGCCAAAAAGGACTTAGTGCACTTGAGACTATGGCTGCATTTGTCATAGAGCAGAGAATTCTTTTTCACACTATATCAGCACCTGATCCTGTCAGTTGTTGACTATGGCCTGGGACTGCTTAGTGTCTCAAAGAGTCATATAGACAAACTAGAGCGCATACAGAACGCTACTATGCGGGTCATTCTGGGTTGCACCAGAGACACCCCAGTGGTGTGTATGCGATACATCCTTGGTTTGCCGACTGTTGCAGGTAGGCACAAGGTGCTGCAGGCGAAGTCATATCTCAGGATATCTGCAGTCACAGACCATCCTTTTCATGAAGCTCTGGGTGCAGTTAAGGGACATCGGCTGATAAGAGGAAAGTCATGGATGGCTCAGGCAAAAGACACAATTAGACAGGTTTGCATCCTTGAGAACATTAGGCTAGGAGAGGAGTGGATCAAAATGCTACCTGAACAGTTAGACTTGTAAAGGGTCATAATCAAACTGAGCAGGAAATGCAGAGACTGGCCAGCACATGCCACAGAGGTGGAAATTGAGCAATTAATTCAAGATAATGCTCGCTCAGAGAATTTGATCATTTACACAGGCGGTTCATTGTTTAGAGCCAAAGAAGTGGTTGTGGCTTCTTATCAAAAGCTATTGTTCGACGTTTGGTGCAGGAGAGCCTAGCATATGATACCACAACATCCAGCTTAAGAATGGAAGTGGGGGCGGTCACTGCTGCTTTCCGCTGGCTAGAGAACACGACACACACACATTTCGTGATTGTAACTGACTTAGAAAGCATGCTGAGGAAAATCAGGACAGACATGCTTCGTGCAGAGTGGCATGCTTCGCTGCGGAGGATACGGGTGAGGAGTATTGTCTGGATTTCTTTACCAGGTCACGCCAGTGTGTTGGGAAATAAACAGGCGGACAGACTGACTGGCTCTGCATACCTTAGTGGAATACTGATACATGATAAATCAGACCTAGTTAGTGCCTTGTGGCAGAGTGTGTACAGTTCGGAGGAGCAGATGGATCACCACAGTCTGGTGAGAATGATGCAGGGGAAAGTGACGAGAGGTTCGAACAGATGCTCGAGGCTCAGAGGAAAGGCAAGACGGACATTTAATCAGAATGCTGCTGGCACCAATAGTACCGGAACTATACGCTGGCTG